>JAHRHJ020003277.1:600000-762439 GCA_019776745.2 Taxus chinensis | reverse complement strand
CGTTGACCTAGGTCCAAGCACATGAGGTTCAAACACTCCTACCCAAAGTGACCCATCCAATAACGTTGTGGTTCAACAACCCCAAACCCCCACCCCCCACCCAAAACCCCAAACCACCCCCACCCTGCAAGTCATATGAACTCCTTGGGGCGTACCCCCATACAATGAAGCAGTCATGGTCCTAAACCAACCTGGTGCATTCCTAGACCCTATTCCACACATCACGATAATAGGAACCAGGCCACAAACAATCCAATCAAAGTGCCAAGAGTGGCAAAAGTATAACGCCTTGGCAAGGCGCGTAAGAATCCAAATTTAAAAGAAGACCCCAAATCAGCTAAAAAAATGGCCAAATAGCCAAGTAGTTACAAAACTCCCAATGTTAGTGCCACAAACTAAGGAATGCCAAAATTGTGAAGCATTGCCATCAAGAAAAGTTGCTGGGTCCTTACAAAATACAAGTAAAAAGCCTCAATTTACGATAAAATCAACTTATAATAATGTCACCATTACGATAAACTGTTGGCCATTATCTAGCCACCAAGGGGTACTCAATGAGTTGCTAGCCTCGGACATCGAGCCTAGCTCATAAAATACATATCAATATACAACTGTCAATCAACTCCATCTGAATCATCCGATACACTTCGAAAAGGCTCAACATAGTCATAGATTACACTACGGTTGCATACGTTAAACCACCTAGGGATGAGCGGGCAAGAATCCCATGTTATCTACTTTAAACCGAGTTTTGACTCGAGGTAAGACCAATGGTACACCATTCCTCACTCTCAACATACACTTTTTACCGATTTTCCGTAGCGAATAGGTTAGCGTAAGGTTCACAACATCACATACAACACATTACTACCCTAACGGTGGCACACACAGAAATACATAATGTCTTAATCTGGTTAACATATAAAGGGTAGATCACGAATAGACATTCCACTAGTGTAACCACATCCTTTCCCATTTGCACCCAAAGGTGCAAGCACATCCGATAGGGTTCATACACTCACCGTTATGACCCAAAATCATAACATGAAGCATTACATATTTTGACACAGTCATACCATTACGATGAACCTAGTACATTCTCAAACATACATCTCTATTGCTAACAACGGTGGTACACACCATTTCTTCAGAACATGGTAAAAAACATTCATGATACAAACTCTTTCTTTTAACATCAATCTAGCAGACTAACACATTGATCACCTAAATATCACAACATGTCACAATATTCCAACACTTATTGTCATCAACATTATTAATTCTTTTCACACATCACAAACAACATTCACACGTGAACTCTTCATTAGAATCCACAAGAGGTGAGAGAATATCCCTTCCCAACATATCAACTGATCACAAACATGCACAAATGTGACATACACATCACGTGCGTTCACAATATCACAATTTACAACAGAATCTACATCTGTGTAAAGCCACATTACATCTTCCAATCTTATCCACCATACACTGCAAACCACATATCATCATCATGTTAGTATATAATGTAACACACCACCACCATCTAATCATCTTCATATAACACCAATCCGGCATAGTTCGAGCGTCATGAACCTATGCTCTTGATACCATAGTGTTTAAGGACCCAAAATCACCACACACAAACAACACAGTGAAAATACAGGATAAATTTTTTTTGTTTACTTTTGCTTAACACATAACATGACGCAAACATTGTCGTCCCAAGGATACAAATAACCACTGTAAAACAACTTGAACAAGGATGGCATAAAGGCAGCACAGAAAGGAAACGTTCACACCTATAAGGACAATTTACTTTTCTTTGTGTGAAAGGACCATGGGGAAAAAATACCAACACATTACATAGTTATACTGAGACATCCCTCCTACTATGAAAATCTTCTTAAGATACTGATTTACTAGAGACATCTTACAATTCTTAGCTTACGTTATAGAAGGTTCATGATATGTGTCATACCATTCTTTTATAGGATTAAGTTCTTGTCTTTTATATAACTTGAGGACATCATTAGGGTCACGATGATATGAAAATTCCGGTGATCAATTTTTACAAAACCAGGAGGTACGCAATCCACAGGTATTCTATCCAAATCACCCACTACTGAAATTATTTCATACCCACATCGGCTAAGGAGGCAAAGCGGTAAGATCAAAAGGAGGGAGTTCGTTAAGGTCAGAACCCTAATCATCTTGATCAAGAAGTAAAAATTTATATAGGCTTAGACAGGGACTACAAGGTTACTATGGTAATGGTTAGAGAGGAAGAAGATAATTTATTTATTATGATCTATTTAGTTATTACCGGTCTTTTAATGAGTCTTAAAGAGTTCAATTGATGTTGGTAAAAGCTTCATTAGAAATCATCTTGATTATGTTCGTCGGGGGATACACAGGGGTTCCAACATTGGAAGCATTTACTTAATGTGTGTTGTTTTTAATTCAAAACTCCAGTAATAGATAAGATCAACGATAACCAAAAGCCAACAGTGATATTACTTTTTAAAAATCATTAACGTTCCCAAACAAGAGGAAAGTTTAACTCCATAGCTTAACGGTCGTAGCAAGGGAGGTATTTTTTTTTTTTACAATCGTTAGGTAAACACTTTTCTTTCCAATTAAAGATTTTAATTTTATCAAACCAAATTAAACTTCATTATATTATCTTCTTTATTTATATCTATGTATTCCTCTTCTTTTATCTTTGATTATCTTTAGAAAAAAAAAAAGAGTTTCAACCCACGAAAATATGCCTAGAATAACATTGTTACTAGTACCATGGAGGGTTACTAAATCAATAAGCATTATGACCTGAAAGAAGGAATTATCGTTACTTAACAAGAACACAAATCACGGTTATAACATTTCCATTCAACATGGCACATGAACCCAAGGAGTCAGAGCTTGGATTTCACTTGGGTCAAGAACAAGAAGGTAACAAAATAAGCCAAGTCATGCTACAAAATTTTCACGACTACAATTGATATCACCAAAAGAATACTCATAACAAGGTCAAGACTGAATATTATTTCTCACAAAGGAAATTTCAAGTTTTGACTACACAAGAACAAGACACTCTATTTCACCATTACCGAACAAGACAAGGCAAGAGGTCATATCAACTCTCTTTACAGGCAATGCTACACAATTTACAATGCATTGGACATTTTTACCAGGAACTTCATAATGGTACAGATGAAACTTTTACACTCTTTTCTTCTAGTCTACTCGCATAATCCATCTGCACAAATATTAACTAGAGTCAGTTCGCTAGAACTGAGCATGTTAAGTCTATGCATTGAAATAATAAGCTAACATTTAACAATTGACATGAAAGGAATGTTCTACTTCATGAAAGGATCAAAGCAAAAACCACTAATCTACTTTTCACACGAGGTAAGGATCTACACCAGTCAACAATGAGGAAGTCAAACATTCCAGCAAGCAGTATATCACAAAACAAAGAAACAATCCAAGAACTCGTGGGATAGGAACGAAAGGTCAATAGTATAGAGAATTTTGATCATGCAACCGTATGGATTACATGACTTAAATCTAATATTCAAACCATCCATCTTAAAAGGGAAAGAAAAACTTGAGAGTCAAAGACATACTAGTTACGATCAAGACGCGAAACAAAACATAGTTACCCAGTCCTTCCAGGAGGATGTTTCATAGCAATAAAGGGATACGTGACCCCAAAGGAAACATTCCATCGTTACAATCTAAACAAGAGGTCTACCTCTTCCTTACGAGGTCTTTTAAAAGTAATAAACGTTAACAACTAGGATTCTCTCTAATTTATTTGGTTTGCAACTAGGATTCTCTCTTCCGAGAACTTTCTATTGCTAAAGGTTGTATCCTTAATCCCATTGATCTACTTTCGACATTTGAGGACCATAATGAAATTTCCTTCTTTCTTTCCTAATGTCTGATACCAGAATAGATTATTGAAGAAACCACGAGCTGCAAGCCTTATTAGGAAGCGAGCAAAAAAACAAAAAAACAAAAAAACTAGCTCACAAGTAAGCTACACTCTAGGTAGGTAAGCATGACAACTTTTAAAAGGGAAAGCCTAAACAAACTTTATTCGTAATCTTCATAAATAGCATACATACTATTATCCAAGACAATATAGCACTATGTGTTAAACGTTGTACAATATCAATTTATTCCAACATGACTCTCACTTACGCAACAATCACATTCAATAAACAGGTAATCAAGGAGTAGTGTTACAACTAATAAAACAAGAGCCACTCTAGCTAAGAACCCAAATTTCTATATTTTGATATTTCCTATCAATGATGATAAAACACCGCAAAAGAAATATACATGCATTTGTGTTTTGTCATGCGGTAAATCTACATTCAGTAGATTTGAAAGGTGATAACTATCTTGTCAGCACAAGCAAGGGGACAAGCCAAAGAGGGAAGAAGCATTCGAGTGGGGCAGAGGTACTAATGAAGGCAACCCCTAAGGGAGCAAAAAGCAAGAAGTATCTTCTATCGAGCAGAAAACAGACCCAAGCATTTATGAGCCTTTATTGATTTGATATCGCTTAGGGTAGCCATAACCAAGCGTTTTGAAAGGTAACATTTTTTTTTAAGCTTCCATGTTTCATAAGAATGTCTTTTTCCCATTTCAGATGATTTGATCCAAAACAAACAAAGCAAGTACAACATTGTTCTCAGCCATATAATTATAACAAAGCTAAAGATAACAACAATTTTCCCCTATGCAAACCAATCATGAAAGGAACAACGATTCAGGAGAAGGAACAGGAAAAAAAAGAAACCAATGCAATCAAGGACAATCGATAGAATCAAACACAATATTCCATCTTAAAGCGTCATTTCAGGTAGTAGATCATTTATTTCATGAAGTTGAAAAAGGAAAGCAAAATATTTCAGGGGCTAGTCTTAACATGCCTGGTTTAGAACGCCATCTCCATATGAAAAAGATTTGTCTCAAAGCCGCTGCTTGCCCTTAACCCAAAGTGCTCTGCGAGCTCGTGCTAGCGCCACATTCACGCGGTGAAAAACAGCTACAACCCAACCGCTTGATTCGAAGCTCGGACACAGGACATACTGATTACATCACGCTCCTGGTTCTGAAAGGCATCAACCATAATGATATATAAACCTTTTTCTTCATCAGATTTGGGGACAGCATAAAAACTGTGGTAGTTCCAAAAGAAGAGCGTTGTTCCAAAGTAGATTTCGCCAGCAAAAATTTCTGTATGAAATAGCATTTTGGTATGCCAAACAAACTTCAATCTTGGATTTCAAAGCATCAGATATTGATAAAAACCTTTTCAGAATTGTTTTCATTTATGGATGCCTTCTCTTGCATAGGCAATAGTAACTTTGATATTGTAATCAAACTAGCGTCTAAAGTTTCAAAAAACTCTTGCTAAGTTAGTCCATTTGATGAAACTTGTTGCAAAGGTACGTTTCACCTCCCAAACAAGGCATTTCTACTTTAGTATTTTGCAGAGGATTCCATCACTCCAATATTTTTCATAAGATTAGCAATTGAATGTCTTCTCGCCAAACGGCTAGATCCACTGAAGATGTGAATTCCACTTTTTTCATTTGCTTCAATATGAGAACGTGCTTTCTTCACATTGTGTGCTACTCTCAATTCAAATGCAACTGTCATCTCTTACACACGCACGGAGATTAATATATATCATCAGCACAGATTTTAACAGCAAAACCAGGCCTTAAATAGCTTCTAAAGAAGCCTTGATTTTTACTTACATCATATAAGGAGGGATCAAATGTGTAGAAAAGGCCACAATATCCACTCAATGCATCCACAATATTGTGGTAAAAACAAGAACTAATGCAAGGAAGTGTTGTTCATAACAAAAGACGATGTGAAAAAGAAAGTGGAGGCAAGCTGCATTTCAATGTTCCTTTGCTCTGTATCTTCACAACAAACCACCATATCAACCCATGGCTAGGCGTTGGAATAACTTCCAGCCAGAGCTAGGAACAGTATTGAATGCAATCTCAGCCTCACTTGCAAAAGTTGCCTCAAGATTTGATTGAGCTTCTTCCATGTTAAATTCATCACCTGGACGGAGCGACTTTCCAAAATGAAAAGGCAAGACAGCTCAACCAAAAACTTTATCTCGTTCTTCTACTACAGCGGCAAGATTTTGCAACAGCTGGTCATGGCTGTGGTCGCGTGCAACCAGAACAGCATGATCAACACCAAAGGCTCCCTAGGGACACCCTGCAGCACCTGTCACGCTTAGCTCATTTTGACCTCCATGAGTAGGGAGGGAGGAACATGCGACTGCAACCAGAACAGCATTTAGCAACAAAACACTCGGCCCCCATTCTAACCAGGACCCGCCAGGAGGAAAATCGCTGTGAAAACAGCCTGAGCGGCCATGGCAAGGAGAGGAACAGCAACAGAAAAGTTCCCAAACACCTGCGACTCCATTGGCCTGGGGTTTTTCCATGCCATGGCCTCTCAAATCCCAACAAAACCAACCTCCTTGATCACGCGGCCAAACAGGTCAAGGGGAGCAATTAGCACGGGGCGCGAGAAATTTGCCAATCCAAGGAATTAAAGGAGGTGGGGCGGCTGGCAGAGGTAAGGCCGGCAACAGCAGATAAAATTTTGACTTTAAAAAAAATCATATCCCCTCCAACCTACGCCACACACCTACTCTCCCTTCTTTCCCACGCAAACCCTGCTTTCCTTCATTTGTTTATTTTTACTTATATTTTATTTCATTTCATTAACATCAATAGTAAGTTTGTAACTCAACTATAACATCCGAAGCGCTACTGCGAGCAAACAAGCATACAAAACTATAGAGCAAAATAACAAACCTGGTTTACGCTAAGTCGCATTTTAAATTTCGGCATTCTATCTATTTTTGAATTAAATATATCAACCAAACATACAATGACACGGTTGTATCGAACACGGTAGAATATTCATTCTATGACATTACAAATACAACAATAATATTATCTGAAGAAGAAGGTTCCCTCAATTTGGAACTCTATCTCCACGAATGAGAAACCGTCACATGAACAGCATGCGCATTTACCTGCCATTAACATTATAAATACTAAAATCTTTAATCAATCCACATTAGTTCACTGACTGGTTAAACTTCGTTGAATTAAATATATGTGATATATGGACAAGATTGTAGTTCAATGGTGAGGATGAAGGTTCGTTAAGTATAAATTCTTTACAATATTTTAGATAGATAATGAAATAGATAAGATCCTGACTTTCCTTAGTCAAAGGAAGACTTTGGTATATGATATAGATATACCTAAATTTAATGAGTGTAAACAACTGTATGTTAAAGGCTTCGAGTAAAAATATATGCTTACTCAACAAGTGTTATCACTCATATGTTGAAAGCTTCTCAACAAGTATTAACAGTTATATATAGTAGGTTTTGATCTAGAGATATGTTTATCACACAAATGTTATAAACTATATGTTAAAAGTTTCAATAGAAATATACACATAGTCAACATATACTGCAACGACCCAACAAGGAAAGGGTCACTACGCCATGAACCTGGTTAACCGCCAAACGGGGCATTACAGGTTGTCTCGACACAACCTCAGAAGGTCGAGTGCACCTTAGAGTCACGTATTGATTCTTGGACGTACAGTACCCACATATTTGAAGGTTCAATATTCCATCCAACAAACTCCCAAACCACACCTACATAACAAAACAAAATAAATTAATACAAGCATTCCCATATGTTGAAATGCAATGTGTTCAATCCATTTACAATCTTCTAGGTGACACTATTTAGCTCAAACAATCCGCATTGAACCATCTTGCACAAGGTATCACTTGCAGGGCTTACAAAAAAAGGCCAATGTCCATAAGAACCCGTGCAGTACAACCCCAAAACTTGTCACAATCTAGCCAACAAAACTCAACCAAAAATCAAAAGCATGTTGACGACAAAGGCCAACAAGAAAATGAAAGAGTGCACTAGAGTCCGAAAACAAAAGGATAACCCTCCTTATCGCAAGCAGAAACCAAATACGCAAACCCTGTGTGTAGTGCATAACAACTCTCCACGACCACCTCACCAAAAAAGCTCAATGCCAAGAAACTTCCTTACAATCTGCATTTTAACTTCCTTACAATCTGCATTTTAAGATTTGAAATAGCATTTAACAGCCACAATGTCTCTAGACGTTAATGACACCCACCCCACAATGTGTCATCAAATTATTAATAAGTATCAAATGCAATCATCCTTGTTTTCACTTGGCAACATCTATTGATATAATTAAAGTAAACACTAGTACAAGTACCTTAAATACATCAATAGATATCAATTTAGAGACTCTTATCTTGAATTTTATGCATATCAAATTGATTAATAATTTTATTATATTATCTTTGTTTTCCTCACTAGTTAACAACCCAAAAAAAATTGAGAAAAAGAGCCCCAAACTCTACCATATGGTCAAGATGTTACTTTTTTTTTATTGACTTCTCAAAATTCAAGATAAATAAATAAACGTATACAGAAGAAAAAAAAAAAAAGGTTGAAACGCAGGCAACATTAAGTCCTACCCCTTGTTACCATAATAACTAAATATTACTATTTTTTTATTAATTTCTCATAAAAAAAAATTAAAAATGAAAGGAATCGAAAGGAGGTCAAATTTAATGTAGACAATAAAAGTTGACACAATCACACCATAAGATCCAACCCTTCCACCTTGTAGGATGCCTATCACATAATTAAAATTTTACATTTAATTCAATACATAATTAGAAGTCAAGATTTTGAATAGTCTAAACATTTTTTTAAAATTCCAAGATAATGGGAAACCCTTGGAATTTTCCACATATTTTAGGCTTTCATCAACATCAAGATGCCTTTCATGCTGCTATCTCCAATAGTTTGCATAATAACCCCTAAATGCATTATCCGTCGTGGCATTAAATTAGTAAAAACATCCAACCCCAATAAAAGTAAAAATTCAGAAATCTTGCAGCGCAACATCTGCTTCCGCACTCATAGCCAAAGAACATGTGAAAGATGCATACTTTAACTTTAACGCTTGTCCTATGGTATTAGTGCAATCATCCAATTTACCCTATAAATTGGAGCAACAGTGCAAACTATTCGTAGAATGATGAAGATACATAAAAACATGTGGAAATGCATTTCAATTGGTATCATGTGGAAGACGCATACTTGAAAGCTACGTGACTTTTCCTATCTGTGAGTATGCATAGTGTGGAAGATGCATACTTCAAAGATTACGTGGTAGTCCTATTGGTATTACTGTGATCATCCTCTATTCTAAACAATACACCCTGTAAATTGGAGTAACAATGCAACCTACCATCATAACTCACGCCTTTGCTTGTATTGTACAGACGAATGGTAGATGTGTACAAAGATCACACTCATGTGGCATGCATCAAACCACATCTTGATCCTGAACAACATTTCATGGCAAATGCATCCATGCGCTGCCATCACTAATAATCATGCACAGAACAATAATAAAATAGAGCAGAGCAAAAGAAATATCATAGCATTTTTGGCATAATCTTTGCCAAGATCTGTAAGAGCAAATCACTGAACCCAACATTTTGAAATTACCATTTGGCACATTTAATGTTTCTATAATTGACTTTTGCCACAAACAAAATGCTATATACTAAAAGCTATGTTCTAACCCATCCTTCTTGTTGTAATCCCTAAGCTATTTTACTATTCAAATATTATTATATAATGATTTCTGGAAAAATCTGTGCTACATTCTACAATACTATAATGGACTGGAAACTTACCATCTACCATTCAAATGTTTGCTCCAAGGATACTGGGGATAGTACTAGACATGCCCATTACAGATTCCCACATTTTTGGGACTAAACGCAAATACAAATATAGGGTTTATCGTTAGGGATTTCCCACAAATGAAAATACAAATACGAATAGGGGTTTCCACAAATGAAAATACAAATAGGAATAGGGGTTCCCATGTCTACATCACAGGAACACCTAGTTCTCAGGTTGAAATTTATGGCATCAAATATGAAACATTAACTTTAGGCATGTTGAAAAACGTTGAAGTGACTGTACCCAGAAGCAAACAAACTATATACGAACAGCATTAACCATGTCAGGGATAAGTTATGCAGCTGTATACATAAAATGAAAACAAGAATCCTATTGATATTATTCACAAACCTTCAATCTGATTTCTGTACCATAATAATAATCGCACCACTCCAAACATGAGAAACATTTTGTTTACCATCTTTAATTGTATTTATAACTTCCAGATCCGCCCAGATAAAAAGTTAGATAAATGGTTTGCATTTTATGATATAGAGGTTGAGAATAGCAAGCAACACACAATAGTTGCTATACTCGTGCTGCTTTTAAATATGGCTTATTCAGATTCTGCATTTGTTGATCTTAATTTCTTGCAGACAACTTAACAGCTATAATACAAAAAACGACTATGTACACACACTACACAGCAAGACAATAACATCAAATATGAAAAAATTGACATTATGACAAAAACTGCTATACATCTGGTCCCCATAGCATAAACAAGAAATCCCTTGAAATCATATCCACAAAACTTGAAGCTCGTTTTTCTATCATAATCAGAAATGTTCTTTACTTCCCAATAATCAGAAATGTTTGTATTTTCTATGTTTGTATGTATATCTTTCAGCATTATTGAGATAAAGCTGCATCATGCTTTTACATGTGGCTTGATCCCAGTCTATTTTGTTGATCTCCACTCCTTACAGCTGACTTGGCAGCTACTTGTTCTTCATTCAATGGCAAATAATAGATGTGTGGCTTTGCTCGAGTTTTCTTGAACAGGTCATCAAGAGTATAAACTGCAGGTTCTGGTTCAGGGTCTACAAAGCAGTCAAAACAACAAACTGTGTATAAGTTATCTAGGCCAACAAGACCAAATATATTAAATGAGTAAACGAGATTCTCAGCGAGTCAAGATGATTTCAATCAACATATAACACTCAACAATTACCATCACCAAGATGTTAGCATAATCCTAGATTCATGGAGCAAAAACTGAAGAACAGGAAAAAGAAGGGAAAATAAAAAAACAAGTAATGAAGATCGTGTTAATTGGGTTAGAAGATTGAATAACGTAAGAGAACCACTGCTGACAAATTATCTTCAGAGATGACATAAGATGGATAAACTGAAGATCATGTCAAAGAAATTATAATAATCCTCAGACATACAAGATTAAATAGATAAATAAACAGCATTATTTTGATCTTGAGATACCGATGCAAAAAACTACCATCAATCATCCAAACAATCACGATATGCCGGTGAGTTGGTATTGAGAGCTGAATGTTTTCCAACCCACACAATCAAATTTCACAAAATGCATGCTGGTTACAGCTGTTTGACTTGCAAAAATTGACTTGTTGGCATGTTACGGCTGTTTCAAACTGGCCAATGGCAATCATGCCAGTTTGGCTATGGGGCCACCCAAATCCCTTGTTTGCTCAACCAAAAAGAGTAAAAAACACACACAGAGCAAACAAAGATTAAAAATCGCCAAAAGGCTTGCCATGCGCAAAAAACTTCAGAAATGGGCCAGAGACTACATACATAGTTTGGAATGTCAATCTACCATAATGGCTTGAATAAAACTGAAGGCACCAGCATGGTACAAAAAGAAATGATTTTCATGAGCTAAAGCTGCCTAAACAAAGGATAGAACAAGCTGCATATATATATGATATATCTATAAGATGAAGATCTAGACTTCTCAGCTACTATAGTCAATCATGAACATTTATCGTTAAATTTAACTACATCAATATAAGTTACAGAAAAAATCATATTTTGAAAAAAATGACATAAATTTAAACACAAGAATGTTACTTGTAGACAAATGCCTGATTGTGGGAAAGTACAAGCAAAACACAATTTGAACCAAAACCTCCTCTTGAAAAAAGAAGAAAGCAAATATGCAGGTCAAAAGCCCATTTCTAACTGCATTGAAAAACGGCCATCATGAAAAAAATAAATTTATTCCCTTGGCACTTTTATGATTTAAAAAAAAAAAAAGATAAACGGCCTTTTATGAAAAAAATGAGTTTGCTCGCTTGGGCCTTAATTATAATCCATGGTATAATTTGCATAGTGCTTACATGCCCAAAAGGTGACAAATGATGACAAATGACTTTGAAAGAGACTTACAACATTCTGAAGACTTCAGATTTTTTATATTAATTTGAACTGACTGAAGATGACATTCATAAAAACTAAGAGAATTATGTTGACAAATAGGATACAGTATATGATGATCAGAAGAATATTTACTACCATATTTAGCAATTGCTCCTATTGGAACACTAAAATTCATTTGCAAATAGCTTTGTCTTAATTGAAATTTTGATAGTTACAAAACTAGAAAACTAAATTGAGCATTAGTTAGCCATATGGTTGAGGGTGCAAGGTTTTTTGGGTTCAAATATTTTTGAAACAATTTTTTGAAATGTTCACCATTCGAAAAGGAATATCTGCTTTTTAATTTTCAATATACCTAAGTTTAACTATGTTCAAACTTTAATGTGAATGGTACCCATTAGCTGCCACCAAAGATGGTGGCAGTAGCTGAATAAAGCTAAGGTTTGGTTCTTGAAGGATTCTACTTTGATTATTGAGCCGAAGTTTAAAGGATAAACATTAAGGTCAATATGATATACAACAAATCGTGTTGGCAGTAAAATATAATAGAAAATATTTTCAAGATTCCTATTTTTTATTCTTGCATTTCCCAATGTTAACAGTCAACAATGGTACTGAGATAATTCACAACAACACAACAGACAGTGAAGATGGCTCGTGGAGAATAGAAGGCAGTAAATCTCGATGGGACTAGTAGCCTAGCAGTAAGTTGGAGCACTTACCATTATGATTACCCAGACTCAAACCTGAAGAATAAGCCCACTGTTTGAGAAATTTTTAGTGGCTAATATTTCCCAATTTGTTATTTTTATCAATATAGCCAGCAATGCCACTGAGATTATTCGCCAAAACACAGCAGAAAGAGAGCAGATGCATGATGGACAATAAAATACAGACATCTCCATGGAGCTACCCGTAGTTGGAGTACTTACCGTTATGATTACCCGGATTCAAATCCAAAGAGTATACTTGCTGTTCGAGAAAAATTTAGAGGCTAATATATTTCCCATTTTGTTATATTTGTCAATTTTCTTGCGAAGAGTTTACTGTTGGAGAAATTTTAGTGGCTAATATATTTCCCAATTTCTTGGTTTTGTCAATTTTCTTCCAAAAATATTTGCCATTTTGAAGTGAAGTTCTGCCTCAATTTCTATGAAACAATAGTATATTATTAAGAATTCACCAATTTTTTTGGTCAAATTATACACAGAAATGCCACTGAGATTATTCACCAAAACACGGCAGATGGTGAGCAGATGGCTCATGTAGAATAGAATGCAGCAAATATTTGTTGGGCTAGCAGTAAGTTGGAGCACTTACCATTATAATTACCCAGATTCAAATCCAATGAGTCTACTCAGTGTTAAGAAAAAAAATTGGTGGCTAATATTATGTCAATTTTCTTCCAAAAGTATTTGCCATTTTAAAGTGAAGATCTGTCTTACTTTCCATGAAACAAACTAAAAATTACAAATTCAATATTGAAAAAAGATTCACCAACATATCTGTAACCTTTATATGTATGTTTTCCTTCACATTATCCCTACTCCCTGTGATAATGTGGTTGTTAAATGTACTTTGTCAAATGGAGTTAAAATACTGCAACCAGATAAACCATTGGAAGATGAAATACCAGATTGGTCACAACGACGAGTTGACTGCAGGGGAATAGACAAAGGCATGGCACTATTAGTATGAAGGCACAAATGCAGGGTTGAAGTGATACAACTAGGTCATTCTAGAATTTGAAATAAGGGCAAGACGTCAATGAAGAGAAGGGCAAGCCATAAGAATGAGGTAGGAGAAAGATGACAATCGTCATGTAATTGGTAAAAACAAGTAGAAAGAGATTACCAGATGGAGGAATGCTAGACAACAGATGGAAAGAGAAAAAAAGCAGCCACAGATTAAAGAAAGGGGAAGATTGAAGAAAATGAACAAATAAGGAATGGTTACAAGATGGTCAAATTCAGTTGCACGAATGATTTTTCTGAAATTTATATATAATTAATGTGCCTCACAGAACAACCGTTTCCATTAATTGCTTTTTTGGCTGTAGGAAAATTTTGATGCTCGCCCTTCACCATTGGAATGCACCTAAGTCACAGGGTTTGCCGCATTTTACGAAAAAAAAATTCAAAAATCGGTGAATTTCATGCGGGAACCAAAAATTCATTGAAATTCGAAGTAGTTTGGTACAGTATTTGCGAAAACCGAGTTGCCAGGGAAAATAAAAACCAGTCACAGTAGGGATTTGGTATGAGGGGCGAGTCAAGTGTTCTGTGTTTGTCTTCCGCAACTCACCCTCGCATCATCTGTGTGCCTGGGAGTAAAGAAGTGTGGCTGTTGCAGTGAGGACTGGAGGAGTGATGTGCTTGCTTGTCGCAGGTCTCGGCACAGTTGGTTCGGGAGCAGCCGTCCTTAGTTTATATAATATTTAACATTTTCTTTCAATCTATTTTTAAAGTTATTTTAAAGAAATACAATTTGCTTTCTTTTAATGTGTTTCTTTTTGTTTTTTAGTTTATTTTGTTTTTTATTCTTTTTATTATTCCGTTAAATGTTGTTTCATTTTTTAATTATAATTCTTCTGTTTTATTTTTTATTTTTGTTTTATTTATATTATTTATCTTTTAATAATTATTAAAGTTTTGAATTTTTTAAGAACCTTTATGTTATTTTTTTAATTGAATTTATTTTAGTAATTTTATTTAATATTTAATTTTTTAATATGAATATTAATTTTATTTAAATTGAATGTATTATTTTTTAATTTTATATATATATTGAATATAACAGCGATTTTTTTTCGAACTTTATCCATTGAGCGAACTTGAACTGAATTTTATCCTCGTCAAACTTGAACTCGAACCTTGTGACTTACGAATGCACCATCAAGCTTAAAAGAGCTTGTGGCATTGAAGTGTTCTATTCCACCAAATTTGCCTAGGACATTTGCCCGAACTCAATTGGGCATGGTACAATTGACGCAGAGACCATGTCCAGCAGAGCTTGAACCAAGATCATTATCATCAATCACGGCACTTGCTCTGCCTTGCCAATAGACCATGACCTCTGAGAAAAATAATTAATTAATATGATTTACAATTGTTCCATCTAAATGGCAATCCCGTGTGACTTTGCAAAGGTGAAAAAAAAAACTGAATTAAGAATTTAAATAAAAAGATATATCTAAATTGCCTAACTTCATAAAAAAAACGCCATCGTGTAATTCTTAAGAAATCCTATGGTTAATAACTAAGTTGCCGCATTCAATTCGTGTTTGAATTCTCCGAGGATAAAATTCGCGAAAAATTCGTTGCAAAAAAAAACAACGATAAAATTCGAGTATATGACATAATACTTTTAGACAGAATGTTTGAAAAAGAAAGATAATATCACATAGGCAATAAAATAATTAAACATTATTATTAAGTTATTAACTATAAAATGGTTAAACATTAACTAAAAAGTAATAAAAATTTAATAAAATACTTAAACGTTAACTATAATTAATTAACTAAAAACTATAGTCTATAACTAGAAACATAATAAAATAATTAAACTTTAATACAAAACAAGCATATTATATTACCCAAATGACAGTATTCCAAGCAAAAAACGTAAACCGTACGATTAAATTCACGATTTTAGACGAATTTTTTCTCAACCTTGGAAATCCGCCAGATTTCGAATTTCATGCATGAAATTTGGCGAATGCGGCAACTTAGGTTAATAATATAAATGCAAAAAACAAGTTCATAAATATTTTGAGCGGATTAAGCGGCAATGCTAATTTTCACAACCTTCATTCCAGAGCCATCAAAGAGATTCAGATATCATAAACACTTCACATTTACCTCACCCGCAGAATTAAATTGTACTCTATTAAAGTGAGACTGGAACAAACATTTTGAGCAAGAGATTAAAAATCACGTCTTTTCATCCTTTGGAGAGACATTTCACATTTGACTTTACAATGTCTGATATATACGGTGAATCTTCTAACATTGCAATTGTTTAGCCAGTGTATTTGTTTATTTGGAGGCGGCAACAGAGAAGAAATTCAAAATTATTCAAACACTTGGCACAGTCATATGTTCAGACAGATTCAAGGATCAAATGATCAAATGAGAATCAAACTTCCCTGTTGAACTCAATTTCAGATAGGTAACATCTTAAAGTGTGTCCAGAAACGTGCACGAAACATCACAAACAGTGGTATTTCCAACTTCATTCATGTTTTACCATAATGTGATTCCTTATTGACCCTTGGCCCTATTATTCTTGGCTTTAAACCAAATGTGCCCTAATTTTCTTGACATACAACCAAATGATCACTAATCTCGGGAAGGAAGAACTCAGGAAAGGTTGAAGTTACCAACTTCTCCTGCACAAGCAGATGTAAATATTTTGCCCAGGTTTGTACAAAAGAGGGCTCGCAAGAATCTTACCGAAATAGCATATGAACAAATCTCACCATTGATAGCTAAGAAATAGAACCCCAGACATTTGTGGTAGTAATTTAAAATTTTCATGCCCTTCGAATAAAGAGCATTCAACATTTTGATTTTGCACATTTTTTGGAGACATAAGAAAAAGCCAATGCGTAACAAAGACATTTAAAATATATAAATGAAACTAAACACAAGAGCCAACCAGATGATGAAAACTTTTAGCTGGTAAAGAAGCAATAATGCATCCATTCCCATGCAATTATCTTCAATTTCTGCCTGCTATTGAACAGTGAATGTGTATGATTTTCCTCATTACAAATCTAACCAGGAAGCTGCAAACAAAAAGAGAATAAATGCAACTATAGAAATTACCTTTCTTAGATGTCGTTGTTTCCTTAGCCTTTAAATCAGGCAGTGGAGGTGAATTCAGTGCCTGAGCAGATGATCCCTCTGGAGCTAACAAAGACAGTCCCTGTGGAACTAATGGAGATGGTCCCTGAGTGATATTCTTATGAGGCAGTGGGTTTGGTCCTGTTTGAGTGTTTGTAAAGCTTGCAGACTGGCCATCACCGTGTGACTTCACTTCTTCATGGTCAACAAATTCAGCAATCAGAGAACGACCTCCATTTATGGGCCATTTTAGATTGTATAGGGCATTTCGTGTAGCCACTGCCTCTTCCACCGAAGAATACTTCAAAAAGTATCAACACACAAATAAGACAATGCAGCTACAGGGAAGACTCTTTTACTACATAAGGAACATAAATATTTTATCGAACAGTTCAACAAATATATGCTGCAAAATTATAAGATAACAAACAAAATCATACACGATGAACAAAGGTAAATCCAGGAATAAAAAGTTTTAGGAGGTCAAATAACATACAGTTACGTAGCAGTGTGTCTTTATTTGATCAATCCAAAAATATTTGACTCTTCCTGTCTCTGAAAGAAGCTCTTTCAAGGCCTTTACTGTAAAAGGCCGAAGAAACCTTTCGACTTTCAAAGAGCTTGTTGGAGGCCTTAGAGGTGGAGGAACTGAAAAGAAACAACAGACGTAAATACTAAACATGAATATCTCTTGCTTCAGTGTAATCTACCTCATGTTAAAAATATGAAAGCCATCATATTCTTCAATTATTAATCTGATTTTGAATAGATATCTTATCTGACCAGAAAAAATATCATACACAAACATGACCTAAGGGATATAATAAAAATTATACCAATTCGAGGTCTCTGAATCTCTCCATTCGACGGGGAGTCAGATTTCAGAGGAGGAGGAGCTGGTCTTGAAAAGGATGTTTTCTCGGCCTTTGACAAAGACTGACTTGTAGGCGTGGCTGGATGTGAAACTGCGGGATGTAGCGATGAAGAGTCAACAGATATTTCTGCACCCTCTGGAGGAATAATATCCTTAAGAGTGTCAGTTGTCAATGGCTTGGTGTTACCAGCCTCCAATAAGTTTTTCCCAGAATTCCAGCGCCGCTGTCTCTTTGCAGGTTCTTGTCTTGGCTCATTATCTGATGGTAAAAATTTATCAAAGGAAGCAAACGGTTACAAACTTCAGTGAAGCATGAAAACAAGAACCTTGTCTACACTAGTGTGAAACTATGCATATCAAATGTTGAATGAGGACATATCAAAAACGTAAATTGCAAGCTTCAGCAGCAAAAGCATATTTTCAAAACCAGAAGAGATCCAAGATCAAAACCATCTAGCCCAATTTTATATATGCAAATTGTAAGAAAACAAGAGTGACCCAAAAACATTATGGGCTGGCCTTCCAACATCTGCAATCACGCATGAAGAAAAGAAACTGTGTTATAGGATTAGCATTCAATGAACTAAGAGCAAGTAATGATTAAGCTCATTAGAAAAATAAATAGGGAAAAAAAACAATGTTTATTCAATCATCACCATCAAAACCTCCTATTTCAGGTCCCACTCAAATTGATAACACCTACTCATCATAGCTTTTGTGTTTGGACTCGAATGCACAAAGTGGCTACATGCACATACTATAGTAGAATTATGCTGAGTCCACATATACCCTGAAAATGGTTTGTAATAAGCCCACATTGTGAATGCAAAGCCTGACAATTTCACAAAGCTTGACAAGATCTTCTTCAAACTCAATATCCCCCTGGTGGACAATTCAAACAGGAGTGAGGAACCAAACTATCAGAAAAATGGATCTCAAAAAGAGGCCAAAGTGATCTGAGCTAATAAATTCTTTTATTATGACAGCTTTACATTTTTAATTTTTTAATGTTAAAGGCAGTCTCAAACCTAACTGTCTGTTCATGGTGCTAGAACAGACTTAGTATACTGAAAAGACTAATTTTCTGGGATTACAAGACTTATCCCGTAGCTTCTATTCTCAAGATCTACTTCATCCTTTTTAGAACTGTCCATAGATCCTTGCATATATCTCAGGGTCAGTATCAGCACGGTTAAGTATAGTTTTTGCATTACATCTGTAATGATATTTAGTTCCAGCCGGTTTAGTTTCCTCAGACTGATATTTCGAACAGTCGTGACTTTCCTCAAACAAGATCTTTATTTGAATTAGCAAAAGAGAAACTATTCAATATAGTAAACCAGAATTCAATAGAATATTTACTGTTCACAATGAACACACATATTCAACAGTTTCAGTTTATAAATTCCAAATTCTAAAGATAATTTATTGAATACATAGTATTAAAAAATTACCATTGATTCAAGCCAAATTCGGCTACCGTAGTATTTTCTGACATAAAAACCGGAAAAAAAGTTGCCAATTTGAGCACTGTTTTTGGACCCAAAGGCTCTAACAGAGTTTCATAACACAGAAAAAACTTAATACAATTTCAACACTATTTTTAAGTGGCAACTTTACAGTGGGAATTTCAATAAGAATGCTGCATTAGACTTCAATAAGAATGCTGCATTATACCCTTCAGCAAGCCTTTCAAAAGGAATATGAATTGCATAGGTGCAGAGACATTCTTAAAAACAAATCAAAAATACATTTTGGTAAAAATGGTGGCAAACCAAAAAGCATAAACGAGGTACATCAGACAAATTGATTTCCTTACAAACTTTATGCACAAATCTTGTGGATTTTATTTTCACAACTAAGCCTAGAAATGAAATTCTGTGGAATAATAGCTTTTTGCAGTAACATATCCACATACAACTTATATTTAAGTGTATGCAGTCATAACTTGGTTCATGGACTCCTAAATCAAGACAACCAAAGTAAACTACGTGATTTTATTTTGAAGCTAAATGCCCATCAAACCAATTGCCTACACAAGTAAATATGGTTTTGGAAGTCCAAGTTCTCTTTCGAAAAATTGAGCACTTCATTCGGGAAGAGTCCAAGGATTACTAAGGCCCTTTGGTAGGGAAAAATTCAAAATTTGCGAAGGCACTTTTGGGAGGATTCTATTGATTGCAAAGGCACTTTGATTGGAAAGTCCACCAAAAGATTGTGATGATTGGAGTGGAAAACTAAAAAAAAACACTTTGCAGAAGGATTGAAAAAGCAATGCATTGTTCCTTGATAAAGGGGTTGGTGAAAAAAGTAAAATAAAAGTCAGAGCTAATTGGAATCCACCACCATATAACTTCATCAAATTCAACTTTGATGGAGCAGCTAAACAGAATCCTGGAAGGGTCAGCGCTGGTGGGATCTTCCATAACTCCTTGGGTAAACCCCTCCTTGGCTTTGTTGAGGCTATTGGACATTGCTCCAATAACCTTGCGGAGGCTACGGCTTAATGGCATGGTCTCAATTTTCAAAATTGCAGCGGAAAAGAGTTGGAATAATCTCATCATTGAAGGTGACTCTCAAATAATTATTAATGTGGTAAATAAGGAAAAAAATTAAAATGGAACATTGGAACCTATATCGCATTGTGAATGATTGGATCACCTTGAACAACTACGGGTGCATCCTCCACATTCCCAGAAGTGCGAATAAATCCGTGGATAGACTTGCCAATTTGGGGGCTGAGCTCAATATTAAAAATTAAAAAATAATCGTTTCCTAATCAAATGATATAATTAAGGAAATTGGTGGATAAATCAAGCAGGATGGGCCTATCACATCATCACAAGTGGTAGGAGCGGATCCTATACAGCTATTTCAGTCATTATGACTAGGCACTCCAATGCCAGCTCTCTTGTGCATTGGAATTACAGCCATATCTTCCCACAGCGGGCGGACAAATCTCATGCATGTGCAAATAGTTTTATTACCCCCGTCCCCTTTCTGTGCTCCTCGTTTGATCAAAAGCCTTTCCTTTTCGGCGGTAAGATTATGGAAAAAGGGAAAAATATGGTTGGAGCAGCTATGCGCACCAGGGCTGGGAAGGGGAAAGCACCGGCAAGTAACACAGTGAATGAAATGCGGGAAAATCTGATGCACAAATTCCCTATCGATGATGTCCACTACTCATTTTTGGGGCTGGTAATGACCTCAAGCTTAGGCAATTGTTAAATGCTGGTTGTCTATTGGATAAAGGGACTCAGGTCACTGCTAAAGAGGCCATGGATTTCAGGCAGTAAGCTTTGGTTGCAGGTATCAAAGACCCCAAACTGCTTAAGGTGGATGGCTACAAACCTTCTGCGGGCTCAACTATCAACCAAACTCGGGAAGACTGCAGCTGTGGAGAAAGTGATGAAAGTGATGAACGACCAAGGCCAGTCCACTACCAGGTTGGACACGCTGATAGTGGCCCAAATCATTGGTGTACAGACTGTGCTCTTTGGTGCCAGTAACTCCTATGCAATTCATGAGGACATGGAGCAGTTGGGATTTGACATTGGACTCCGTATGGCTCAGATTTGGCAGCTGTCCAAGGCCCAGGCTCTGGAGAGCATTTCACAAGGCAAGCAAATTGGATTGGATGCGATCTACACAGTGATGAAAATCCCATCTGATAAATTTGAAGATTCCAAGTTTGTTGAGTCAATGGCTGCTCTGATGGTGGAGGAGGAAAGTCAGGAATGCTGAAATGCCCACTATAACGGTTTCCAGCTCCTCTGATGATGTAATGTCCCCAAAATGGGACAACTGCTTGCCCTCAATGGATTTCAGGCCCAGGTCACACTTCCTTGCTAAACAGAGTGATTTTAAATCATGTATCTCATGATTTTATTTCTGCAGATCCTGATTGAACCCAGAGGAAAATGTGATCTAGGGCTGGTTATAAGAAACTCCTCACCAGGACAAGCAATATTTGATAACCCCTTATCTTCCATACAGTATGAAATCGCAGATTTTTAATGACTTAAATCAGACCCCTAAAGATGTTGTATGAGAACCATACAGAACTCAGTTTGACTGACTGCAAGCAAGTTTTTCCAGGACATGGCGACTAGCTTATGGGTGATGAAATCTACACATAAGACAACAACCAAACCTATCTATTCTTGCCATAAATCAGATCTCCCTAATTTTTAACAGTCTAAATAAAGGATGAAATCTTATTTTTTAAGAGCATAAACTAGGACTGGAAATAGACAGTCAACAGAATGCTGCAGACATATAAGGACTGAAATTGGCACTGTAATGACCCTCCAAAAATTCACTGCAAACGATACTATATTTTTGAGTCCTACAAAATTATATCGATAGTGGGTATAAGATTGCAACAGATTGCAGACCTGGAATCAACTTCACAATCAGTCTCCAAGTGAACTAAAGAATGGGTCGCTTCTACCTTAAAGAAAATGTTGATAACAGCTGCTGCAATTCGAGTTCATCAAACCCTTGTTGCAAAAATGCATCAACTACTGCTGGAAATAACTGAAAATACCCTTGCAAGCACAATATAATCTCCTCTGTGGAAATCCCTCACATTCTCTAAGAGGGTTTTCGTCCTCTAGAGTATTTTTATACAAAAGCACCATGCTTAAGATAAAATTCAGAAATTGTCGAATGAATATATGATGTCTTCCTCTAAGTCGACCTCTCCTTTTTAAAGGAAAAAATGACCCAAAGGAAACTCTTTTCTCCTCCAATCAGCTTGCAATGCTCTTCCTCTATGCAAAATTTCCCTCTTCTAAGGCCTAGTCGCATTTTTGCATAGGGAGAAATACAAAAATTAGCTATGGGTCTTTTGTTACTTTCTAAACTAGCCATTATCCTTTCTTGTAGGCAAGTCGCCAATGTCTCCCTAGGAAGGATACAAACATAAAATTAGACCCTTGTAACACAATATTTTCCCTTCAAGGCAAATTGCACCTTTCTAGAGATTATAACTTTTATTTATAAGTGCATTCCTCTATTAAGCCAAATAAATTAATATAAGTACTTTAATAATTTTATTTTTTCTTTTAGGCACTTCTATATGAATTTATTGTGACTTAAGTCACCCTTGCTCACACCCTTTGGCCATCGGGTAGACAAAATAGGCCAAAGGTCTTCGTTTGGGAAGGGGATATTACAGATGAGGAGGTTAACTAATATCTAGTGTGCCTTCACTATGTATTTAGTTATAGTATAATCATAGCATGTTTCCGCCACCTTTAGGTGGCTTCTGTACTCGAACTTTTGCCTAGTTTTTAGGTATTTTTGTTATAAAATATTATAAATAGAGAGGCCAGGTGCCTCTTTTTTTGACTTATCAAAAAAAAATGGATTGTCTACACAATTCATTAGGTCCTACTAACGAATTTGGTGTAGAGGACATTAAAAGTAGTCATCGCCATTATATGAATTTTATAACACTATTGTCAAATATTTTGAACATGTACAGATTTAACTTCAAAAGCTTTATTGATAGAAATTGAACATGAAGTCAAAGCAATTGGCTTAGAATAGCTGGCAATATAATACTATTTTCCCAATTATCCACTTCAACTGGTTGAATTTAAAATACAAATGCATAACAAAATAGCTAATGAAGTAGCAAGTTTCCCATTCAAAAAAAGAGAAGAATGAATGAAACAAAACCAGGGAGAAATAACCTTCATTAGAGCATTCATCCTTCCGCTTCTTCCTGATCTGCTCCTCAAAGTCAACATCCATTGGGGTCACTTCTGCAGTTTTAGTATGTCCCAACTTCAGAGTCTTAGAGTCCCTTAACATTTCCCTTGGAGAATCTGAATACACATGAGACTGATGATCAGGAAATTCTGATTTTCTATTCCATTCATTGGGAGAAAAAACCTGAAGTGTTTTTTCATCCTCCACAATCAACTCGTGTGTTTTATCTTGCTGCTCCTCGTGTTCCTCTTTCCTCATTTTCATGGTATGTTGATTGTTAGCTTCTAACACTTCTGCATTGGCTCCCGGCTTGAGCTCAGATTCATGAAAGTGATCACTCTGAACAATGCTTTCACTCTGATAATATTCACGATCCGTAGAATCTTCAAGAGCTGAGATTATTTCATGTTTTCCATCCTCAGCCATACTTGAATCTGTTGCACATGATTGAAGCGGTTTATCATTCTCAAAACCTGCAAGACTGACTTTATTTTCCAGTTCAGATTCATGCACACCCATTTTTCTACATTGCTGATGGTCTTCCATCACTTGATCGAGTTCTTTAGCTTCTTCTTTAAAACTACTTACAGATTCATAT
This sequence comes from Taxus chinensis, assembly GCA_019776745.2. NCBI lineage: Eukaryota > Viridiplantae > Streptophyta > Pinopsida > Cupressales > Taxaceae > Taxus > Taxus chinensis. The sequence continues at coordinate 738,139 of JAHRHJ020003277.1, read as the reverse complement.
TCAGACTCGTGGTGACGAAGATCCATACTATTTTGATGAATTTGGCCATCTTTGTATTCAATATGCCCTTCATCATAAGGCACTACTTTAAATTGTTGCATCTCTTCCAATATTATGTTGGATGTAGCCAATATAGACACTCCATCACCTTGGAAAGTGGAGTCAAGTACTTTAACCTCTTGGTCTTCAGGTTTTAACTCATTCATTACAGCATGATAGTTGCATTCTGCTTGTTTTTGCTTATGATGAGCAGTTTCTAATATTTCAGTATTGCATGCATGCTCAGATTTTAACACTTCAGGAGTAGGTTGTGAGCTAAAATGCTGAATTTTCAAAGTTTCAGTTTCTAAAATATCTTTGCTGGTTGGCTGCATCTCTGCTAAATTTAAATCAGTCTCATTTGATTTAAAACCTTTTTCAAATGACTCAGTATTTCCTTTCTCTTCTGTCTTTTCTGACTCGAAAATACTTTCACCCATGGAATGATGGTATTCTTGTTTGTTCTGCTTGAGATGGTCAATTTCTACTCCATCATGATCAGTTTCGGGTCTAAATTCTAAACCATCAGTTAGAGGATTCATGCTAATAAATTGATTATGTGCATATCCAGACTCCATATTCTCTGGACCAACTGGATTTGATTCAGACCTCTGCATGTCTTCTAAATTAAGATCAGTCCCACTCGACAAAGGCTCGTTGCCAGTATTGTTTCCCTGCTCCATAGTTTCACATTTGTCTGCTTCTCTGTGAGGTTCACACTCAACCATGTCCTGCTTGACGATTGAGGCTTCTGGTTCCTGCTAGCTATGTCTTGGGCCAGATTAGAAATCATAGGAAAGATTGATATTTACCTTCAACCCTTGTAGCTCTTGACTGACTGCAACTACTTAAGATTTTGTCATACCAACAGAATCTAGGCCAGTCTCGGGTATCTTCACATTTTCATGTCAGTAAGCTGTCAAGCTATCTTGTTTTCTTCCTATTCCAAATTGATATTTACTCACTGTTTCTCAATGAATTTGATATGCCATTTTATCCAAAATGTGGAAGACTTCTTTGTCTTAACTGATTTTGGCTTCTGCTCTAAGTCTGTCAAGTAGAGGATTCAGACCCTGAAATTCAATATCTACATCCCCCAACTTCATAGGCTTTTTCCCAACTGAACTTAATGTATTAGAATGTTTCTCCACCATGCTTGGGCCACCGTGACTATCAGCATTCATCTTTTTCAAATGAATTTCTTGGTTTTCCTTCTGCCCCATCTCCAAGTACAGGATTTTGAAAACATGCAGAGGAATCCAAGGCTTCTGGTCCACTTATATCTATGCCACTCTCATTTAATCTATGAAAAATATGTGTGGTTTCATAGTCATCTGCTGCATCTTGCATTCTATCAGGGCACAAAGCCTAAGAACCATGTACACATCCCAAAGATTCATTTTGGCAGAGTCAAAATGTTCCATGTGTTCCTCGTTTTGGCTATCATGTTCCATATTTTCCAGTTCCAAAGTAGATTCATGCCCTGCTTGCAGTATGCAATCTGATTCATGCCTTTTTAAATCTTTGTTTCCCCTCCCTAAAAGGCCTTTGTTTGTCTCATCCGCAACTTGTTGATGTGAAACATAATGTGATCTTTTGGTATCTGCAACATGCAGCAATGAATTATACTCTCCATTTCTAATATCTGTGGAATATGGTGGTAGACTAGTGTCTTGGGTTGAATCTGCAACAGGCATGGATTAGTCAACTTCATTTGAATCCAGAACAAATGAAGTGGAATCACTTGATCCCAGAAGAGGTGAGTTGGAAGCTGTTGGAACATGCTGAGATAAATTACAACTTGATGTATTTCGAGATTGCTCCTCAGCTTCTTTTTGAGTAACTTCAAGTTTCTCTACTAGATCTTTCGTCAACCCTTTAGAGGTTATTCCACATTTTTTTAGCTCCTCTTTCAGTTCTGAAACTTTGATTTGCCCTAGGGTGAGAGTATGAGCTGACAGGTCTCTATCTGCACCAAAACTACAAAGTAAGCTAGATCACGAATATTAGGAAAAATAGATTCAGGTGGACACCTGCAGCTAATAGAACACTGAGACTGGTAAAACAAATAGGCAAGGATCTAAAGGGGAAAGAGAAAAGAAAATTATTTGATAAATAAAGCTGTAATTGTCGGCCAGAAGATGAAAAACAAAACGACGACATCTATAGTCAATGACAACCAGCTGAAGCTCCTTCCACAACTTTTAACAGGTACTCACAGATTCCATCCCTGAGCATGTAGAAAATTCTTGCAGGTTGTTATCATAGATTTGTCTTTCCAAGGTAGTGTAGCTTGTTGAAACTCACATGAAATCTTGGACTATGAAGCTTAACCTTTCCATTAATGTGAGCATAGAATCTTGTACTTGAGACTTAAATACAAGTTAACAAATGACTTTTTTATTTCGTTCTCTCAAACTTTTGTAACCATCTTCGTTACTCTCAACTTGAAAGCCTTCATTTTTGATCTTACAATTTTCTCCAATTTGACATAATATTGGGAGCAAAAGAACTTATATTGTTTTTGCAATTAGGAACTAAGGTAAAAACTGAATCAACAATGAATCAACCAGTAGCTTCAAGCATTCAGTTACTTCCCTCAAACCAGTCACCATGGAAATATGCTACTCATTCAAATTTCCCTTTCACTAAGTAAAAATGCCAAAAAACACTATCCTCAACCAATCTGAAACCCTGCTGACAAAGCCAGCACATCGAAACTGTTCAACAATAAACTTCTCTTGCAGCAATGACCATCTCCAAATTCATGTGTGGTTTGCTGCAAAGCACTTCCTTTCCCAAACCGGTCACAACTAACAATTCATAGTTTCCGGATCCACCTGTAAAGTAAAGAACAAAACAGGAATGGACAAATAATTTTTAAAACAAAGAAAGGAAAGGAACTTATAAAAGCTAAAAAGGAGAGCTATAATAACTGCAGCAACGAAAAAGTAACTAAATCTAGATCTTAATCCAGAAATCAGAAAATAACACTAATATGAGAGTGGTAAAGCCTAACCAAATCACTATATACAACCCCACACATTACAAAACAACCATCCAATGCTTAGAAAGACAACAATTTTCATTTATGAGAAAAAACAGTTTTCTAAGATTATCGTAGCCAATGAGAAAACAACGAAGGATCAGCATATATGAAGTTCCTTCTAGAGAAATAACATCAAATGCATCCCATAATATTTCCTGTAATACTCATATTTACGTATTTTCCCTTCAAGTAACTTCTAGTCCTACTCTAAAGCCTTTCCATTGTTCCAACAAATTTGGATGCATTAAACTCCAAAGACTTACCTAAACAAAGAATATCATTCACATTGGCAACCAAACTCATCGCAGGTATGTTAAGCCATAGCAGCTAGACTTGGACTCGGTAAAACTGTTATGTCAAGTCAAACTTGGCCCAAGACTTCAGCCAAGGCTTTGCAAATGACTCAGCTAGTTAAATGAGGTCTTTAACTTACAAATAGGGGCTATTTTCGTCTATTTTTTAATGCTCCAGTCTTGTAATCAGACTCAGATACCTCGTAACTATTTAACCATGCAATTTAAGCTATAAACTCTTTTATACAATTTATAGTTTGTCGGATTTTTAATGGACTAATACAGCGAATATCACCAGGGATATTTGCAAAAAAACGGATTATATATTTTAATTTTTTACACTAATCACTAAATCGTCCTATAACTTTAAAGGCAGTATTCAAGTGTTTGCTCTAAAAAATCCTGTAGAGAAAATTTCCCACTGATAAGTTCTATTTGTTGTTCACTTACAAAAAATCATAAAACTAACACAATTAACGTTAAAGGTGTTGGCTCTAGGAGATTCTATGGAAAATTTACGCAATAGAATGAAAGAGAAACAAACCCCTATAACGAAGGTATCTGCTTAGGGTAAAAAATAATACTACGATCCAAATTGGTTGCTCTCCATATCAGCCAACTTTCAAAGTAAAATCCTTCTCATAGTTACAAGGTATTAACAAACAACAGAAATCGTCATTATTTTAGCAGCTTGACATGCCTTACCATATTCGACAGTATTGTGCTAAAACTCGGCATTATTCAACTCGTAATGGCGATTATTCCTTACCTGAGCCGAATACAAACCATTTTTTATTTTAACTTTTTCGCTGAAAAATATAAACGCCTAACCTTCCCTGGTCAAAATTTACCCAAAAAAACGTCAAGCATTTTTTAAGGCTTTACATGCTTAACCATTTCCGCCTAACCTCCTCTTCACCTAAAAATAACGCTTTACATGCTTAACCATTGACAACGGTGTTTTGTTCAAATTCAACATTATTTTACTCGAAATAGAAGAATGAAAACAGAAAAATAATTTTCCCCGCAGGAAAAAAATACTCGAAACTTCGTAGAATTTGGCCAAAAATCCTTTTTCAAAAAATCCCCTTTAAATGCTTTGGAATGGCCGACGCTGTTTTGTTCAATATTGAGATTATTTCCCTCGAAATGACAATAATGCTTTCCCTCAAGCGAAATGAAAATGAAAAAACTTATAATCTCACAGGGAAAAAAACCTAAATGCCTTTCGCAAAAAACCGACACATTTTTTTCAGCTTAAAATGCTTTAGCACGTTCTGCGGTGTTTTACTCAGATTCATCTCGTTTATACTCGAATTCAACTCTTTTATACTCCAAATGATGCAATTATCTCCATTTGGAAAAACTTTTTTTCAACAAGCAAATATTCACATACAACAATTTTTCCCAAAGAAAAAAGAGGAGGTCGAACCCGTTGAATTGTGCTTCCAGACAAAAAATTGCAATGCATTCGAATGCACTCCTGTTCACGCTCGCGCGTATTCTCGCCCTTTAACATTCCAATATTTTAGTCTATTTTGTTTATGTTTACTGCGCTAGGGTTTGAACCAGCTCCGGCGAGTGATTCTTCGGAGGTTTAGGGGAAAGGACCCCATCTCCGAGCACCATAAGTTGCCCCTGTTATACAGCCACGTAGATTGACAACTAGGACTCCAAATCAGCACGCTGGATTCGTCAACGTTTTATGAATCTTAAAATGTATCATTGAAACCTGTTCACAATTTGTATGACACGTGGAAATAGAATTCCATGCATACTATTAAATTCGACCCAATATAAATATCAGACCCATCACCGCTACTATTTTATTCACCTGACAACACGTATTTTAGTGGGAAGCCGCGCGTTTGAGGTGGCAATAAATTTACAGTGGTTGGTATTAAAGCGTGGAACAGGTGATTAATATCTCCACCGACTCACCTTAGTTTTCCATCGCCGTCCCATTAACTGTGCAAGTATTCCCCATTAACTGCGCATTCAAGCCCCATTACTGTTCATGAAATCGTAATTTTCTAAGCAATGCAGGGAAAATAACAGGTCCTTTCCCAGCTGAGAGCGAGTTATTTTCTTCAAGCCTCCATTTTTACAGAGCTCATCCTCCCAAACCATGGAGCAGGGAAATTGGTTGGTTTCTCTCTGTAACATATCATATAGTAGAATTCGTGCCATCAAACGCTGGACCAACTCGATGGAAGCAATATGGAGGTTATAAGACTGCCCAATGTTTTTTCCATGTCTTAATCCTTACTTTTTTACTATCGAGTCTTTTTTATGGTAATAATTATGGCTACATTAGAATCTAGTTCTTCATCTGACTACCAAGAGTTTGAAAATTGTGTCTTTCAGATCATGATTGAGACAAAAATCCAGCCTGTAGAACTTTGCATATTTAGTGCTATAATCCCGATTTGGCTAAATATCCTGTAACTGAGAAACTTTGGGCAGATTGAGGGAAATTTGACAAATTTGTTCAAACTCAGTTTTGCAGAGGTTCATATGAATTCCCGGCAATCCAAATAATTATTGGATGCTATGTTCCTGATAGGAGGCCAGCTATTCAGGAATGCAAAGAGGTGAAATACTATTTGCAGATTCAGAGGGAGTCTGTCAGTCAAATACTTAAGGCAGCAATGGCAATTATTGCTCAGGCCTCGTCTAAAATGGAGATCCCAGATGTTTACCTAGAAGCCCTACCCTTAATGTAGACTAATCTCAATGATTTATGTTGACATAATTTTACTGAGATTCTTGAAGGAATATTGGTCATGGATGCATAGCTCATGCAGTGTTTTGATATTTTCATGGCTTATTTTGCAGACTGCAAAAACTAGTCTTGGAGATGCACTTGTATCACCATATAACATCAGACCAGTTCTCTCCAGTTGTTGTCTCTCCTCCAGAAGCCTCACTCCTTGAAGCATCATCTGACACAACATTCTAGACATAATGAACCGAGTAGAAGCCTCCATAGCCGTATGGAATCGAAAAATTGTTCACCAAGGACAACAAACAACTTTACTGGCATATCCTCATGGGGAGGTAGCACCAATGAGAAAAACGAACTCTTCGGTGAAAGAGCCGAGTCTCTTCTGCTACTGCTGAAGCTGAGATTTCGTGGTCTTCCCCAGACAGCACTAGACATGAGTAAAATTCACTACAATAAGGTGATCCTACCAGCACTTTTTTAAATTGTAATACAAATTCTCATTGCATATTCAAGGATCTAAAACATGGTGCTAATTTAAATCGCAACTATTTTTTTTGGATTTCAGTTGGAATCCACTTGTAATTGAAAAATGAGAACAGCAGTTGCTCTGATAAGTTCTTGTTTTTCATGTAATGTTCTTGTTGCAGGGTAGAAAAGAATGACAATGCCAGTGATACGTGAATGAGAATGAAGACCACAATTTTATTGGACAGGTAAGGTCATCTGTGACCTTACTAAGGCAATGATCTGTTTATCTTAATCCAAAATCTTTTGTCTACAATTGTTTGTCTGTGAGATGATTGAGTTGTATTCCAGTTTTATATGGTATATTTTATTTGCATGCGTTAATTATGTTTGCAAATGCTGGCAAGGACCCATAAAATGGGAGACAACATAAAAAATACATATATGGATAGTCCTGACTTCACACACAAGAAATAATATATTATTTTATATTCATTTCGATAGACTTACAAAAATTTACATTAAATCCGACTTCCAAAGGATTAAAGTCGGTCTAACATTTATCAAAATCATATATACATATTCGACAAAATCAGCCAAAACTTACTAAATGGGTAGATTTTTTCTATTTCTTTGTAATATTGGACAAAATTTATAAAGCCAAACTCAACCGCTGGACCAAAATCCTGGAAATGCTTGAGGCTGCTCTTCCTCGTGACTGTCTGATGTGCTAGCATTCATAGATTGGAGAACATGAGGTAGCATAGTAGCAGGCTTACCTGGAACATCTGTCAAAGTTCTTGAAAGTTGGCCAATTTGACCAAACATTGCTTGCTCTAATTTTCCTGAAAATGTCTCTTTGTTTGAAGGAGAAGATGGGCAACTGGATTGGTTATTGATAATGGAAGAAAAAGCAGGCATGAATGTGTTATACATGTCCAACAAAATGTGATGCTGATCAGGAAGGGGATTAGAGGGACTACTCAAACGTCTATTTTGTCGATCAGGCTCCTTCTGTGCTTGTTGCCATTCCTTCATCCTTTTATCATGTTCTTTTGACAGTCTGGCTTGTTCCCTTTTCAACTCCTCATTTTTTCGCTGCAACTTATCTTCTTCTTTTTTCTGCCTTTTCAATTCTCTTTCCATTTTAAGTTGCCCCTTCTTTTCTTTTTCTACCAACATGTGGGCTTTCCTTTCTTCTGCCTGCTCCCTTCTCTTTGCCTTCAAATCTTCAATTTCTCTTTTTCTTGCTTCTTGATCTTGAAGTAAATGCAAGTATTCATCAGAGGTAAGTATTTGGGATTGCCTACCAATTCTAATTGCACCATCACTTAGCCGCACAGGGTTGTTGTGAACCCTCTCAATTGGTAGCTTTAAGAATTTACTTACTGATTGGTTGTCATTTTGGGTGCAAACCACCTCTTCAGTGTCTTGTGTGGCTATGAAATCAGCAACTTCGAAGTTACCTTTATCCATATGTTGTGTGGATAAATTTGGGGCATCTAATTGGGATGTATCACGTGCCTCCCACTCCAAATTATCAGCATAATAGTGTACCACCTCACTTGGAAGAGGCGGGGGAGGGGATGGCATTGAAAGAGAAACTTCCTCATTGTTGAAATCAATTTGCATGTTGAGATTTATGGCCCCTTCTTTAACCCATTGAGGTGGGCTGAGCTGTGTTGGCAAAGTCAAGATATCATCAACATCTGTGGCTTCTTGTGTTTGGCTCACATGAGTTGTTGAACTAACATGATCATCTTCTTCATTGATTGTATGTGGCTGATTTAAATCTTTAGGCATGCCAAAAAATTCTGCCTCAACATGCACTTCCTTTGTTTTTTGTGCATCCTCATTATCTGACACATTATTCCTAATTTCTTCTAAACATCGTTCTACATCTCCATCTTCTATTCCTGCCATCCTCAATATGTTTTCAACAGCTGCCACCTCGTCTTCTTCAACATGAAAGGCTTCACTTGGCCTCATATCATTAGAAACAACATTACGATCAAGTGGCCATATACCTGTCCTACGAAAACCTGCTTTGATGTTTTTAGGAGTAAGTGCGAGTTGGAAAGCTTGACTGCTAAGTGTTGCCAATTCTGTCCTCCTGATTTCAAGACCTGAGTTCTTTGCCATCCATTTGGACCTCATTGATTTGAAGTAGTTCTTGAATGGAGAGAAAACACTAACATCTAATGGCTGAAGTTTGTGACTGGTATGAGCTGGCAAAGTCACAAGGTCAATTCCTAGATTTCTAGCTTCTTGGATTGTGCCAAAAGCTACATGGCTGCCATGACCATCAAATATTAGAAGATGCCTATTTGTTGGTGAAACTCCGCCAGGCACAGATCTTGCAAAATGATGCAGCCAATTCAAAAACAGCTCCTTTGTCATCCACGCATGTGGTTGCGCTGCCATGCATGCTCCAGGTTCACATCCAGCTATATAGTTTTTAAGTTGTCTCTTTGCCTTAAAAAGATAAAATCCAGGAATGCTTTGTCCTGCTGCATTAACACAACATAATACAGTAATCCATTCTCTACTTTTTGACATAATGTGTGGAACACTTCTACAACCTAATTTAGCAATCACACGCATGCCACAATTCCTTCCTGCTTGTACACCAGTTTCATCACAATTCCATATTTTATTGGGCCCATATTGATTTGTTGTATACATTTTTTGCAAGTTATCATAGAAAGCAGCAACGATTCTTGGTCGTAACATGACTGCTCTATCTCTATCAAGGCCCTCCGCAGTTCTTATTGTCAAATCAGGATGGCGCCTACGGAACCCATACCACCATGATTTTCCTGGTAGACCATCATTGAATGGATTTGGTCTGCTTTGACATATATGAGCTACATAGGCCTTTAAGTGAATGACTTCAAGACCATGGCCAAGTTCAGCCATATCTTTGCACCATGTCACAATTTCCTGCTCTTCATTCTCTGTCAGAACTGTTGGAGGTCCCAGCCTCTTAGTGGTTCTTTTTCCATACAACCAATCAGTCACGTTTGTGGCAGGGATACCCCACTTAGATGCTGCTTTTCTTGTTGACATTCCATTCTCCTCCACGTCCCTCATGGCAGCCTTCATGTCTGCTTCTGTCCATTGTCCTCTTATGTATACTTTCTTTGTTATAGAAGACCCTCCAGTTACTTCAACATTTGGGTTCATACTAGTGTTGAATTCAGGTTCATCTGTAATTCTGATATTCTCATCCACAAATTGTTCTTTTCCTTTTGATGAATTGCTCCTTCGAGTGGAAGACATATTTTTCTGAGGTTGTAATTGAGCAGCGTTATCCATGCCTGAATCTTGTGATTTGGCTCTTGAAGGATTATTCTTTCTGTTGGAAGTTTTGGTTTTTTGAGCTTGTGTCCCAGCAATTTTATCTTCATCAAAAGACAGATTTGTAAACTTTTCCCTTCTTTGCAAGTTGCTTCTCAACCTTCTCACTGGTCCTTTGGATGTCTGCTTTGCACGTGCCATTGTGAAATACAAGGAACTTTGACAAAAATAACCGCTGTAGAAAACTGGACCTGCCTGCATTGCAATGAAAACTACGAGTGAATGCACAGTTAATGGGGATTGAATGCACAGTTTATGGGGGTTGAATGCACCATTACAGGGACGGTGATGGAAAACTATGGTGAGTCGGTGGAGATATTAATCCACCTGTTACCGCTTTAATAGCAACCACTGTACATTTACTGTCACAACAAATGCGCGGCTTCCCACTAAAATACGTGTTGTCATACCATTTTAAAAACAACGGTGATGGGTCTGATATTTATATTGGGTCATTTCTAATAGTATGCATGTAATTCTATTTCCACGTGTCATACAAAATGTGAACAGGTTTGAATGATACATTTTAAGATTCATAAAACATTGACAAATCCAGCTTGCTGATTTGGAATCCTAGTTAGCAGTCTACGTGGCTGTGTAACATATGCAGGGGCCTTTGACCGAGACTATTTAGCAAATTTGGATGCACTATGTATATGGAGGTAAATTTAACACCGTATGAATGTTTACATCTAATACTATGCATGTAGAATTTTAGAGGCTGCGAAAGAAGATGTGGCTAGTTCAGAAAATAAATAAATTTTTATTTTGAATATTGGAAAAGCAATATGGCTATTTCAGAAAATCAAAGAAATCGCTATTTCTGGATTTTATCTGTTTACGGCAAAGAGAAACACAAGTGAACATTAAATTAATTATGCACACGAGTGAGTTTTAATTTGTAGATATAGTATAAACAACATGAATTTGCAATAATGAAGTTGTTCATTCTTGCAAATTTAATGATGTTTGTAAACTATCTACATATTCAAACTTCCTAATGTTCATAACAAATTTAATGGTTAAATGTGAGATCTAAAAATGTTTGGAGAAAAAAAGAGACAATTTTTAAAAATAGTGCTTAATACAAAAGGTGAACAACTATTGCACCTGGAAATTTCTGAAATATTTTACTATTTTGTATTTGTGGAGCAAGAAAATCAGTCCTGGAAGTTCTCTGTTCTTCTGTAGCTGTGCAGTTGTATCTGTGCAACAAGAAATTTGATGCTGGAAAAATGTTCTTCTGTATCTCTGTAGTTGTATTTGTGCAGCAAGAAAATTGATGATGGTAGAGATGCTGATCTGTATCTGTGCAGTTGTATTTGTGCAACAAGAAAAATGATGGTGGAAAAGAGTGAGTCTGTATCTGTGTAGCAAGAAAATTGAACATGGAAAAGGGCAGTAAGAAAGTAACAAATGCATACGACTCATCTCAATTTATAGATTTCATTGCTTTGAATTTATCTTTTGGTAATCTGGCATTGTTTTCTATTGGCTGAGAGGGGTTGGCACGGATTGATTGAGAAATAATGAAATTTGAGCCATTGGATTTAAAACTCTTCTTGATCAATGGATAGATATTAAAGTGGATGTGAGAGATTTTGGTGGGAATTGGGAATTTGGGAGGGAAATGTATCATTTTTATTTTAAAAAATTCGAATTACAGTTGTTTTATTGAATGTTGATTTTTGAAATCTGCTAAAAATCTATAATAAATGGTGACTTTTTCTTGTAAATGGTGAGTCTTAATGATTTTTTTATGTTTGCAGGTACCCCTATTAATTGTAGAAAAGGCAGTGGAGGTTGGATAAATATAGATGAACAATGTTTGCTCAAGGATATGTGTATTGATAAGGAATGGATGTATAATTGTGCAAAAAATAATAATATTTGTACATGTTGAAGCCCATCAGCAATGTAAATGGGGTCAGAATAGTAATGGAGATGATATTATTATATTCATGTGGGAGTTTCTAAACTTTAAATGTGACCCTCAAGTTGTAGGGAATGACATTTATTTATGTTTAAAAATTAGAACATTTGCACATCTTAAAATTGCCAAAGAAAAAGGAAATCATGTACAGTTTTATGTACTTTTTTGGTTGAGTATTTGGTGAACTGTGTATAGACAGTAATATTTATTTGTGCCAAAATAGTCTCGGTCAAAGGGCCCTGCTCGGAGATGGGGTCCTTTCCCCTAGTGGTAAAAGAAGCAATTGTGACATGTGTAGAGGAGGCTATGAAAGCCAAGGGAGAGGTGGAAATACACGATCTGGTGTATTTGAGTGAATACAATGGAGGAAGCACAGTGGATTAGTATTTAGAAAAAGAGGGGAACAACAACTATTCAATCCGAAGAGAGAAGCAAGTATTGAATCAGAATATGGTTTGTTTGGGCTCTTGCTCTCTAATGGTCAGGTTCTTCGTTACGATATGGAGTGGGAATGTTAGTCAGTGAGACAAGGGAGTTGTTGAATTTGGAGATCTCGTTGCATACGGACACTAACGCAAGGGCCTGGACATCCACAACTCTCGCACCTCCTCGTCGAATATGGAGATCTCATTACATACTTGCAACTACCACAGTAGTGGAGTAACGATTGAAATTGAAGGCGGCATAGCAAGCCTAGGTGAATTCTCCATTTTCGACGAGCTCACCGCAAAGTGCATTGTGAAAGGGATCCATATTTGATGAGCTCGATGTCAGCAGGAATGCGCAAGGTCGGAAGCGAACAAAGCATGGTTGTCGCATGATTCGAGCCTCGCACCTCCTCCCGAAGAAGCCACGTAGAGACTGTAAATCCCAACACAAATCATGGAGAGGACAGCCCACACACACCCTACAAATCTATCATTTTCGTTGCATGCTTTTACAGCCCCGCTAAGGTGTCAAAACCGACGGCCATAATGAAACTGTACTTCGTCACATGTCCCAATCAACCAAACAGAACTATCGCTTTTATGTGGTCGTGTCAGAGTAAGGGGCTTGGTTGTAAAAGGGAACGCCTATCGGCGTAATTACAAAGTATCCTTACGACTCATCCAACATCAACATCCCCAATTTTTTCAACAAATCTCGAAGTGGAGATAAATTGTGGAACAACCACGACAACTGGATTGGTTTCATGGTGGTGGCGGAGGAGGAAGAAGAAATTGAGAGATCAGGGCGAGGTGACACCGTAATTGCATGGAGAGGCACTGTGACGTCTCTAGAATGGCTTGTGGATGTTATGGATTTTCTCATACCAGCGGATTCAATTGTGATCATTCTGGTTCTCGCATCAAAGTGGAGTCAGGGGTCGCTAATGCCCATAATGGTGTTCCAAAGGTTCCCGGGGTCATTTTTCAACGAGCATTTTCCTCTTGTTGATTTGGGTCAATTGTTGTAGAAACACAATCGAGGTGGTTAGTGACAACAATAATTGGCGCAAGTGGAATCCATTCACTAGGCAGTGGGCGAGAACTCTGAAGAGTTGGTTTGCTTTGTATCATTCATTTTTTAAGCAATTTGCAATTTGCATGTACCTCTTCCTCCCAACAACCAATACTTAACTGCAAAATAAACTCAAATTTAATGAAGGTGTCAAACACGTTATTTGCATCGTCCTTAAACATGGAGAAATCACATGTCGGTACACTTTCCATCACTTGGCTTTTTCTTCGTTTATACTCGTGTTTTAATGACCATTTATGGTCTCCGCCTCAAAATGTGTAGGCTTGGGCATAAATAGCTCCACTTTTTCATACTCCTTTTGTTTTCTGTAAGTCTCGAAGTGGGTAGAAAATAATGTGGAGAAAGATAGAAAATATTATTTAGTAGGGAAATTTTAAACCGCAAGATAGGTGTGGGAAATGCAGGTAAGTTATGTGTGTTGTAAAACCCTTTTATTCCTATATTTTTTCAAAATGTACCATTTTTTTCAACTCCTGCATCCTGTAAGACCTAGCTGTCGGTGCCCCTAATGACAGGCATTAACGGTTTTATTCATGTTTCATTTTCAAGCAAACGAGTCCCTAACTGAAACAACATGTAAGAGAGACGCTATCTCATAAGACAATCACATGACCTCTAACAAATCCATGAGATGTTGTGAATGGCCCCACCAACATTCCTGTAGATACACATTGGCCTGTGACCAATTCACAAGCCTCATAGAGGAGGTAACATAGTTCCAAAAGTCTTATCTGATTTTGAATCTAAGCTCTACATTTTGAGGGACCAAAATGACTCATGTCTAATGGGGCAAGCCTCAAACCATTGATTGCACTTTCCATATTCTCCATGTGCCCTCAAAGGTTTTGACGAGTCTCTTTCACCATCGCCTACAGATAGGAAGCTTCATCGTTTTTTAGTCTCTTGCATTTTTTCCCTTTCTTGTCATGCCCTCCAAGTCATCCTCATCACCCATCTAATCTTCATCATTATTATAAAAAAAACATCAACAAAATAGTCATCATTGTCCTCAAACTTGTAGATGTCCAGGTCCTTGCATCAATGTTCGTATGCAATGAGATCTCCAAATTCAACAACTCCCTTGTCTCACTGACCAACATTCCCACTCCATATCATAACGAAGAACCCAACCATTAGAAGGCAGGAGCCTAAACAAACCATATTCTAGATTCAATACTTGCTTCTCTCTTCAGATTGAATAGTTGTTGTTCCCTCCTTTTCTAAATACTACTCCATTGTGCTTCCTCCATTGTATTCACTCAAATACACAAGATGTATTTCCACCTCTCGCTTGGCTTTCATAGCCTCCTCTGCACATGTCATAATTGCTTCTTTTACGACTATCATTGTTTCCATTACATCCTTTTAGTGCAATAGTTAGTTATTGTTTTTTTTTTTCCTTTTTTTATTTTCATCGAGATAATAACACATACATACATCTTGCATTTAAGGTTGGTTCCCCACCCCACGCTTCCCATTTATTGGGGTGGAGGTGTTATGCACTCAAAGGCATTAACACCCACTTACATAACTACAAACCAGCCAAACTAAAACCCAATTTTTACAAACAAAATTTATTAAATATCTTGCTTCCATGTTTATATAAAGACCAAATATTATTATAATCTTAAGTAAACAACAGTTGGACAACTCCCTAAGCTAACTAATATAGTGGCTAATTAATTAACGAAACAAAACCAAACTAAATACCTTCTACAGTCACACGAGGAGCTGGGAAGGGAACCGTTCGATTACAAATTTGTATACAAAAAAGGGACAAATTACAATTGCAGTCGATTACTTAGAAAAGGAAAAATATGAACAAGGTAAAAGAATAATGATAAAGGAACAAAGCCTTCCACTGCGTTGAATCACAAATTCCTTCTTCTAAGGAAATACTTGGACCCAGATTTGCGTCCAACAACAAACCATGGTATCTTACACTAGTATGAGAATATTTCTAGCAAGATCCGGAGATACATTTAACAAAGGAGATTCAGATATTTTACTAGGAAGAAATTTTTGCAGGAAAAATTTAAAGTGTTGTGAGATGTACTTCCTGTCTCCTTGTGTTGCTGGTCTGTTCCATAGATCATATTGGAGTGGATGCTCTTCGGTCCAGAGGCGTGAAAACTCGAAACGCCAGAGAGTGTTTGGACGAGGAATTAACTGTCTGAGTCGTAATCCTTCAAATGGCAGAGGATCAAATTGTTCGCAATATCTGCCAGATCTCCATAACCAATTTAAAGCAACATTTTACCATTGGTTCTTGAAGAGTATGAAATTCTCTTCCAGGGATTTCAGGATCAAAAAGTCTACACTCGATCTGTGACATGGCTGTTTCTGAGACAGAGATGAATTCTCTGTAAACAAGCAAATTTTGAGCTTCCCTTGACATTCTATTATCATTGATCATTAAAGTATCAATATGACCTTTGCAATTCCTATAATCCCATATAGCTCCTTGAGGCTCATGAATCACCTGAGTTATGTTAACATTTTTTACAGAATTTAACTCGCGACTTGCAAAATCTGCAAGGGAGTTCAAATTTCCAGATATATGTTCAATTTTGAAATCAAAGTTGTCAAACCATAATCCCCACCTTTGCAATCTGTTGAAAGCAGATTTATTTGAGGGATCTCCTCCATTGAGCCTTTTCTGGAAATCTTTTAGATCAGATCTTAGCAGAAATTGTTCATTCTGTATAAAGAACAGAAATGCTTTTATAGCCTTTTTGCCTGCTAAGATTTCTTTATGAGTTGAGTGATATTTTACTTCAGAGCCTTGAAACGCACCTGAAGCATATCTGCATATTTTTTCTTTATCACCAACTTTCTCCTTAAGCACTGCTCCCCAAAAAATTTCACTTGCATCACATTCGATGATCTTCATTCCTGATCCTGGAAGTGACATTGCAGGAAGATCTAGAACCTGTTTCTTGATGCGCTGAACTACATTAGTCATTTCAATATTCCATATAGGAGCATTTTTCTTAAGTCTTTTGTTTAATAGAATTCGATCAGCAGCAATATTTTTATAAAATCCAGCTACATAATTTACACAACCTAAAAATCTTTGTAACTGTTGCTTATCAAGAATTTCATCTGGAAAGTCTTGTATTTTTGCAACTCCATGCTTTTGCATTTCAATAGTTCCATCCTTTATCTTTATACCCAAGAAATCAATTTCATCTTTGAAGACTTCTATCTTAGTGGGTGAAAGACACAAGCCATTACGGTACACAACATTATAGAACTGCTCTAAATGTTCTAAAATGTTCCTTTGGTGATTTAGAAAAGATGAGAATATCATCAATGTAAACTAGGAGGAAATTAGATAGCTCACCAAAGATTTTATCCATGATTTTCTGAAATATGGATGGCGCTGTCTTTAAACCAAATGGAAGAACCTTCCATTCATACTGTCCACCAGGAACAATAAATGTTGTCTTATACATGTCTTGAGGTTGCAGGAATATCTGCCAAAATCCACTTTTGAGATCAAATTTGCTGTAGACTTTGGAGCCTTTGATTCTGCTAAGCAAATCATCCTTGGCTGGAATAGGATGTTGGACTGCTGCTATAAATTTGTTTAGTGGCTTATAGTCAACCACTAATCTCTTTTTCTGTCTGACCTGCTCACTCCTTTTATTGACATAAAATGCTGCACATGACCAAGGAGAGTTAGATTCTTGAATAAAATCTCCTTTTAGTAACTTTTGAATTTCTTCGTGGCACTCCTTTCGCTCAGAAGGGATCATTCCACGATGATGTGCTTTAAACTTTGGAGTAACTTCCTTTCCATCAGAATCTTTGATTATTTGCAAATCTAAAGAGCAGGTATGCCTTTTCCTATGAATAAAGGCATGCGGATTGTCACTGCAAAGATCTTTCTTGATCTTTACTACAATATCATCTATGCTGGTTTTGCATGCAGCAATAGATTTGTGTATCCAATCATTATTGGTTTTCTTTCTTGGCTTTATCAAAGGTACAATAGACTGGAAAGTATATCTTCTTGGTATCTGGATCTGAGGATTAAACAAAGAAATAAAATCCTTTGATATAATAAAAGTATCACAATCTTTTAAGAAATCTGTACCAATTAGGCAATCATAAGATTCCATGTCATGTTGATAAAACATGATAGTCTTAGAGAAACCTTCAATGTTGATTGGAATATGAGCCATGAAGTTTGAAACAACTTCCCTTTTATCAAACCTTATCTTTATTCTGGTAGGAGACCAGCAGTCTGGAGGTATAGCCATTGTTCTGAGCATACTGATTTCTGCTCCTGTATCTAGCATTGCATCTAAGCAATATGGCTTAATGTTTTGAATGCAAATAGTAATAGCAACAATTGGGTTCTGAGTACAGATAACTGTACATACCTCAGCAGATGCTTGTTTTGATGGTTCTTCTTGAGTATCTTGAAGCATGATGTTTTGATATGCTTCTTCTAGGTCGTCTCGGGACTCATCTTTCTTTTCTTCTTCTTCTTCTTTGAGGAGTTTCATGAATTCTGAAGTGGCTTTGTCAATCACCTTTTCAAGGAATTCTATTCGATTCCTTCTCCATGTTTTGTAGACTTCTGGTGATGCTGTAACTGTTTCTTTGGCAATGGCATTCTGTGGATCTTCTTCTGGAAACAGAAAAGAGAACGACCTTTGAGGAACTGTATTTCCTCTTCCTCTCTCACTCTTCCTCTCCATGGTCCTCCTCTTCCTCTGGTAGGAATTTGACGCTGACGAACACGTTGCTGACATGGAGGCCTTATAGGAATAGGGTCATATGGATCATCAGGATATAGATCCATTTCTTTCATCTCCTGTAATATTTTCTGCTCTGCTGCATTCTGTCATATGTATTTGTCTTGCAAATCTCTAAGCCTTCTTCTGCAAGGATATCTTCCTAGTAGTGTCCCATGGGGGACAACTATCATACTCACTCTGGCAACATTCCATTTGCTTTCTGAGTATACTCTGCACATGGAGGTATCATAGGATGTACAAAACTAGAAACCATATTCACAGAGAAGTTAGCAAAGGATGGTAGAGTATCATATCCTTCATCATCTGTACTATCACTGTCAGAATGCTGGACAAGATTACAATGAACATCATCAAGAGACTGATAAGATATATCTGAGGACAAACTATCAGAGTCACTAATAAGAATATAATTTTCTTCTGTAACTCCTTTCACAGACAAAGTATTGATCTTTGCCTTTCCTTTCTCTGAGTCTCTTTGAGGACATTTATTTGCATAGTGACCTCCCTTACATATAAAGCACGTAGGAGTAAATCTTCTTTCTTTTGCCTACATACTTCTTTTTTCTGAACACAAGATTCTTTTGAAGGTCTTTTGACAAAATCACCTTTATACATATTTTTGAAATTTACTTTGTAGTGCTTTCTGTATTTGAACTTTTTTATGCTTATAGCATCCCCTTCCCTTTTGAAAAAGAGCAGTCTGTACAAGCAGACCTGCGTTTGGTAAAACCTTCAAGATCAGGAACAACCAAAGGGGTCAAGAGCATATTGAGCACAAACTTGTATTACCAAGGGCCTTTTCATGCCTTATAGCCTGTTTTCTTTCCATTTTCTCTTTACAGAGCTTGATATTAGTGTTCTATGATCTGATTAATAGCTCCAAAACTGAGTTCCTTGCAGTATGACCATGCATCGCTTTCTTATATTCTGTAGAGAAATATGGAGGAAAAGATTCAATATATCTAAGCCTCATGGTTTCATCATTTATATTTCCAGAGTTATAATAGAGTTTTTGCATAAAGCATTGATATTCTTTAACTCTAGACATATCACAGAGTCGAGCTCTGAGAAACATAGCAGTATTTAACATTTTATCATCATCAATATTACCTATAAATTCTTTGATGATAGCTGCAGTAAGACCAGTATAACCACTAGTTAAAATTTCTTCTTTTCCTGGTAACAAATCCCACCATTCCTTTATGATCCCAACAAATCCATTTGCAATTGAAGATGCAATAGTTCTTGGGTCTTTTCTGTATATTCAAGTTGGGTATTGCCCCAACCAATCATACCATGGATCATTTCTTTGATTTCAGGGATAGTTCTACATTCAATTTTATAGTAATTTGGCTGAAGAGTTTGAACTCGAGCCATACCTTGCAGTGGTTCTGGACTGAGTATTGGTGTTAGATGTTTCACCAATAATCATAGCTTCAGCTTCCTGATGCTTTTCTATTTGACCATGCCTACAAACTTTTTAGATTTATCAGACTTAAAAGAAAAAGGTCTAATATTGATCTAGAAGCTCCTTATGCGGCTGCTTATCAGATACTTTAGCCAAGTTCTGAAACTTGGGACCAGGATACTGCATGTGACCAATCTCCTTCAGTGGTTCCTGAAACCTTTTCTGACAACTCATGTATTTGGAGTTATTTCTGGGAGACAATCAACTGGATTCTTGGATCTCTTCAAGCTTTCTTGATGAGATTTCTCAATTCTATCATGTAAATGACTCAAATTCTAACCTCAACTAATTCATGAGTATGGGCTAACTGACTAGCAACACTACTCTTTATACTGGTTGAGTATGGTCAACCAGAGGCTGTACAATATCTGTCATCTTTTGACTCAAAGTCTTTAGGACATCTGTAGAAATTACATGATGATTATGCTGAATCAATGTTTCTACTTTCTTGACAGATTTGTCTAAAGAATCAACCTTATCAGTTCAAGACTCTTAATGCTTCTAAATAGTATTCCCATTTCTATTCTAAGCTCTATAGCTTTTAAAGTTCTTTCCATCATACCTATCTTTTCAGAATTTGAAGACACCTTTTCATATACTGACTTTACAGCTTTATTGGTCCAATTTATCATTTTAGAACTCTCTGAGGGTTCTATTTGCTTATCAATAGTACTTTGATACCAAAAAACTGCTTTCTGACTTCTGATCTGCAGAGATCAATTCATGAGCTTCTAGTGAGTGGGAAAGAATCTATCAGCTTGTATGAGGCCATATTAATAGCTGGGCCATTTTTAGGGACATACTTTTGACTTACTAAGTTTCTCACAATCATTACACCAGAGAAAATCTGTAGATTGGATCATGTACTAGAGCACTATGACTACAGAGGAAAGTCTTCTCTTTAGTCTGTTCTGCAGGATTTTGACTGTTTGATGATTCTCCTACTGAGAAATAGGAAGTATTAGACTTTACAGAGTCTAGTTCTAGGCAAGCTAATCTTAGAATTAGATCTAGAATTATTTCTAAAACTAAGGGTTACATTATTTTTATTTTCAACTGACAGCTGTTGCATTTTCTAATTTTGGCTGGCTTGACTGATATAATTTTTTTGACAGATGTCCATTCACGGGCACTTTGATCTGTGACCACGAGATAAGCTCTGGTTCAATTTTTTGTGCTCTCAAGATTTATATGTGACACCACGCTGCTGCCTTTTGAAACTGCCGTGCTTTACGGCAGGATACATTGTATTGACCAAGCGGTAGATAACTTTATAATGGATGGCCAAGCGGACATGCACCTGGACGCATGTTTAATCCAGTAGTGGCTAAGATGTAGTTTTAGGCACATCTTGCAGAAGATCATCCTTTGTGAGAGACACAGGATAATTTGGGTAAACCTCAAACGAGATAGGACCATTGTGCAAGACCTGTTTGGATAGCGGCTAACAGAGAATCTTTGAAATTGTCTAGACGCAAATCCATTAAACAACATAGAATGGAGGCATTTAAGACCACGGCGGAACAAAGGGGTGATGCCGATCTGGACACAACCTATATGAGAAAACTGGTATAGACTGACGCTTCTATTTTTTTATATCAGACTTAATATCTATAAGGATCTATTAACGGTATGTTATATTCTCCTGAGGAGGACTGGGACACCTGAATGACAGATTCACAGGTTTTAAAAATAGTACTAGCTAGCATAGATGGAAGGTTGACACTTTAGAATATACCTGGTCATAAGGTAATTTTAGGTAGCTTCCATGCTGGCAATGGGTCTGACTCTTCTTGTAATGATAATATTGCAGAATTTACGAGAAAAACATCTGACATACTGACTAAGATCATCTTCAACATCGATAGGGTAGAAAGACTAGGACTAGGCTTCAGTGGCCATTTTAGACTGATGCTGTCATGAGCAACTTTGTTGCAGGGCTTACGGTATCGGATCAACCTAAAAACTGCGCACTACACACGGTGACTTACTTCAGCGGGATCTCACCTCTTTTCCTAGCTTAATGTGCTGTATCAACTTGAAGTTCACAGATAACTTCAACTGAAGAACCAATTACTAAAGAATTTTAATCACCAGATATTTCAAGAATAAAAACCAGCTATGACACCATATCCTATATATATATATATATATATATATATATATCATATTCAAGATATCAGGTTTTATTTAAAATAAACCAACATGGTTTATAATATGTAAATCTCTTTTTTAATCTAATATGCATATTTTCTCATTAACATGAAAATTGTCATTTATAAAAGGGAAGGGTTATATAATATATACGTTTTTGGATATATATATATATCTGTGTGTGTGTGTGTGTGTGTGATTGAACCTGAGATTTTCCTTTATTATTGGTATAAGTATATATGTTTTTTAAAGAAAAATTCATATTCAAAGTGCAAAAGAGCATACTTATGATATGAGTATATATATTTGTAAATAAATATACATTCATACATATACTCATACACATAGAGTTGTAAAAATTGCCATAAGTCAATGAATTAGAAATTAAATTTATCACAAATTTGGTTTGTAATAATAACAAAAATAATAGAGGAAACATTCACCCTAGGACTGCATTAGGCTCAAAATTTAATTCTTAAATAATCTCATAGTTACATATTTTTTTCCTAAACAAAAAAAATTCTTAGAATGTAAGGTCACTGCAAAGATATCAAGGTAAATAATGGATTCCCAAACCAAAAGATATCTAGATGAAGAACAAACTATTAATTTTTCTCAACATTTTAAGTGAGGGATAAATTAGTATCTCAAATCAAATTCCTAATGAGCTCTATTTCAAAATTCAGCCATATATATATCACCAAGGGAGGAAAAGAAAATTATTATCCTCAATGCCTAGATTTAGATCATTTCGTCAAAAGAAGTACACTTAACTAACATTCACATTTAATAACCAATATCAAACAAAGAGAGATATCTTCCTTTCCGTTAATCCAAAAAATATACAAACAAGATAATGGAGGCCAAATAAGGTGAGCTAAAACATCCATTTGACCGCTCAAATCTTTCTTAACATACAAAGTAATACGGACTTTCATTTAAAATAGGAGATAGTTTACCATAAGCTTCCAAGCTAGAGTTTTCCACCCTTTTCAAACACAAGGAATGGAAGATTCATTTAAACATGAAGCATAAAGGTTTATTACAACAAAATTTCCTTGAAATTACAATACATTTCAACTTATTTCATTTACAATACAAGGAAAAATCGCACGCTTCACATTCTAAATTCTTATTGGTGAAGATGACATCCTTACATCTTTAATTGAAAAAATATTTTCAAGACATGTGATAAACTAGAGTATGAGTTCTTAACATTAGGAGAAACAAAAAGGTTCCATCACAACAATAATCCTCCATGTGAAGAGGATCAAAACTCATTCTTCTAATATAACCATACAAACTACATAACCATGAAGGAAAAAATTTACAAATATTCATCTTCTTTACGAGTAAGTTACAAAGGAGCTTACAAAAATTATTTTAAAAGAACAAGTGAAATTCAAGTGATAAATATTTCCCCAAAAGTGGGAAAATATCATGACAAAAATCTCCAAGTATTCACCATCATCGTTAAGAAAAAATCTACATATTCTCCATGCCATAAGATCTTCAAAGCACAAGGAGATAGGCTCGGTTTCCTCGTAACATATTGGCATCATTACATTCCATCTATAAAGGTTGGAGGATGTGCTATCCTACCTCAAAGCCCATTGGAGAGATAGAAAGAAATCCTCAACCATGCACACGTGGGTAGAGAAATAAATAAGAAACAACATAATGTAACAAAATTCAACACACAAAACACCAAAAATACCACCAAACAAAAGAAGAAAAAATTTCAGGTTTTCACTCCAATGGGGAAGAGAGGATGAGAAATCCAAGTATGAAAAATGTATGATCCAGCCATAGGAAACACACATAAAACTAACTCCATAATCCCAAATTATCCCTCCATGAAAAACATGCCCTCCTTATTTATCCTCCCAAACAGTAAAATTCCTCCTTGGGAGGATTTTAAAGCTTCATTGGGTTTCCTTTCCAATGATGGGAAAGGAGGTTCAAACCATCTAAAAAACCTTCTCGGCCTCAAACCATATGAGGGGAAAAAGATAAAGAATGCCAACATGGCTTGTCCATTAAGCTATGTGGTAAGAGGGAAATTCCCTCCCGCTTCCCCCATATTAAGTTCCAAAATCCACCAAACCACATATGGATGGAGAAAACAAAATAAATAAAAAAGTCATTACCATACAATAACACCCAAAAAACATAGTCACACAAAACATCCATTCTCTTCTTCACATATATGCAATAAAAAAAAATAATGGACAATAATCCTACCTCAAAAATCTCTCCAAGTATTTATTATCACTAAATTACATCACCCTTAGGTTTGTACAAGTATGAGTGCTTGAGCTCACGGTGTGACTAGATAACATGGGTACTATCTCCAAGTTGTGGGACTTGCTACTTGAGATAGACCTCCAGAGAAAGTTGGTTCTTGCTCCTAAACTACCTGCCACAATCTACTCTAATGCAAGAAAAACTATCTTATTCTAATCTAAATTTCCAAGGGACAAGGGAGAGATTTTGTAAGAAAATGAAAGCCTACAGTAAAGTGGTGATACACCAGAAAAGGAGGGAATAAGAATAATTTTCCAAATGTGTGAAATATTATAAGCGAAGTGCTAGAAGAGGTGATAACAGTTCTCCATAGTCTAGCAAAATGTATTCACACCAATGTTTCAAGCATGACATAGTGATGATGAATCCCTAAAAGAACATAATAATAGACACATTATTCTTGTAGCAATGAGATTGAAAGGGCAAGAAGAATGCAAAAAAACACAACAGGGGAAGAGATATCCACAAACTTGTATCTTATTGCTTTCATTGATATGCACAGTTCATTCTATTACAAGAATAAGCACCTGGATCACCATGCGAGGAGTCCAATACAAGGATCTACAATAAATTGGATATACAAAGTAAAATTTGATAGTGTTTTTCTACTCAAAAACTATCTCCCTTTTTTGTTTTTTACAATGAGCCCAGCACCCCAATTTATAGAATTATGAGAAGGAGAGAGAGAGAGAGAGAAATGAAAATCTCAAAAAAATGTCCTTCCACCATTTGCAAGATTTCATTAAATGTATTGAAATTATGGTATTTTTCTTGCAAATAGGCTCCCCCATACTATCCCATAACTTGCAACAGTGAGAGAATGTCTGACCCATACTTCATTGAATTGCACTCCAATTACCAAATAAAATGATTGTTGTGAACTTGGTCACGTCTTTATAGAAAACTCTCAATAATTTCTTCATCAAATCTAAAGATTTATTTATTTATGTACGTCAGGATCAGAACCATTATTTCAATGGTACCAAGTTTACATGATTTCGTTGAGAAATGCAAAAGTTATGGCCTTCTGAGTACGGGCAGCTATTTTGGGTCTGGCAAGTGTTTTCTGTCATTTGACGGGAATGAGCATTAACTGACTGGAGCCGAATATATTTATCTTATTTAAATATATCTACCCTCATCAAAAAATAATAAATCTAGTTTTTGTGGCGTAGAGGACGTCGTGCTCGTTCCAAAAAGTCCAATTTTATGAAAATCGGAGCTCGGAGTCAAAAGTTATGGCCGTTTGAAGTTTCACGGGTCAGACGTTGACTTTTCTTCCTTGCTGTCGGCCGCTTCGGCTTTTCGCGTCCCTCGCGTCCCTTTGTCCCGAATGTCCCAGTACGAAAAGTCCTCTGTTCGGCCGAACCGGCCGGTTCGCGTCCTCCGCGCACTTTTTTCCCGCTTACTTCCGGACTGTCTGGGACTTGAGAATTCGATGCATGTTATCAAAATTACCTTGAGGGGTGAATTTTGGATAACAGTATGTTCTATGCTCAAAGGATGCAAGACGCTCTGACAGGATATTCAAGCTTATTCTGAAAAGGGGGTGAGGCTCTATTTGTAGCGTAGAAGTCGGATTAATTTGGAGGTTTAGAGTAATCATGATTATGGAAAGTAAGCATGATTAGGTGAGTGGGAGACACAAGGAATGACCCAAAATTAAAGTTGAATATTTAATTCGCAAGTGCGGGGGGACATGAGGAATATTTGGCATGCGGGGAAGTTTGGGTTTAGTTTAGGGGTTGAAACAGATTAATTAATCGATTAACACCGAGTTAATTCAATGTGCATTTTTGTGGGAAATGGAATGGTGAAATTCATTGATTTAGGATAGGTGTGAAATTGAGGTGTCTACATTTTCCTCTCTTTGGATGGGTACTATGAAATTAGTGTCATTTTAAAGAAAGTAGACGAGATGGATGAATATGCCCCAGGAAGCAAGATCAAAAGATTTTGAAGAGATTCTTTTTGAGGAAGATGTGCTCCGTCGATGAGAAGTTATCAGAGGAAGAAAAGAGAAAGCATTATCTAAGCAAGAAGTAAAACAAACTTTCACTTGTAAGAATGGGGGAAGAATTTAATCTACTTTTGCTAAGCAAAAAGTAGAGCAAATGTTTGTTGGGGAGAGTAGAAGGTGGTAGGTGATGAATGTCATGGTATCCTCTAAGACAAAAATGTCATGGGAAGAGGTGATTATGGATAAATGTAATGATGCCCCTTGAGAGGGATGATGAGAATGGAAGATACAACAGAGCTCTCGAAAAAAGGAGAGGTCAACTATGCGGAGAGGAGGAAGAGAATGGGGTGTAAGATAATGTTACAACTACAGTGCACAAATGGGGAAAAGATTCAATCGAACTTGAAAAGAGAAAGCATTGAGAACCGGCCTTGAAATAATGTGAAGTTAGGAAAATACAATGATAATAAGAAAACAAAGTAACTAACCAGATACCCTCTCCTTCGCGATTCCTTAGCAAACCTTGGAATGGGAAGTGAAGTGTGGATGAGCCTTGATTGTGTGAAATGTAGGTGCTTTCCTCGAACGGGAGAAAGGACTTCTTTGCAACAAGATAAACTTACTTTGCACCAATGGACAAATGGAGTATGGATTTGGGATGCTTTGAGATGAGGCTATTTGGGCATTAGGATGAGGTGGGAAAGATGCTCTTTTCTCAAAGGATGCAAGAGTTCATGACATGGCATTCAATCTTATTCTGTGTGTTTTTTAGATGGAGGGTAAGGCTGTATTTATAGCCTTGGAATTGGATCAGAGGTTTGAGGGATTTGAAATAATCACAATTTGAAAATGAGGGCATGATTAGGTGAGTGGGGAAGAAAAAGAGTGGGTGAGGATTAAACTTGTATTTTTAATTCTCAAATGGGGGACATAGGGAATATTTGGCATGTGAGGAAGATTAGATTTAATTTAGGGGTTTAAATGGATTAATTAACCAATTAACATCGATTAATTCTATGGGGATTTTTGTGGAAAATGGAGTGGGGAAATTAATTGATTGGGAAAAGGTGTGAAATTAGGGTGTCTACATTTTCCTCTCTTTGGAAGGGTACTATGAAAGTAGTATCCTTTCAAAGAAAGCAGACGAGATGGATGAAGATGCCCCAGGCGGCTGGATTGAAGGTTTTTGAAGAGATTATTCTTAAAGAAGGTGTTCCTTTGATAATAAGTTATTATAGGAAGAAAAGAGAAAGCATTCTTTAAGAAAGAAGTAAAACAAGATTTCACTTGTAAGAATGGGGGAATAATTCAATCTACTTTTGCTAAGAAAAAAGTAGAGAAAATGTTTTTTGGGGAGAGTAGAAGGTGGTAGGTGATGGATGTCATGGTATCCTTGAAGAAAAAAAAATCCATGAGAAGATGTGATTATGGATAGATGTGATGATGCCCCCTCGAGAGGACTAATGAGGATGGAATATATGACAGAGCTCTTGAAAAGAGGAGAGGTTAATTCTGCGGAGAGGAGGACGAGAATGGGGTGTAAGAGAATGGAATGACTGCATGACTAAAAAGGAGAAAGGAT
The DNA here is from genome assembly GCA_019776745.2 of Taxus chinensis. Classification (NCBI taxonomy): domain Eukaryota; kingdom Viridiplantae; phylum Streptophyta; class Pinopsida; order Cupressales; family Taxaceae; genus Taxus; species Taxus chinensis. Next base: position 710,508 of record JAHRHJ020003277.1, on the reverse strand, counting down.
TTAATCAGCCTTGAATTCTAGGTGTGAGGATGTGTGGAAGGATGCAATGGGAAAGAGAAAAGGGAATGGACATGAGTAGTGGTTGATTATGAGAAGAGAAAGAAAATTCAAAGGTGAAGGAGATAAGGGTATGGAGACAGAGGAGGGAAAAAAAGGAAATGAAAGAGGTAGAAGAGAATAAGAGAGAGGGATGATATTGGAAAAGAAGGGAATGATGATGGAAAAATAAGAAGAAGACAAGAAAATGATAGAGCAGAGGGTGAAATTATGAAATAAAAAGAGAGAGAGTCAAAATAAAGGGAAGATAAAAATGAATAAGAGTAAAGGAAATGAAGGGAGATAAATGATGAAAAAATGAAAGAGATGATAGAGCTGAGAAAAGAAAAGAAAATAGAACTAGAAGATGAAGAGGACAAGGGTATGGTGAATGGGGAAATATAAACAAGAAGGAGAAGACGAGATGAGAGTAGGGCGTAAAATCAGGAAAAGGGGAGAGAAGGATGGAAAAATGAAGGAGATGAGGATGATGAAGAATTTAAAGAAGACGAAAGAGGAGGTAGAATATAGAAAAAAATAAACTATGAGGGACTAGGAAAGCATGGAAAATATCTGAGAAAAGAAGAGACTAGTACATAATGAGTGAAAAGGTAGGGGTGGTAGAGAAAAGGAGGGGATGTCAGAAGAAAAGTGACAATGATGGGAGAGAAAGGGAGGATAGAGCAAATATAAGGAGAAGATTGAAGGAACCTAGTCCTCATGAGGAAGACCAAGGTAAAGAATATGGAGCAGACCACATGGAGATGCATGTGGAGGGTGGGATGATAAAAAAGACGAGACAACACTAAAGAGACAGGTTATCAATGGGGAAGTAATAAGGAAACATGAGGTAAAAAGGGGAAGAATATGATATAGAGGAAGTGAAATAAGACAAGGAGTGGGAGGGAGGAGAGGATAACATAGAAAATGGTTCAGAAGGAAGGTAATAAACAATGTGGATAATAAGTGTAGAGTGAGAAATATAAGGAATGTAAAGAGAATAAAGAGGGGAGGAATGACACAAATTGGAAAAGATGTGGAGATGCATGAAATGATGATACAAGGATTACGAGACAATAGACAAAGGGTGTATGATGAAGAAAGTAAAGATATTGAAAGGGGTGAAGGGAAGATGGAGAGGTGGGTAAGAAGTGACAAGAAAGGATAGGGGTGGAGAAAAGGGAATGTGATGGAAGAGGGAAGGGGGATATAAGAGGAAATCTGAGTGAGGGGATGTTAGGAAAATTACACTCATAATGAGTGGTGGGGAAGGATGAGAGGAAAAATGAAGAAAGGGAGAAACTAAATGAGGAATGGAAAGGGCAACACCAATGAAGGGACGTTAGGGAAATTCCACCCATAATGAGCGGTGATCCCAGAGAAAGGAAGGAATGAAGAAAAATGGAGAAGGTCAAAGGGAGTGAACAAGGTCGTGCAAAATGAGGATGAGTGAATTTTAGGGAAAGACCACTGATAATTATTAGCACGGAAACAAAATATGATAATGAAATAATGTTAGGGGAATTTCAACAATAATGGCGAGTAAGCATGGGGGTAGATATGTGGGATATTTTGAGAAGATGGAGTGGAAAGAGGAAAGAAAAGGTGAGTGATGAGTTGTGACAAGGTGAAGGCGAGGAGAGTTGATGGGGGAGTAGATGATGCGAAGGATGATGACGAAATATGAGGGATGAGGGTTGGATGAAGATCAACCTTAAGAGACACTCTTAAGAAAGATTGTCATGCGAAGGGATGGTTAAGTAGGATCAAAAAGGAAGAAGAAGAATGATGGAAGAAAGTGAATGGAGTTGGTGGGAAGAGGGTATGACAAGGTGGACCGAAGGGGAACCCTAGTGAATTTTCCATACTGTGAGAGCAAGTAAGATTACCAAGTGAAGATGATACTAGGTGAGAAAAGGGTGAATGGTGTAAGGATAATGGAACAAGAGGGGAGAGGAGGTGATAACAAGGAAGGAAGGAAGCAAAGGAGTGTGATATGAATGGATGGAGGAGTACTAGGATGGAGAGTGTGAGGGGAATCCTTAATTGGGATGCCCACATGGTGAGAGTGATGAGGCAAGAATGATAAGGTAGAAGAGGCAGAGGGAGAAGATGTGTGTGGTGGTGATTGTTTTCTAATGAAAGACAAGATGGTGGAGAAGTTTCTACAACAGAAAGATCTTAGGAAGAGAGTATACCTCAACCAAGAGTCCCACATGGAAGGGGTGATTAAGTAAGATTGTCAAGTGGGAAGCAGAAGAGTGAAAGAGAAGAACACAAAGTGGTGAGAGGGGACAAGAATGGTGAGAAGGGTAATGTGGGGATAAGTGGCGGATGAGTAGAAATGAGGAGCGAGGATGAATGGATCAAATACATGGTGACCATGGTGGGGGATGAGGAGTTGCTGGATAGTGAATGCTACTTGAGAAATATCCTCAAGTAGGATTCGCAAACTGCAACGGTGATCAAGTAGGATTCCCAAACTGGGGAATGTATTAGTACGGTGAATGGATGGGGTGCAAAGTAAGATTTTGATCATGCAGGAAGATACTCATGTGATGAAAGCATCTTAATTTTAATATAGCACATAACAGGATGCATCATGATATAAAAGATTAGGATGACTAGACTGTAATATGCATGAGAGCATAGACAGGGGCCATAAAAAAGGTATGATGCCCCAGTACAATATGCAAGTGCAAGAGAGCATAGACAGAGGCCATCAAGAAGGTATGATGCCCCGGTATGATATGCAATCACATAACATAAGTATATTAGAGGAAACAATAGGATACATAAAATCAAGATGCCCCATGTAATATATCAAGATACAAGAAATCAATTAATAACTCGTAACTAATAATGCAACACCAAAACTAGTAAACATGTCCCTAACGTGTTCCACAGTGATGATTGATTAGATGTGTCCCCAAGCAGGGGTACAAGGGCGTAGAATGGATTGGGTCATTGTCCTCAAACAAGGAAACAATGAGAGCCGGATTTTCCCCAAGCGAGGATTCACGCGAGGGGAAGTGGTTTGAATTTGATAGTCATAAGGTGGTTGGAACATTTGTTGGGGATAATAGTTCAAAGGATGAATTGTGTTGATTATTAAGTTTTGTTTTGGGTTTTTGGTTTTGTAATTTTTTAGAATTTTGTGAATTTTTTTGTGTATGTTTTTTGGGATTTTGAAGAGTTTTCAAATGTTTTTGTATTTTGGAGATTTTCTAATTTTTTTATTTTATTTTTTGATGTTTTTGGGTTTTGGAGATTTTCTAATGTTTTTTTTTTATTTTTAGATTTTTTAATGTTTGAGATTTTCTAATGTTTTTGGATTTTTGAGTTTTTTATACTGTTTTTGGGGATTTTTCTAATCTTTTTGGGATTTTTTAGATTTTCTAGTGTTTTTTTGGATTTTTATACTGTTGTTTGGAGTTTTTTTTATTTTTTTTATTTTTATGGACCATAATGCAAACTTTTTATAAGAGGTGATAAATTGGGGTATCATCTGTATGTATCGTGTTCCTCATGGTAACTCATGCTTCGAATAATACAAAAATTCTCACTCCATTGGCAGGATATGTTGGTGATGATAAGATGAAAATAAGTCCAGCTCCATTCTTGACTCCACGCAACTAGTAAGATGCGAGGGCTCATCACCGAGAATCAAGAAGGACGCAAGATGTAGATAATGAATATAGAGACAAGTGCTAACAATAATCCATTTGGGAAATTGTGACTCAATTCTTCTTAAGGTTACTGAACCAGTTTCAAAATGACTTTCACTTTATAGGTCACGTACTAGACTTAGACAGTTACGTGGCCTACTGATTGGTAAGATATGAGGTGAAGGGATAGTTCTCTCTTCACTTAGGCATCTAAATTACTTCTTGGGGATTTTATAATTGTAAGCACTTTCTGATTTATAAGATTTTGTATTTTTGTAATGACTCCCTATGCCTTGCCCCATGCTACCAGTAAGAAGCAAGGGCTCATCACCGAAGGCAAAACATAGGCAAGTAAATTTTTTGATTTTTGTTTTTTTTTTTTTTTGAATGTTTTTTAAATTTTTGAATGTTTTGCAATATTTTTATGCTTTGTGATTTATGAATGACCCTCTACGCTTTGCCCCATGCCACCAGTAAGAGGCAAGGGTTTATCACCGAAGACAAGACGTAGATGAGTAAGGGCACCTCCCTCCATTCCCAGTCTCACACTACTAGTAAGAAGTGTGGGCTCAACACCAAAGACTGTGAAGGATGAAAGGTGTGACAATGAATTATTCATAATTTATTTAATTTATTGAATTTTACAATAGTGCTTTTTATTTGGGAAGGAACGTCTGCCCCCAATCTCAGCCCCACATGACTAGTAGGACGCGAGGGTTCAACACCGAAGACTGAGATGGACGATCAAATGAACTGGGTAAAGAAGTTTAGAGCTTTGTTGTGAAAGAGAGAATTTCTTTCAAGGGGATATATATTACCATCAGTAAGCTTCTAGGTATGACCATAGGTGAAAAGCAACCAAAAAGTGGGAGACATTATGAGAAGTATGATACTCACAAAACTTAATAGGATCTATATTAACACTTGTCTCATGATGATGAATATGAAGATGTGATTTTGATAATGAAAATATCTGCCAATGGAATGAATAATTTTAAATTATTTGGAGATGAGTAAGACAGGAGGAATGTACAAGCGGTTGTCTCCCAGAATAGAGAGCGCCTCAAGAATAGAATTTCTTTAAATGTACTGCATTCATTGGTTCATCAAGTTCCTGACCATCTTCAGTGGCCAATTTATAGGCTCCAGAGCCAAATTTAGTTGTAATTACATAGGGTCCTAACCAATTAGGTTCAAATTTTCCTTGTTTTTCTCACTCTTTAGTGGTATTCTTTTGATTTTCTTTGAGAACGAGATCACCAACCTCAAACTCTCTGGGTCATACTTTTTTATGATAACTGTGTTGTAGTCAGTTTTGATAGACTTGAAGATGATTGAGGGCATTAAGTCATTTTTCATCGAGAAACTCAAGCTCATTAAGTCGTGATTGTCGATATTCATCTTCATTAATTACATCTTTAAGGGATATTCTCAAGGATGGGAGTTCAACCTCAACAGGTAAAATGGCTTCGCAACCATAAACGAGGGAAAATGGGGTGGCTCCTATAGGTGTGCGGTAAGATGTACAGTAAGCCCAAAGAGCAGGTAAATTTGAGTGTGCCAATTTCATCCATGTGTATTGACAATTTTTTCCATGATGGATTTTAAAGTCTTATTGGTTGCCTCTGCTTGGCCATTACCCTGGGGGTAGTATGGAGTAGACCACTTAAGTTTGATGCGGAAACATTTGGCAAGGTCTTTTACATCCTGGTTTTTAAATGATTTTCCATTATCTGTGACAATAGAGGATGGAATGCCAAATCGACAGATGATATTGTTAAAAATGAACTTTGATATTTGGCTTCCGGTAACATAGGTGAGAGGCATAGCTTCTACCCATTTAGTGAAGTAATCGGTAGGTGGTATGATAGTAGTAATGATGAACTTATGTCCATTGAATGACGTTGGTCTGATTTTACCAATGAGATCAAGCCCCCATTGAGAGAAGGGCCATGGTGTGGTGATCGATTGCAATGCTTGGGAAGGTGCGTGGATAAGGTTGCCATGTTTTTGACAAGCTTGACATCATTTGACAAAATGGCATGCGTCATTTTCCATGGTGGGCCAATAATACCCAACACGCAGGATTTTCTTGGCTAAAGCCATACCGTTTGTGTGCACTCCACAGATACCAGAGTGGACTTCAGTTAGAACACTAGAGGCCTCCTCCTGATTAAGACATCAGGAGCAGGGTGCCATCGTAACCTTGTCTATAGAGTGTGTCTTCTAAAATGGTGTAACGAGAGGCACGCTATGCTAAATCACATTTATGAATTGGTTTCATGTTGGTAGGAAATGTTTTATCACAGATGAAGGTGTAAATATCATGGTACCAAGGGTTATTTGGACCCACAATTTCACATACCATAGTGTTTTCAGGAAGATCATAAGTAGGTATTAAGAGATGTTCTACGAGAAAATGTGCTCGGGGTTGATTAGATGCAATTTCTAACAGAGATCCAATAGTTGCCATGGCATCTGCAGATTTGTTACAAATTCTAGGGATTTGATCAAAACTAATCAATCGAAAATAGCTTCGAAGGCTATCTACCATGTGCTTATATGGAATAATTTTTTCATCCTTGACCTGGTATTCATCAGTAACCTATTTAATGATAAGTAAAGAGTCACCAAATACAACCAACTCTTTAAGGTTCCAAGATATAGCTAGTTTTAATCCTGTTATGAGAGCTTCATACTCTGCGATATTATTGGTACATGGGAATGCTAATCGAAATGACTTGGGGATAACATGTCCACTAGGTGTGATAAGAAAAATACCAGCTCCTGATCCATGGAGATTACAAGATCCATCAAAGAATAGAGTCCAGGCTGGTGCGATGTCTATGTACAAAAGATCTTCATCAGGAAATGTAAAATGAAGTGGTTCTGTTCCGGGAAGAGGTGCCTCAACAAGTTGGTCTGCAAGGGCTTGTCCTTTAATTGCTTTCTGAGGAATGAACTCTACATCAAATTCACTAAGTAGGATGACCCAACTAGACATTCTTCCTGTGAGAATAGGTCGAGACAAGAGATACTTGAGGGGATCAACCTTAGCGATCAATTTAGTTGTGTGATTAAGCAAGTAATGATGTAACTTATGGAATGTGAAAGTGACTGCCAAGCATACTTTTTTGATTTGGGAATATCATACCTCATGCTCAATAAGTGTTTGACTAAGGTAATAAACAACCTGTTCTTTTTCTTGATCATTGTGTTGTGCTAACAAAGCTCCTATGGCATGTTCAGTGGCAGATGTATAAAGCAACATGGGTTTATCTGCGACTGGTGACATAAGGACAGGTGGGATGGAAAGGTATTCTTTGAACTTAGCGAAAGAGTCTTGACAATCTTGGTTCTAGTGGAACTGCACATCTTTCTTAAGTAATTGATTAAAATGATGACACTTATCGGCTAATTGTGATATGAAGCATCGAATGGATTGGATTTTTCCCTGGAGACTGTGTAATTGTTTGAGGTTTTGGGGAGGAGGCATTTCCATGATGGCTTTGACCTTTGCAGGATCAACTTCTATACCTCTTCGTGAGACAATAAACCCTAACAAATTTCCAGAGGTCACCCCGAATACACATTTCTTTGGATTAAGGTGAACTTTATACTCACACAACCTTTCAAAGATGCATCTCAACACACCTGGATGTCCTATCCATGTTTTAGATTTTGCTAATATGTCATCAACATAATCTTCCATGATATCATGTAACATATCATGAAAGATGACTGTCATGGCTCGTTGATATGTGGCACCTGCATTTTTCAATCCGAAAGGCATGACCTTATAGCAGAATGTGCCCCATGGTGTAGTAAATGTTGTTTTTGTGTTGATCCTCTTCAGCAATACGTATTTGGTTGTAGCCAGAAAATCCATCCATTAGGGAGAGCATTTCATGGCCTGTCGTAGAGTCGACAATCATGTCTATGTTTGGCAAGGGAAAGTCATCCTTTGGACAAGCTTTATTGATATCACGAAAATTTGTGCATACTCTATGCTGGGGGTTTTCTTGGCTACGAGGAATATGTTGGATATCCATTCAGAATAATTTATAGGTCGTATAAAGTTTGCCTTCTAAGAGTTTCTGAGTTCAGCTTTGACAAGAAACACTACTTTGGGATGCATTTTGCGTAGTTTTTGTTTTACAGGCTTTGCATCCGGATGCACCACAAGGTGATGTACTATGAGAGATGGATCTAAACCTGGCATGTCCTTATAGGTCCATGCAAAAATATCTTGGAATTCAATGAGGAGTGTTGTGAACTCTACACATTCTTGGTCAGACAGACTGATGCCGAGTTGTAAATTTTTTGGTTGTTCAATGGTACCGATGTTTATATCTTTGGTTTCTTCAACCAACATTTTAGATGTATCCTTTTTGGAAAATGATGCTAGTGGTTGATGTAAGTCATCGATGTTGGGTGATTCAGGGGAATCGACACAGGGTTTTTGTTTGTGATGTTGGGACTTTTTATTGACATGTTTTTTTGATAAGGTGGCGACGAGATTTTGACTATGGGATTTTTTTTTCACTTCTTATCTAAGGTTTCCAAAGGTAAAGGATCTGAATATTCTATTTCTTCACCAAAATAGGAAAATTCATCAAGGTTGATCTCAAATCCTTTTTTATGGTCAGAAATTAGGATTTGATCGCAAGTTCCAAGGAACTCTTCAATGGCTTCATCATTTTGAAACATGTCCATGGCTACGTGATGTAGTTGGTCATGGTTTATGAGAGTTTGATAAAGAAGCTCGAAATCAATGACATTGATGGATAAATGTTCAAAGTAAAGATTTGTTTCAGCAAGGTCTTCAAAAAGGTTGTGTGTAGACTTGGTGTCACTATCAGAGTTGGTGTCATCATTGTTCACTTGAAATTAATACAGGAGTTGCATTGAGTATCTTGAAACCAAGGTCGTGTTTACCATGATGTTTGGTGCAAGTGATTGGGTCTAAATGACCTTGTCCATTTGGACCGAGTCCTTTACCCTTCCATCGCATGTTTTTCATCATTCGATGAGCTTTGGTAAATTGAGGGGACTCATAACAGGGAGCAAATTCATCATTGTATAACCAAGATCCTGAAGAACTTGGAATATGTTCGTTGTCTAGATAACCAAATTTCTTCCAAACTGACTGACCCAATTTGTAAGTGGGATGGATTCTAAGATGTGGAGCATTGGGTTTTCCATAGGTTTGTGGGGATTTGTTGATGTAAAAAGAGTCTGCAACCTTTTGGAATTGATATTCACCACATCCTTTGTCAATGATTTTGAATGTGTGTGATGGGGGACCAGTAGGTACCTCACATGGTGGGGAAGTTAGTTTGGTAGTTTTGAAAGATGGAGAGAATGGGTTATAAGAAGAGGAGGGTGGATTAGAGGATGAAGCTTGGTTAACCAAAGGGGAAGGTATCCTAATAGAAGAGGTATTGTTAGATGAAGAAGGTTGACTAGATGAAGAAGATGATTGGTTAGTGGAAGGGGGATTGTTTTAGAAGAAGAAGGTTGGTTAGTAGAAGAAGATGATTGGTTATTGGGAGAGGGACTGGTTGAAGATTGTTGATTAGAAGAATGATGGTTGACTTGAAGATGATGGTTTCCAGAAGATGATGGTTTCAGAGTATGTTTGGGAAGCGTATCTGGATCGACACATGTTTCATTAGGGATTACACGGTGGAGCATATTTATCTACCGATGGACAATAGTGATCATGTCTATACCGCCCTTCGAGGAATCTACAATACTCGAAGGGTTGGGTATCGACACGCAATGTAAATTCTTTGTCCAAGTGGGGGAATTTAATACATTGGTGGAACGTTGATGGGACAACTTTCATGGCATGAATCCATGGTCAGCCAACGAGAATGTTATATGCAACTTCTACATCCACCACATGACATAGTATGTCTAAAGTGACTGGTCCAACCTTGAGAGGTAATGTGATTGTGCCTTCAGACTTTCTTTCACTATTATCATACCCACAAATGGTTATGATGTCATTTTGTAAATCATTTTTGGTGTAACCTAGGCAACGTAAGAGTTTCATGGAGAAAATATTCAATGTGGATCCATTGTCGACTAATACATGCTTGATCTTATGATGAGTTATATAACCCTCGACGTATAAAGAATGATTGTTAGCAATGTTGGGGTTAAGAAGGTCAGTCGGGACCAAATGATAGAATAGGATTGGGTACTAAAAGATGCGCAATTAAAGCCTAGAATTGTTGTGAGTTGATGTCCTCTGGGACACAAGCATCATTCAATGTTTGTGTAAGGATGCATTGTAGTGCGGGAGAAGACTTAAGTAATTCCATGATGGAAATTTGTGTTGTGGTCTTTTCCAATTGTTTGACAATGTTGAATGGCGGCATAGGTTGTGGAGTGGAAGGGGTGGTAGAGTTAGATGGTGGATTAGAAGGTGGTGTGGGAGATGAAGTAGCGGATTGTTTTATGGTGGGTACCCACACTTTTTTTTGTCTAGTGGTGACCTCACATTTGGTTCTAATATTTATGGTAGCCACTCGGTATTGGTCGTAGTCTATGGTCGAGATGACTGAGTCATACTCAGCGTTGTTTGATGATTGGCCCTTGTCCTTTGAATTATCATCATGGTTAGGGAAGGGATTTTTGAACATGTTGAGTTTTTTGTTGGGGGTCTTTGTCTCAGAAGTATTTTCAACTTCTATGTCTCCATGTTTGATCAAGTCTTGGACATAATGGCAGAGTTGCATGCATCGATCTGTAGAGTGCCCTTTTATGTGATGGTAATCACAATATTCATTGTTCATATACCAATTTGGTTTGGGTTTCCCTTCTTCAAAGGGTTTGATGATGGGGTATGAGATCATGTTGGCATTTGCTAAGTGACAGAAGATGCTAGATAGGCTTTCTCCAAGTGGAGTGAACTGTCTTCGCCTGTCACAAGAAGGAGCTTCCTTTCTAGGGATTACAATCAGTTGTTTGTTGGATTTAATTGTGTTGAGTGGATTGTTTTGAATGTTTTCAGACATGGTGAGAATCAGTAACATGCCATCGTTGACTATATTTTCAGTTCTGATTAAAGAAGTTGGATTTATCCTGGTTCTGAGGTGCGTCCCTATGAGGTTGGTCCCTAAAGGGTGTTTTGAGTAAGCCCTTAGAAATGAGGACTGTCTCTATCTGTGTCCCCTTTTCAATGACTTATTCGAAATTACTTAGATAGTGCATTTGCATGTGGAATGATAATTATGCAATAAGGTTTGGGATAAGAATGCTAACCAATTGTCTCTCTAGTATTGAGCAAGGAAATTTGCTTGTAATTCCTTGCCATCATTGTAAAAAGGATGTGAAAAGTTTCATTGGGCCTTTTCTTAGTGTTACAAAGGTCGAGCATGGTTACTTCTGAGTCTAGGTTGAAGGAAAAATGTTTAACAATTTTTTCTGATAAGTCTGCAAACATCGTGATTGACCCTTTGGGAAGATGGAGGAACCAGTCTAAGGCATGTCCTCCTAAAATTTTAGGAAATAATCGTAAAAGGTATATGTCACGATAAATTACTTCCTGACATTGCATGTAAAATTCCTTGACATGTTCACGGGGGTCACCCTTGCCTTTGTATTTATCAAATTTTGGAGTTTCGAAGGATGACAGAAATGGTAAGCATAACATTTCCATATCAAATGGGTAGGGGCATAGTTCTTCAAAGTTGAACTATTTCGATTGCTTTTGTAGTCCCTGAATGGTGTCTTTCATATGTTTCCATTCTTGTGTGAATGGAGAGTCAGGGGATGGGTTATCAAGGACTTCGTGAGTATGTGGTTCTGGATTGGGGTCTTTTAACCTTTCAGCTCTAGAAGTTGCTTCCTCAAGTTTCCTTGTTAACTCTTGGATTTTGGTAAATAACTCATCAGTTGAAGAGTTATTTGGGTTATTTGGTATTTCATTGTGGTGACTCGATTCACCATTGTCTATAAGTTTGTTTAGATTTTCAGTCCCGAAGTCAGGGGGTAGTTTTTCCCCCATGGCTAGGATGCGTAGTAGGTATTCGTTCTTGTTTTGCTCTATCACCCTATCTACTTGTTCTTGTTCTTCGTTGGTGAGTTCTGGTTGCGTGACTTCTTCATCATCATTTTCATGATTGTGACTACATGTGACTACCATGATGAGATAGGTGTGTGCCTGATTAAGCTGTAAAAGAGGTTATGAAGTTTGAGAAAATGTGATTAAGCGTAAGCTAGAATGAGGTTGCTTTGGATTTGGCTTGAATAAGCTCTTGATTGCTGATAGGGAGAGTAACTCAAGAAAGTTAACTCAATATGATTGTGATATAACTCAAAACGAGCTATTAGGGGATTTGTGTCACGTTGTGTAGATTTGGCTTGAACAAGCTCTGGATTGTTGATAGGAAGAGTAACTCAAACAAGTTGACTCAACACAGTTGTGATATAACTCAAAATGAGCTATGAAGGGATTTGTGTCAGATGTGGTTTTGATAAACTCGACAGTTGACAAAATAAGGAGTGAACTCAAACAAGTCACTCAATGTCAGTTTGATATAGCTTGAAACAAGCTATGAAGGATGTTTTGACAATTGATGAGATAAGGAGTGAACGCAAGTCACTCAATATCAGTTTGATATAGCTTGAAACAAGCTATGAAGGATGTTTTGACAATTGATGAGATAAGGAGTGAACACAAGTCACTCAATATTAGTTTGATATAGCTTGAAACAAGCTATGAAGGATGTTTTGACAATTGATGAGATAAGGAGTGAACACAAGTCACTCAATATCAGTTTGATATAGCTGGAAACAAGCTATGGAGGATTTGTTGTTGGCTGAAGCAAGCTAATGAAATCAATGTAACATTTTGATCTTCATTGTTTGATTGATTCAATGTTTTGTTTGGTATTGAATCTGTTGAGAAATGGTTTTGTGGAACATGACTAGGATTTGAACTTTACAATGAACACATTGATATCAACCAAGTTTTATGATAAGAATGATGCTAAACTACTTTGTTTACAAACAACAAACAGTCATGTGTATCAAATTATTTTGGCTCAAGAGGTAGATTATTTTGGAATGATCATTGTTTCATGCAATCATATAATATGTTGTGGAATGGTGGATGCAGGCTCTTATCACTCCAAAAAGACTCACCAATTCTTACTTACCTGCTTTGGAGTGAATCACCACGTCCAAGATAGGTGTTGGGAAAAGGTGGAAGGTGATGGGGGGATGAATGTGTATGGTGTCCTTATAACTCCCTGAATATTTATAGGGATGATGCCTAGGCTTTGTTCTTATAGTTATTTAGGTGTGACTCATATGTTCCACATGACAACATCACATGTAAGTGGAGACCAAGGGTGAGGAAGATACCAAATATTGTGATGAGACTAGGTCTCAAAGTGCAATGCAAATGTGAATGTTGGTGGTGCATGGTAGTGAAGTCCACGTCACCGGTGTAGCGTCGGTGGTGATGAAATCCACCTCTACTACATGTAAAAACAAAATGATGATGTGATTATCAACAAAGTTCTTTCCAACTTGAAATAAATCACTGATGGAAAATGACAACGTACCTCAGTGTGTTAAATTTTTTTGGTTTCAGAAATTTTCTTTTAATGGTGGTACTTTTGTGGGAAGGTTAAAAAAAATTGTTTTGTTTTGTGTTTTTGACAATATTCCAGCGACGCGGTCCTGTAGAAAAAAAATTAGTAGTTATCCTGCAAACGAAGTGTTAGAAAAGCGATCATGGCTGTTTTTGATTTTTCAGATTGCTCAACGGCACAGGAAAAGAGCATACACAACCAATGACCAGACAAATATTAATAATGCGATGAAATAAAATAACGATTGAAACGATAGTTAGAGACAAAAAATAATAAGGAAATGGATCCTGCAGACAAAGTTAGCAAATTAAATTTCAAATGATATGGTCATGCACAACAAAGGTTAGTAGTTTTTTATTTTCAAATGCAAACAAAAAAAGAGAATGATAAAAGACAACACCACCACATTTCTGGTTCTCAAGGTCACTTTGACAAGCGCGAGAGAAGAGCATACACGTGGGGGGGTTGTGATTAACAACTAGCTTCACAAAAAAGAAAAAAAAAAAAACAGCTAGATTTACCTAAAAGTGTTAGATAATAGTGCAAGGTGCTTAGACAATGACAAAATGATTAAAAAGTTGACACCAAGGTGTTTCGAAACCTCCGGGGACCCTAAATTCGCAACCAGTGCAGGTGGCGAAAGGTCAGCAAAATTCAAGTGAAAGAGGTGTGTGTCATGTATAGGTTTTGAAATTTAGTCTTTGACAACATATGAAGTTGGTCGAAGCGTCGTAAAATCCTGTAAAATTAAACAATACAATTAGTGCACATGGTTAGAAAATATGAAAAAATAATTAAAGGTCTTAATTGTTGGAAAAGTTTCTAATAAGATAATTAAGCTAATTAATGAAAAAGTTAAACTTGTGTTAATAAAAAAGGTCAAATTCTACAAATGGGATGATTAATTACGTGCAAAATTGAGAAATAAGTGAATTAATGGTAAAAAAAGGGGAAAAGGTCTAAAACGAGTGGATTAATTGATTAATGTAAAATAAAAGAAAAACTAAGGAATGAAATTAATTCAATGCAAGTACCTAAGTAAATTACATAATTTAAACTTAGAAATGAAAATATTATTTAAATAACTAAAAAGAATGCATTAAAAATGAAGCGAAGTGACTGAAAAAAGTTAAGTGAGCTTCGAATGGAATTGACTAAATAAAGATTAACTAATAAAAACTAAATAAAAAAAACTGAAGGATTATCTAATTTAAGAAACTAGGCATGTAGAAATTAGATGAAAAAAAAAAGAAATATTAGGGCATAATTGAAGTTTGAAACTAAATACTAATGAGAATAAACCGAAACCTAAAAAGTATGCGGTGGTTGTGTGTTTGGTATTATGATTGTGGGCAGGGTTGGAGGAGATGGCTTAGTGGAAAAGGGAATTGTATGTGTGGAATTCTGTGGAGTGGATTTCTATGTTGATGCATGGTTGAGGCATTTGGTCGTGGCTGAGTCATCATTTGGGAATGGAGTGGTCGGGATCGTAAGGGATCATGTGAGTGAGTGTGGAGTATTGGATCGGGGGGTTGGGTAGATTGAATTAATGCAAGGATCAGAAGGTGGGTGGATTGGGACATGGAGATATGAATTATGGAATGACTGTGTGGGAGAGGTCAGGGGTGACTGTGTATATGGATTGGTTGAGTGGGGTGATAGGTCAAGTGTGACTCGAGGGGATCAGGATGATTTTTCGGTTCGGGATCATGAGTGGGAAGGGATGGGGGTGATTCAGGTTGGATTCATGTGGACAACTAGTTGGAGGTTAGGGAAGAGAGATGGGGTTGGAAGGGGACGTGAGAGGTGGGTAAGGGATTTTGGAAAGGGATCGGGTTTAGGCCGAGTTAATAGGGGAGTTTGATTTGGGGGTGTGAGAGCTTGGAGATTTAGGGGTTGGGTGATAGGTCTGTCAACTCAACTGAGCTGGCTGAGATGGTAAAAGGGTAGGGGGGTAGGTAGTTTAGGTTGTTTAGAATAGATTTTTTAAATTTATTTAAATACTATTTTTACAAAATTTATTTAGGTTTTATTTACAAATACATATAAAAACAGACCACCAGGTTAGAACAAACCATAAAATCAAAAAATAATAGTAAATCTAGATGAAACGAAAAATGAAATAATATTACAAAATTTGATTATTAAATAGTATGAACAGAGAAAATATTAAAATGATTTTTTTTTAGAAATCTAAATTGATATCTGTTGTAACACTAAGATAATTTTTCTGGACTGATTTCCCATGACAATAGAACTCAAAGTATGATTTTTTTTGCTCTGATATCATCAAAATAAAATAGATGTAACGTGAATTAAGATGAACTAACCCCTTGCAACCTTTAACCAAGTTAGGAATCAAAAGTGAAATATTCCAAAAAATATCACACTAAATGATGACTATAAATCAAGATGTTTTGGATTTTTAGATTGTGGAAATCTGCATGGTTAGCAAAATGGAGAACAAAAAGTTAGTCGATTCTTGTTTTTGGGTACCCGATACCTGCACAAAGCAGAATAACGCAACGAGAAACAAACCAACATGTGAATACCAATGGATCCCGAAATAGCTGCACAAAAGAGGTTATTAAGACATGTGACAACAAATAAATGTCAAATGAATGACGCCCCTCGAAGAGGTTCAAGACATGGTAGGCAGAGTGTCCATCGCCATCAGAACCTGCACAGATAACATAGGACACCACAAAGCAATACTATCTCCCATAATGTAAACATTAGCCACAACATGCCATATGGAATGGAAAATGAGAGTATAATGACAAATACCAATAGGAAAACTATGGAAAAAGCAACGAGTTGCGAGATTAAAAATAATAAGTCGTGGGTAAGTCCCACCTGGCATGCCAGAATGTGAGCTAGGAAAATACATTGATAACAAGAAAGTAAAGCAACTAGCCAGATACCTCCTCCTTCGTGATTCCTTAGCAAACCTCGGAATGGGCAGTGAAACATGGATGAGCCCTGATTGTGTGAAATGTAGGTGCTTTCCTTGAACCGGAGCAAGGCCTTCTCTGCAACAAGATCAACTTACTTTGCACCAATGGATAAAGGGATTATGGATTTGGGATGCTTCAAGATGAGGCTATTTGGGCATTAGGACAAGGTGGAGGGATGTTCTATGCTCAAAGGATGCAAGAACTCTAATAGGATATTCAAGATTATTCTGAAAGGGGGGTGAGGCTCTATTTATAGCCTATAAGTGGGATTAATTAGAGGATTTAGAGTAATCATGATTATGAAAATGTGAATGATTAGGTGAGTGGGAGACATGAGGAATGGGTGAGGATTAAACTTGTATATTTAATTCTCAAGTGGGGGGACATGGGGAATATTTGGCATGTGGGGATATTTTGTCTCCACATTTCATACCATATATTAACTATCATCAGAGGAGTGATATGAAGTGACCAGAAACATCGAGACAAAAGATTAGAAGATAATTTTTCACATGCAATGACCAAAACTATTTTTTTACCTGATGGAATTAAAATCTATCTAAATGAGAGTATAATGGGATTTGGGAAAAGGAAGATTATTCTGGAAAACTATGGAAATGTGATACAAGTAGATCAAGATCTAAAATCTTATGGCCATTCCTGAGCTAAGGAAAATAATTTAAAAAGAACGTATGAACTACCCAGATAGGATATTGCATTATGCAGAATTTTGGTAGTGAACCAAGTGATGAAAATGACATGACGGAAACCTCAGAAGGCCCTTTGCAAGGATGAGATGGATCAAATATTTTGGGGATTTCAAGATGAGGCTATTTAGGCATCAGGACAAGGTAGAGGGATGTTTTATGCTCAAAGGATGCAAGAACTCTAATAGGATATTCAAGATTATTCTGAAAGGGGGGTGAGGCTCTATTTATAGCCTATAAGTGGGATTAATTTGGAGCTTTAGAGTGATCATGATTATGGAAAGTAAACATGATTATGTGACTGGGAGACATGAGGAATGGCTCAGAATTAAAGTTGAATATTTAATTCGCAAGTGGGGGGGGGGGACATGAGGAATATTTGGCATGTGGGGAAGATTAGGTTTAGTTTAGGGGTTGAAAAAGATTAATTAATCGATTAATATTTGAGATAGACAGGGAAATTATGTCGATTTCATTTTTTGTGGGAAATGGAATGGTGAAATTAATCGATTTAGGATAGGTGTGAAATGGTGTGTCTACGATATGAAACAAAGAGTATTAGGTGAAAAATTATGTTCAATATTTTGTCTCCACATTTCATACCATATATTAACTATCATCAGAGGAGTGATATGAAGTGACCAGAAACATCGAGACAAAAGATTGAACACAATTTTTCACCCCAAAAATTTTTTTTTTTATTTATGGATATTGAAAATCATAAAATATCTTATATGTAGATAGTTTAAATATGAAATTTGTAACAAGGAATGAAGCAAATGCAATAATATTTGTGGTTAAAATTGAAAAGATTAAACCATTTTGTAAGCATGTCATGAGTGTTTTCTTAATATAAATCTCGGGAGTTAAAATATACACCCTAAAATTGTAGTCAATATTTTCAAAAAAAAAATAGTAGTTGCATTTGTTGTGGTGGAATCAAGGTAGACTACTGATATATGAGGTTTTGGTACACTAAATTGTAATTATTTTTCAATTTTAAATGAGTTATTGATTATATTGTAAAAAATTTCATTTATTGGGGCTTCTTTTAGTTGAATTTTGTTTAGTTAATTTAGGTTTGTTAGACCTTAGTTTGATGTACTCTTTTTTTGGGCTTGGTAAACGTTGATTTGCCATGAACTATTTATTGTTTTTGTTGTTTTTTAATTGTCGAAAAAAATGTGTGATGTTGCCAAAATTTAACTAGTTTTACAGTTTTATATTAGGTTGGAAGGGTGTGTATGTTGATGGGTTATTCTGGTTGTTGGACAAGTTAATGGGTTAGAAATTGACTTAAAAATGTTAAAATCTATACATTATGTGTATTTAAATTCTATAATATACAAAAGTGAGTAGTTGTAGTGATGTGAATTTTATGACATTGTCTTTAAGACTGGTCCTCAAAAGCTTAAAAAAAATTGTAGTAAACCTTCATCATGCATAGGAATTATAAATTTTCAAAATCTGCGAATGGAAAGAGAATTAGGGAGGACCAACATGCAAAAAAATTCATCCAAAACCAATTAACCATAACCAAAGAGCTAGTCCTCAAACATACTCATCCATAACCAATTAACCATAACCAAACTCATTTGCAACAAAACAATTGTGACGAAAGAGCTTGTCCTTACACAACAAGTTCTATATTGTTAGTTCTCAAGGTCAGAGCTTGCTTGTGTTCTATTGTAATTTATCAAGAATATATTTAAATGTGGGCATGTGGGTGATTTTCAAATTTCTAAATAATTGGTGATAATGATTTGTTTTTCTTTTTACGTTGTGTGTATTTGAATCTTTGATTGTATATTTTATTGCAGGTTTAAGCGAGGTTTTTTTCTTGTTTGTTATCATGTATAAAATTGTCTATCGTCCAAATCTTGTGAAGGGTGGTTTTAGGAGCTTTACTGCAATGCATTCACAAAATGACATAGAAGACGATGATATATATTATAGAGATGATGACTACCCTTATTTTGTGTCAAGTACACGAATGAGAAATGAAGAAGTAATCATCCCTACTGATCTTCCAAGTACAAAAAAGGAAATTGACGAAGTAAACATACCTACAAATTATATCCACTTGAAACATGCATCATCACATATTAATGATTCACCTCTTTCTCATAAGAAAATATCAAGTAAAGAGCCACATAGCCAAGGAAATCAACTTTCAGTTCCTCCTGCACAAAAGGGTAGGGCTTGTTGGAGCATCGCAGATACTATCATCCTTATTGAAGTAAAACGCATTGAGAAAGACACCCAATTCAATGGTGGAACAATGAAAAAAAAAAAACTAAACATCCACTAAGAAAGGGATAATTGTGGAATATTATTGTTGTACTCATGGGATCCTCCACACAACGAGTCAATATCGAGATCGGTGGGAGTGTGTGTTGCTTGATTATAAAAGAGTAAAAGACTATGAAACACATATACCTTCCGGGCATGATAGTTATTGGAGTATGACAGGGCGAGAGAGAGTTGAAAAGAAGCTTCCAACAAACTTTGCCATGGAACTTTTTGATCTAATGGAGATCAAATTTGGTAATGACGGAGCTATCAATCCTGGTAAAATATCGATTGATACTTTTGATACACAGTATGCATTCACTAAGGATGTATCTTATCCAATTGAAAATGATCCATTGAAAGAGTGTGAGACACCGATGATGACACATGAAATCTTGTTTAATACTAGAAAGGAAAAGGAAAAAATTTTAACAGGTAAAAAATGGAAAACAAACAACAAAACAACAAGTATTAAAGACAACATTATTAATAGCAATAAGTTAGTGATTTCTAAATTTAAGATGGCTGAAGAGGGGCGTATGAAACGCCATGAAATAGATTGTGAAATTAAAGAGTAACAAATGAAGAGGGAAGATAAGAATGAGGAAAGGTTGATCAAAATAGAATAAAAAATTAATGTCCAAATGAACACATGGTTTCAACTTTAAATGTTATTAGATAGGCAATGTTGAAGATGACTGAGTCATTTTCAAATGATAAATAATTCTTCAAATCCCATACTTAGGTTATATTGTTGTCGTTTTTTGCTCTTTAGTGGATTTTATAGTTACTTATTGATTTAATTTAATTTGAATTAATTAAATCTGATTGCAAAGTAACTATTGCAACAAATATATAAATGTTGAAATAAAGTAAATGACACAAGAAAACAAGCATATATTGAGAAAGACATCTAAAATGTCGACATGGTTAATTACAATTAATTAACTTGTCCCAACATCATCCCAACATCATCCATTAATAATTAATTATTTTATCATAATTTTATTATTTAATCCATTTTATTTTATCCCATATCATTTATCCCTTTTCATCACATCATTAATCATTTAAATCATCCAATATCCCATTATCATTAATCACTTTAATTCCTTATTATATCCTATTATCCTATTTTAATCCTTCATTAACATTTTATAGGAATTTAATATTCCTACATCTCACCTACCACCTACCCTACACATCCCTACACCTAGCCTTTCCATCAAATCACATCCCTAATCATATTTATTTAACCTAATCTAATCCTAATCTAATCACATCCTCACACCTCTAAATCTAGAGGCTTCTATTTCTAGAAGCCTCTCTAAATTTCCCTCTTTCATTTAAAAATTCAAATATCTCCCTCCCTCCATTGAATTTTTAATTCAATAGAAACCTATCTCAAATTCTAGAAACCTCCATTCTTCTCATGCATCCTCCACCCTTGATCTAAATCCAACATGGCTTCATCTTGGCCATTGAATCCTCCACCCACAAACTATAAATTTAAGCTCTCCTCCTCCATGAGAGCTATCTTAAAATCCATAGCAAAATTTGCCATTTTTATTCATCAATCAATCCATTTCTTCAATCAATCCATTATTCATCCACAATCAATCATCCTTCATCAATAAATCAAGGCAAATCAAAGGGGAGGTGTTGCCCAAGTGTCTCCAAAAATCTGAAGCAAGCAATCAATCATCAAAATCAAGAGCACATCCAACCACAATCAAAGGAGGAGTTTTGTGACTTGTAGGTAAGTGCAGGTATTTTATTCTCCCTCTTTCCATCTATTGCTCTATCTGAGGTAGATTAATTTTGTGTTAGAAGATTAGATTAGTTTTTAATTTCTTGTTTTCTCACATTTTAACACTAATATTTTCTTGCATTACATTTTGGTGCCCACCATGGGGCTTACCCCCCAAAATTTTGATTTTTTAATAGTATTTAATATTTAGAACAAACTTCCAAATTTGAAATTAGTTTTTGTTGAGATTTACCCCTTGAAATTTCAACGATTTTGAATTGCCTGATCATTTACACCTTGAAATTTCAAATTTTTGTGACAGTCTTCCATTTCAGTGCTTTTGACCTGAAACAACACTTTTGTAAACCCCGTGGTGCATTTTTAAAAACTTCAGTGCTTTTGTTCAACCTTTAAATCCCCAAAATTGCATTTTTTGACAAAATAGTGCATTTGTAGGCAAAGTAGTGCTTTTGCACATAAAGTAGCGCTTTTGCACACAAAGTAGCGCATATGTTCTAAAGTGGCACCTATGTCCTGTTTTGGCGTTTATGCTTTGTGTAGCGCTTTTGTCACCTAACTTCCGAGAGCCATAACTTTTGATCCCGAACTCGAAACGACTCCATTTTTTTTTCCTGGAAAGGTATTGAAAAGATCTATGCAATGAAAGTGTTAATTTAGTATTTTATAGATAATTTATTCATGGTTTTCATTTTCCTAAATCTTGTTATTTTAACTACACATTAAGTTATCTTTTCTTGTTCCAAACTACTAACACTTTGTGTGCAGCTTCCTACGCTTACCAAAGATAAAAATCAATCTAAAACTACTAATCCTTTTTGTTTTGCAGCTCATTTAGTCCAAGACATTTGGGGTTATAATCAAACTACTAATCCTTGTTTTGTAGGGCCTCCTCTTAAAGACCCCATTACATAATTTTTAATCATTTTATCTTGCATCCATTTTCTTGCATTTATCATCCTTTTTGTGTGTTTTCCTTTGTTGCTTGTTCATCCCAAAGGAAAAACCGTGTATGCTCTCCTCTCGCGTCCTAGGATGATCTTGAGGATCAAAAGCGGCTAGCCTTCCCATTTTTATTTTGTAGGGGAAACATGACATGGAAGTGATATCCACACACTTGTCATAGTCCTAGGGGTCTCGTGACCATGGGCTTCATCTCCACGCACGTAGACACACCCCGTGTTCCGGGAGGGGTATATAAATTCTTGGACAACTTGTCATTATTGGCTAAGCACTTGCTTGTTTTAAGAGTGACGTGAAGTGAGGGGCTTCCACGTCCCAATACCCAGGCCTTAGACAACATCCTTACAACATGGACTTGGGCCCCACGTACCAAAAGGTATATCAGGGACTCCCCTAGTGAGCTCGTGCATCCTAGACTAGGCAAACCTTTTGGCCACATATCAAACTATAGTGCAAGGAGGCCACACTCCCCAAGATCACTCGCTAGCCAACCCCACATTGACACATAGGTGGAGAGCCAATTGTGGCACCACCGTTGGTGTGTGGTATTGAAAGTGGGCTATAGCTTGATTGTAATCCCACTTGACTAGTTAGGGTGTGTGTTGCATGTTTGTTGTTGCTTGTGAACACCCTTAACCATCCCATCACATTAAAATTTTAATCAATCAAACATCATCATAATCATTAATCATCCTTAATCACACAATCCCAATCCTAATCCCCATCCTTAATCCATCAATCCTAATCCAAAACTAATCCCCCACACATCCTATCTAACCATGGCCTTTGATCCTCAATCCCCATCCTCTCTAAACCAACATCCAAACCCCTACCTCTTTTCTAAATCCATCAACCAAGCTATCCCATCATCCCCCACCCATCAAAGTCAACCATCTCACTTTGACCACAAAGTCCCACACACTATCCAACACATTAATAAACAAATCTCAAACCTAACATCCTACCTTAACCAATCCTCTCCTCGTCATCCAAATCAACCATCCCATGTTGATCCTAACATCCTAAAAACCATCCAACTACTTAATCAAAAAATATCTCCATCTTCAATCTTCAATCAACCAATCACCCCCTAAACCATCATCTCCCAACCAACCCCATCCACAATTTCCCTTCCTAAGATCCCTACCCTCACCCCATTGACTTCCTCCTTGAGGAACCCAATCATCTCAATCCACACCTCGACCTAAACAACATAAACCACTATCCCCACAAGCCAATTACATCGACTTTGACCACCTCACTAACTTTGACCTAGACCAAGAGGACCTCCTTTATGTCCTTGCTAATCTAGCCACCAATCCCAAACCCACACAACCATCCCAAACCCCAACCTCCAAATCCCCTATCAATCATCATGACCTACACCTTCCTCCCATCAAAACTCATGCAAATAATCCACCATCATCCAAAACCTCAACTCCTAAATCCAATCATCATAAAACCTATCATCGAGTCCCATTCACATATCCACAACAATCCCAACAACTTCATCCTAAATCATCATCTCCCACATCTCATCTTAGTCCTCCATCCTCATCATCTTCATCACCCCAATCCAATCCTATGGACTTTCTCCTAGATAGTCCCACATCCCCTAATCCACCATCAAATTTATCCTCTAAGCTTATTTCATCCCCTCCATCACCTAAGCCCAAAACTATCTCATCCACCGTGACTCCTAAGTCACCCTCATCCCCTTCTACCCCTAATCCTAAACCATCTAATGTGGCTCCTATGCCACCCTCATCCTCTTCATCCACACCTAATCCTATCTTAACCCTTCATCACCTAAACCTAACACTATCCTATCCTCTAATCCTATTTCATCTCCACCATCCCCCAATCCTAAAACATCTAACGTGACTCCTAAGTCACCAACTCCTAAACCTAACAAATCCAATCCCAATCCTCTCCCCACCAATCTAATAGGAATCCTATGCCACCTTCATCTACTTCATCTCCTATATCAACCAAATCTAACGTGGTTCCTACACCACACCCATATCTCAAATCTCCTTCATCCCCAACATCACCCAAATATAAGGTGACCCCCATATCACACCCATCCCCTTCATCTAAATCTACCCCATTCCTTCATCTACATCTATTAATCCCAAAAATCTAATCCTAAGCCAAAACCATCTACCTCAAAACCACATACTCCAACCAATCCAAAATCAACCAAATCTACTTCGGCCTCCAAGCCCAAACCATCCACTTCAGCCCCCAGGCCTAATCTATCCCCTTCATCTTCTAAGCCACACCAATCCAATCCAAATCCTAAATCCAAATCAACCAAACATCTCATCAATCCACTAATCCTGCACCATTACTTCCTACTCCCTCCAAACCATTACTTCCTACTCCATCCAAACCATTTAACCCAAACCACTTCACTCCTTTAGGAGAATCCTTGACCACCATCTTCCATCATCTAAAAACCTTCAACATGATCATCCATCCCCCAATCAAATCACACAATCAAAACCTTCCCAAACCATCTTGGTATCAGGAACACTATTATTGTGACTTCCATCGCACCCATGGACATTCGACCAATCATTGCATGTAATTTAGGTCTTATGTCCAAAACCTCATTAACCAAGGAATTCTTATCCTTGTACCTCTTTATCCACCACCTTTCCATCCCAATCCTATCCCTAACCATCATCCATCATCCAAATCCCACTCAACATCCAAACATCATCATCCATCCAAATCTCATCGTACATCCAAACATCCCTCACCAACCAAAAACCAAAACAAATCTCACCCCCATCCTTTGTTAAGTCCGACCTCTTAGCAGATGATAAAACTCCAACCCCCATTCTCATGATGACCACATGGCATCATCTTCCCCATCCACTTCATATCCTATAGCCAAAAATATGTTCACTAATATGAAACATCGAGGCAAAGGCTTAGGCATCCATGAACAAGGCATTCATGAACCCATCTCCCTTCATCAAAATCCAGGTCATTTAGGCTTAGGGTATAAACCTAACACTAACAATGTCCCTCCCACTACTCCATCACAACCCATTTCTACCACTCCTCTTGTTGATCCTACCATCCCAACCACTCAACCCAATCACAAATCATTTAATCCCCCTACAAATACCAAACACCTAAAAATGGATTGAGCACATAATTCATCACCTGCGCACAAATGTTCTTTCCTTCCCACCCATCCTCCTTCCATCCAACATCCAAATCCCTTTGCATCTAATCCATTCTTATCATCACATCCATTCATATCCTCTTCCAATCCATTCATTTGAACACTTGATCAACTTGCTCACACATGTTGTAAGACAATAGTACCTACTACAATTGTGTGACCTTGGTCTATCATTACCTCCAACATACAAGCACCATTTTCCTCCTAGAGATCCATGCACTTTAACACACTTAATCAACTTGTGGTGAAGACCCTTGGGTGCATCTTTTGACACTCTAGCCAATGTCATCACTACACTCATTTCCATCCCCCCATCAAGCCACTAGTGATTCTTAACCCCTTGAGAGTTCTCAAGAGAGTGGAACCTCTTTATGCAAAAAAATCCAAATATCAAAAAGCAAAAAAAAAAAATCATATCAAAATTAAAAAATATCAAATAAAATCCACCTCAAGACTCTCTCTAGGGGTGTTTCCAGCAACTCTACCGGGGCTATGGATGCCTGGCTGGCAGTAGAGAAATGTTGTGACAAGAATCAGATGTATCTCTGTCGGGGCTATGGATGCCTAGCTGGCAGTGGAGCAATGCATGACTTAACCTTCCATTCACCTTCCATCAACCTACTTGACTTAATCACTCCCTATACATTGGCTAGTTTGTCTTCACATACTACCCATTAAGTCTTCACTTCAAGTGGTAATTAACCATCACAATCACACACACTTTGATCTCAAGAGACATAGGGCTTGCATGTTGTTAGGTATTGTTTAGACCTTGGTCACACTTTTGTTTTAGTCCTACTTTTTCCTTACAACATGTGTCATTAGGCTCATCTTTTGTTCATCACTGATGTTATTTTCCTTCCATCCATCACATCCACATCCTTTTTCCCTTAGGATCAAACATCCATGGGCAGACGATGATCCTTTCCTTTTCATCCAATCCTCCTCATGTCCCTTTTCAAATGTCATCATCATGACTGGGGGCAGCCTTACTACCATCCACTAGGGGCATCATCCATTTTAGATACCCCTCACTTCCCATCCTACCCTACACCTGGGGGAAAATCAAACCCATCCATCCATCCACACATGCCACCCTACTTTACACTTGGGGGCACACCACATCTATCCCTCATACCTGGGGGCATATCTTATCATCTTCCATATCCCCCATCTTATCCTATACCATATCCCTCATCCTATCTATCTATCTCACATCCCACATCCCATCCAATACTAGCCTATCAACCAATCCCTATCCCAATCCAACCCTTCATCCTATCCTATCAACCATCCTATCCATCCATCCTCCCTCCAATCCTTCCCTTTCCTTGTCCTATCCAACCTATCCTAATTTCCCTCAATCCTTCCCTTTCATCCTACCCAAAACACTTTGGGACTTATAGGAGAAAGTCACATCCCACCTTACATCCCTTCCCATCCCCCCATGAGCTATCCCATCCAAATCCTTTCCAACCTATCTTCCAACCATTCACCAATCACCCATCCAAAATCCAAAAATCTAAAATCCAAACATTCCAAAATCCAAAAATCCAAACATCAAAATCCAAAATCCAAAAATCCAAAATCCAAAAATCTAAACATCCAAAATCCAAAATCTAAAATCTAAAATCAAAAAATCCAAAAATAAAAAAACATTCCAAAAAAATAAAAAATGTAATGTGTGTGTTTTTGTGTGTGTTTTGCTTGTTTGTCTGCATTTACATTTTGGCTGATGATATGAGGCCTCTTTTGTTTCTTTTTATTTGCATGGTCCAATGATATGAGGACCATATTTTTTATTAATTGTTATGAGGACCATATTTTTTTTAATTTCCAATGATATGAGGACAAGGGCATTTGGAAATTCAGTCATCATGGTCTTTATACCTTGGTGCATCTTGCTTTATGCCACATCAATCACATTGCTAATGATGATAACAGTGGGCACTTTATGGTAGCACACCCCCCTTCTATGATCATCTCTTAGCTTTATCATCATCTGTACCCATTCCTCATCATCATCTAACTAACTATCTAAACTCCTCATCCTCCTATCCAATCAATCCTTTATCAATCAATCAATATCCACATCCAAATCTTATCATCTCATCCAACATCCAAAATCCTCACCCCCTGGCTGGGGCATCTTCTCCAAAAACTAATCCTCATCTCAAATCCAACATCCTCAAATCCAACATCCAATCCTCTAAATCCTAAATCTTCAAATCCTACCCCCCTTGACTGGGGCATCCTCAAATCTAACATCCTCCAAATCCTTGACTGGGGCAAAATCCTACCCTTGTCTTCAAATTGTCAAATCCTTGAAATCCAACATCCAAATCCTCAAATCTAACCCCTTGACTGGGGCATCCTCAAATCCAAAATCCAAAATCCTCACCCTTGTCATCCATCGTTGACTGGGGCATCTCTAATCTCCAATCCTCTAAATCTTAATATCTCCTTCCATCTAATCTTGACTCTAATCCATCCTCTAATCTCCTAATCTCTCTCATCCTCTAATCCTCTAATCCTCCTAATCCTTAATATCCTTCTAATCCTCTAAATCCTCAAATCTTCTCAATCCTCTAATCCTCATCTTCTAATCCTCTAATCCTCATCCTCTAATCCTCAAATCTCATCCTCTCCATCTACTAACTTGGGCCTCTCCTCTTTTCGAGTGGTTACCCACTCGTTCCTCCCCGCCTAACCCCTCGAGGGGGCATCGTATCACCATACTAACATATTATCTTATTTTCTTTGAACGGTCATTGCTACACAATAACCTTCAAAGAGGGAAAAAATATAGACATATAAAATGTCAACATGATTAATTACGATTAACATACCCATAAATATCCCAACATAATTATATAATAATTAATCGTATTAATTATTATTATTTCCATTTTATCATTATTTACCCTTTTATTTATCATTTATCATTAATCATTTTATCATTAATCATTTTAATCATCTTATCCCATTTTCATCATTAATCCTGTTTAATTCATTATTATATCATATTATCCTATTTTAATTCTTCATTAACATTTTATAGGAATTTAATATTCCTACATCTCACCTACCACCTACCCTACACATCCCTACACCTAGCCTTTCCATCAAATCACATCCCTAATCATCATTTATTTAACCTAATCTAATCCTAATCTAATCACATCCTCACACCTCTAAATCTAGAGGTTTCTATTTCTAGAAGCCTCTCTAAATTTCCCTCTTTCATATTTAAAAATTCAAATATCTCCCTCCCTCCATTGAATTTTTAATTCAATGGAAACCTCTCTTCTAGAATAATCCAACTCTAGAAATCCTCCATTCTCTCATGCATCCTCCACCCTTGATCTCAATCCAACTTGGCTTCAATCTTAGCCATTGAATCCTCCACCCACAACTATAAATTGAGCTCTCCTCCTCCATGAGAGCTAGCAGACTTAAAAATCCATAACAAAACTTTTGCCATTTTTATTCATCCAATCAATCCATTTTATCATTATATCAAATCCATCATATAATCAAATTCATCCTTCATCAAGCAATAATCCAAGATAATGAATCAAAGGGGAGGTGTTGCCCAAGTGACTCCAAAAATATGAAGCAAATCCAAGAGTCAACAATCAAGCAATCAAGAGCAAATCCACCACATTAGCTGAGTTAGTATCTAGAATGTAATAATGTATAGTATGTGTGTATGGAATAGAATAGCCTTCCCCTTCCTATGTAATGTATGCAGAAGTATGTACCCCTTGTCCCTTGAATAGATGTTATATGGATGCTTTTGAAGTGCTTTAGTGCCTTTGGAATGCAAGCTTAGGTGATGATATTAATTCTCAGTGCTTGGTCATTTATTTTGAAAACATAACTATGTATTTATGTGATTCCCTTGTCTAAATTTTTTAATTGACAATTAAAAGGCCAACCCATAAGTAAAAAAGATGCCTAAAACGTAAAAGAGACTCAAAAAGAGTGAGTAAGGTGAGAAAGGGTCAAGGGCAATAGGAGGGACATGAGACCTAGTGTTGTCCTAGCTAGGTGTTGATGTCTGAAGCCATAAAAGATAAATAAGTTAAATTTAGACTGGGATGTAGGGTGTGTAAGACCAAATAGAAAGCAAGAGACAAAGAAAAGAGGCTAAAGATAGTTGTCAACCACTATTTTTCTTGCTTAGGAATCATGTAAATGCTAGTATGCTTTTAGGACCTAGAAATGTACCCAAGTGCATGATTTTGTGTCTACATTTTCCCCCACTTTATGTTGTTGATTGAATACTTGATAACATAAAGTAGATAAGAGATGTGTACCTTATGATCCTGTAGAGAGTGTGGCAAATAGTGTTCGAGTGGACAAGTGAAGTGTGAAGTGATTGTAAAGTGAAGCGTAGAGACTAGGAAAGGGAAGTGGACCCTAGGGGTGAAGCATGTATGTGTTGTAGTTGTGTGTGTTGTATTTTTGTTGTTGTTGTTTTGTTATTATAAGGATGGACCTACAAAAGAAGAGCAAAAATAGTAGTCAAAGTTCATGTATATGATAAATCAGAGAAAATGTGTATAAGTATGTAAAAGTGTGTAAAATTATGTAAAAAGGAAAGTATGCACCTGATATGTAAGAGAGTAAAAGATAAAAAAGTTGTCCTCTTGCTTGGAGATTATTGATTTGAATGTTGAAGGTGAGGTTTTTGGGTGATCTCATGCCAAGAGTGAGTTTTTTTTTTGGGTGATCTCATGCCAAGTGCGAGTTTTTTGGGCAATCTCACGCCAAGTGCGAGTTTTTTGGGTGATCTCACGCCAAAGAGCAAGTGTTGGGGAGAGAGGTATAGTTTTACTCTCCTTCCATGACTCTACCCAATAAGCACCACTGCAGATGGTACATCCTGATTTGTTTCTGATTGTTCCGATTGATTTGTTCCAATTGTATTGATTGTATACTGATTGTAGGAGATAGAATGCATTTGTAACTGAAGGCTAGTGCCTGTTACTATAGAAATACTCTATGAAACTACTGTAGACTGTGTTATGATCTGAGAAATTGATTGTTTTCCCCCAGGACATTAGCACCCAAGGGAGGACAGAAGCACCCAGGCGCCAATGTCTAATTTTGGGTGCTGGTGTTTGCTCTGTGTTTTGGACCCAAGTCAGATTTTGGGCCATTTTGTGACTATGTTCTTGTGTTGTTTTTGTATTGTGTAGATCTGTTGTACTCTAGATCTCTGAGCTGTTGTAGGGGTGATTTGTTCACCCAATGTATGCCCCCCTCATTTGGGGTGCATGTGATGATAGTAGGAGAATGTGACCCAAAGGAGAGGACTCGATGTTGATCTGAAGTGGATACCTGCAGGGGGTAGGGGATGTGCATGGTAGAAACCAAGGCACATGCAAACAAAGTGGGCTAGAAATATGTGTTAGTAGTAAAAGTAGCTAGCATGTAATAGAAAACAATGTAACAAGAAAGTGTGCAAACAAGATAGACCACAAAAGTGGGTTTCAAACATGGGACATCGCTCACAATGTCACAAGACAATCAGGGGACCAAAGCGGCAAAAGCATACAATGATCACACAAGACATAGGGCATAGCCCAAAAAATAACATACAATAAAAACAAGATCAAGCAAAATGTTTCAGATGACCATGGTGGCATATAGTCCTGCAAAAGGAAATACTACATATAAGCACCTGTTAGCATGTTAGAAAGATAAATAGTATGTCAAGACATGTATATATCAGTGAAAGGTAAAGTAATTGTAATGAGAAGTAGTGAAAATGTAGCAATAGAACCTGTGTAGTATGTGATAGTAGTAAAAGTAGATGCCCCCAGGAGCCTTGGTGGGACTGGTAAAAGGTACAGTGTCAAACATCATTGCAGCGTGTTAGAAATTGTAAGAGATCTGCATTCACCTCAAAAGACCAAGTGAACATGCATGTGTATATATAGAAAGATGATGACATACTAAGAATCTGTCTAGCATGGAAAACAAAGTGTAACATGTAAATAGAATAAGCTAGTAAGAGTAAATGCAACCAAGATATGCAAATGCAATGTATGAGTGTGATGGTATGATATGAAAAATGTGGTGATGGTAGGAGCAACATGCCCCTAGTGAATGTGTATGAGATGAGGTTCATTTATAGGAACCCTCAACAATCAAGAATGAACCATAGAACAAGAGTGTGTCATCGGGTAATGTGTGTGAATAGATGCTAGAAATATGTATCATGAAGCATAGAGCATGTGAATGTGTAGTGATGTGAGGTTCATTTCAGAATTAGACCCTCAACATTCGAGTATGAACCATGGAACTAGAGTGCATCATAGGGTAATGATGATACAATGTGTGTATTAAAGGGTGTGAAAAGTGCATTAGAAGATTAGACATGATGCACTAGAGCATGAAGTGTAGTAGTAGGTACTAGAGACAAGATAAAAAGAATAGTGAAGGGAAGAGGGGGGAGAAAGTGTGATGCCCCCAAGTATGCGAGGAGAAGAATCATGTAAACTCATCAAGAATATCATCAGTGTCAGGGTCATAACCGATAGGGTTTGTATTAGAGACTTGGTAGGAAATAGTATGAGGTTGATGATAAAGGGATCCAGTGCGACATAAATTATACATGCCCATAGCGTATTCTTCATCAGTAAAAAGAGGTTGCGAGAACTCACGTGCATACTAGTGAGTTAGATTTTTAGTATAGCCAAGGAATGAATCGTTGCAAATATAGATGCGTCCAAAAGGCATGGGAAATGTGATATCAATATGATTAGGATCTAGTATGCCACCAATGTAGTCAATCCAAGACTATCCAAGTGTGAGTGGAGAGGAACGAGGAGTACATGCAAGGAAGACCGATAAATGGAAGACGTGGAGGCCATAAATAGTGGTAACAAATACACATCCATGATATAGGTGAGGAGAGTGAGGTGGGGGGAGGAGATTGGCAAGTGTGAATCCTAGGCGTGCTAAGCCATCATGCATGCAAATAGTCTCAGAGAAAGTAGGGTCAAATGGAATATGAGTCAAATAAGAGTTATGTATGAAGAGAGTGCATGTGAAGGGATCAAGGTGTAACACAAAATGATTTTGGGGAGATGTAGTAGGTGGTAAGATGTCCAATGTATGGATGGTCCCCTAGAAAGGTATCATGGCATTAGTGGAAGGAGGAGGTTTTTTGAATTGGTATTCACTGGGACCAGTAGTGACAAAAGTATCTTGAAAATAGGAATCATCTATTTCAAGCGGAGTAAAGTTAAGATTGCGCAATGTGTCATCGTTAAGCTCTACAACATCAACCTCATCATCAGAATCATTGGTGCTAGCATTATCTTGTTGGATAGAATTATCAAGGATATTGGTAGGGGTGGAGCCAAGATGTAGGATTGAGAGGAGCCATGACAGGTGGGGAAGTAGTAGCCATAGAGGTAGACATGGTGGGTGATAGGAGATCAGTAGTATGGGTAGGAATGGACAAAATGCATGTAGAGGTAGCAGAGGGAGTAGGGGCGCTATATTGACCAACATCGTATGTACCGATATTGCAATATGGAATAGGCTATGATGGAGGGATGGGCATGGTGGTGACAGGGTCTATGTGGAAAAACTTGAACGGGCCAAGGTCAACAATAATGGTATGTTCATAGCCATCATGTAGGAATTTAACACACCTATGAACTGTAGAGGGAACAACATGCATGGCATGGATCCATGGTCTATGAAGTAAGCAATTGAACTGGAATGAGGCATCGATGAAAAAGAATAAATTAGGAATGATTTTAGGCCCAACTTGTAGAGGTAAGGTGATAGTGCCCATGCATGTGCGAGTAGTGGAATCATAGCCACGAATGAGAGTAGAGGATTTATTAATTAAATTATCAGAAATGTTCATTTTCCTTAGGAGAGATAGAGCACATAGATTTATAGTGGATCCATTGTCAATGAGTACATGCTTGATACAAATGGAGCCAATAGTAGTGGTGATAAGCAAAGGTGAAAAAGGATCACTAGCAACAAAAGGAGGGATATCCTTATCACTAAAAGATATGACATGTGGTAGATTTTTGAGGGATTGAATGAGATGAGAAAAGGCAACATGGGAATTATTACTTTCAATGTGGATGGAGTGAAGGGCGACCTCTAATGTATGACAAAAATCAGGTGCACTATGTAAGAGATCATAGAGAGAGATTTTGGCTGGTGTATTCTTAAGATTCTCAATGATGTCATAACCTTTAGAGGTGGTGGTAGGAATGTAGAAGTAATAGGTGGTGGGACATACATGTGGAGCTGTAGGGAAGATGAGTGCAAGTGAGTGGTGACTACATTGATGGTTGGATCAGGCATTGGAGTAATGAAAGTGGGAGGGTGTTGAGTACAAGGACCCGCACATAAAATTAGCAGTGGTGGTAGCCATGCCAAAAACCTTGGTTGGAGTATAAGAGGAATAAGAAGATTGATCCATGAATTCAGAAGAAGGGGATAGGTTTTGATGCATTCTCAGAAGGTAGGGTTTGAGAAAGTGGGTTCACCAAATGATTTAATTTAATTTGAATTAATTAAATCTGATTACAAGAGTAACTATTGTAATAACTAATGTAAAATGATAAAATACAATAAATGACACAAGCAAACAAGCATATACAATGTGAAACCCTAAGCAAGAAGGAGAGATAATAAGACTTAGTTGATTTCTGAGTGGTCAGGAAGTGATTTGGGTAGGTGAAAGTGTTGAACAAATAGTAAATAGGGTCATACTACTCATGTAAATTCTGGAACTCAGGAATAATGTTAGACATAGGGGTGCCCAGTGTAGGGTAGAGGCGCATGGGCATTGGTGACTAGATCTAGGGTTGGTGATTGTGCAAGAGCTCGGGATCTACTTTCTTCTATGTCACAAGGGTTTCAAATGTTGGTTCATGTTGTCACTTGATATTCACTCCTTGATCATCTGAAGGTACATGTAACCTGCAAAAGATAAAGTTCACCTACACATGCCCACAAACCACATCAAACCTAAAAAGGAAAATGCAGAATGGGGAGTCAGACTGACCCCGATGGTCACCCAAAGAGTGAACTTATGACCGAGTGATGCACTACATCTCAAACTCCATGTAGTTCTTGGCGTGTGTGTGTAGAAATGATGCCCTAGGATGCCCTTGTGCAAGTTACACTTGATAATAGTGGGTTGTAGCTAGAATGTAGTAATGTAGTAGTATGTGTGGATGGAATAGAATAGACTTCCCCTTCCTATGTTGTGTATGTAGAAGTATGCAACCCTTGTCCCTTGAATGGATGTTAGATGGATGCCTTTGAAGTGCTTTAGTGCCTTTTGAATGCAAGCTTAGGTGATGATAGTAATGCTTAGTGCTTGGTCCTTCATTTTGAAAACATAACTATGTATTTATATGATTCCCTTGTTTGAATTTCGTAATTGACAACTAGAAAGGCCGACCCATAAGTGAAAAAGATTCCCAAAAGATAAAAGACGGGTGAGAAAGGGTCAAAAAGAGTGATGTAAGGTAAGAAAGGGGTGTCATGGGTACCCAAAGCGAGGGACAAGAGCACTAATTAACACCATATCCATGAAAGCTAACCAGAATACTTTAGTTTTGAGTATAGATGTCTATATCCATAAAAGATACAATGGGCCAAGTTAAATAGTCGGAACTCAGAACCAGTAGGGTGTGGAAGCCATCAAAGAGAAAGTTTGCCAAAGAAAAAGGAATTTAG
Source organism: Taxus chinensis (assembly GCA_019776745.2). Classification (NCBI taxonomy): domain Eukaryota; kingdom Viridiplantae; phylum Streptophyta; class Pinopsida; order Cupressales; family Taxaceae; genus Taxus; species Taxus chinensis. The sequence goes on along the minus strand of JAHRHJ020003277.1, from coordinate 675,563 downwards.
TCAATACCATTTTAGTTATCAATTACTAGTTTTCTTTCTTAGGAATCATGTAAATGCTAGCATGCTATAAATGTAGGACCTAGAAATGTACCCAAGTGCATGATTTGATAAGTTCCATATTGTTGCCAACAGGGCACCAACAGCTCTCATCAATTGATTGTAATTTTTAGGACAATATTCTTTTAACATTATATCCGGACAAGGGTTACATATTATGTATTAAATAATCGGGGAATGTAGATTCCACCATAGAAAATATTGGCCATAGTGAAAAGTAATAATATCATTATCTAGTTTGAACTTATACAAGGGCATCGCAAGTAACTCGAAATTGCATGATAATCTTGTTAGGGATCTACATAGATTGTCAGATGGCTAGTGTAAATTGGTCACTATGTCAACCTGTCAGAAACTTTTAACCTGCATATTAAATGCAAACCTCATTCAAACTATTTGGCTTTTGCAGCATATTTAGGAGTTCGAATGCCACCTCCTGTGAAAAAAGAGTGAACTTATGATAGGTAAAATTTATCCATGGTATCTATAATATCCATGTAGTGAGTCAATTGAGAACATGTAACGATAGGAATCACCTTGTGCAAGGTGCACAAATGCGAGGGCTACATGCAGAATGTAGCAATGAGATTATGTTGGATGGATTTGAAATAGGTCACCATGCTTCATAATGGTCTAAGGCAAGTTCTTTTGCCTTTATCAACTTGTAATAAATGCTAGTTTTGCTATTTTAAGCTGATTCCATATTTTATGCACCCTTAGGTGATGATAGTAACCGTTTAGTGCCTTGGTCAATTTAATCACTACCCAAACATGCTTCCTATATACTAGGCCCTGCATTAAAATGCTCAATAATCTGAATCTTTCCTATAAGTGTGATATAGATGCCTATGATTGCTTAGAGATTCTGAGAGGATTAAGGAATAAGAAATCAACTCTAGCACCCAGTATTATCCCAAATGAGCATTACAGAGGTACGATCCCTAATTTAGGGTTTGACGATGTTAATGTCTTATCTTAAGTGGCATTGATGTATTATGAAGTCTATAATGGAGAGATAAATCCGTTAAGTTCTAACAGAGCAACATATGAAGAAAATTAATAGCAAAATATAATGAATTGTTTGATGCAAGGATGTTGTAACCACTTGTTTTCTTTCTAAGGAATCATGTAAATTCTAAACCAATGCATTACTATACCACAGTGGGAGGAATTGGGGTATCCCAAGTGGAATAGAGATTTGGCCTGTATGGAGACTGAGAAATCACTATATTAGGTGAGAGTAAGTAGGTATAACGAGTTCTTGTAAAAGTATGAAATATATATTGGATTGGGGTAAGTAGAGCAGTAGGGAAAAGGGATATTCTCTACTGTTTGAATCATAATTTATGTATATTGCATCCAATTTGTATATAAATTTTGAAAAATGGTGGTCATTTGATGTAAGTAGTTATGTAATTTTTTTTAGAATATATGCATAGGACCATTTCTATCAGTATAAGATCATGAAACAATATGCATTCAACTCTCAAATTTAATCCATTCCAAGTATCATCGGAGTATTTGAATATATGCGATATGAATTGTGATTCCTTAGAATTTAGAGTTGTAGAAGGATGTTGTTGATTAATAATTTTAAGGCATTTTGATAAACAATGCGTTAATGACCCTTCAAATTACTAGGAGAAATTTTGATTAGTATGTATCTAACATGTAGATAGAAACCACAAAGGATAACTAGAGACATCAAATTGGATAACAAATTGGTATTGATGGAATGTTGGATTTTTAAGTCAATGTGAATATCATTATTAAATTTCAAATAGATTTCAGTGCTTGGGATGATTAAGTTTGAAGAATTATAATAAATTTTAATGCAATTAATTATGATCAGCAAATTTGAGAATCCATATGTCACAAATAATCATTGAATAACAAAGAAAATCAAAATGCGGTATAAAGTATTTGATCACTTCTGGATAATTATGGACCATAGTTTCATGACATATGGTTTCAATATTCACATGAATTATGCCGTTAATTAAGATGTGTAAATCATATTGGGGTAGTTAAAAATTTATAAATATACTCAGAGAAAATTTGGTAATGATGTAGGGGTATCATTTATGTATCAAAGAAGGATTTTTGAAATATATTGCAAGTTGGATATCTACGATAAGTTTAGAGGCCATAGTGAAGATGCATATGGTTATTTTCATTGGTCGCTTTCGATAGAGTTATGACAGAGCGTAAAAACATGGGATTTCTAGATAGGACACTATATAACTCTCAATAGTTATGTTCGATCCTTCCCTAGTACATTGAGAAATTCTATATATATCCATCCAAAAATGTCATTCAACATTCTAAAATAATTCTAAGCTGAGAAAAATGCTAATTCAATGATTCTAGGTGGTCTAAATTGTAGTAGGAATTTTGAATCATAGAGCATGTAAGATAGATTGATAAAGGATTCAGAAGACATCAAATTAAAATATTGAGAGTTCTTAAATTTTATCAAGTGTAATGTGAAATTCATCAAGGTTTTAATCATGAATAAATATACTTAAATTTGGTTAGTTACAAGGATGTAAGATATTACATTAAAGGGTACTGATTCATGGTCTTGAAATGAAAAAGGGCCTTATAAAAATGTCAAGGAAAATGTAGTTTGCACTAGGTCCACAAATATGAGTATTTTAGGAGAGGAGTTAATACCCTAGCTATAAGATTCAGATCTAAGTTACATAAAAAGATCATAGAGAAAGATTATGGAAAAGGGGTAATTTTTATATTAAATCCAATGGTATTACAGGTAAATTTTACATAGTGAATCCCAACTGCATGGCACAAATGATCCTCATTCACTTGGGACAGTTTGTGGATAGATAGTGGTAAGACCCATATTTAAATTACCTGTTCTGCTTTGGTCCCTCCTGAAAATTACTATATTTTAGATTAGTATAGATCCCTTGTTGAATCAATATGAGAAAATTCCTATGTTCCTATTCGATACTCCTTAAAAACTTATAAAAATGGAATGATGATAAAGAGTAATGTGTTATCCCCCCAAATTATTCATCAAGCCCCTAGTTTGTGAACAAAAGCACAATGGTACTCATGCATGTTACGTAGAATTGTAGGTTGGTCTATTCATAAAAACCTCATACAATGTGATTACACTGTCCAAGAGTGAGTCCATAGAGGAAGGGAAAGCCATCCCTAAGAATCGCTTAACTCTTGTTCTAAACACATGGCTTATTGGTCCTATACAGGAAGCTTTCTATTCGTATCATCACAATTACATGATTGTGTAACTACTATACAAAACTTTGGCAAGTTGATATCATGGGTTCAATTGGGACCAAGCGGATGGTCAAGGGCCATAGCACCTCATATGTGTGATGGATGCAACCTGAAGACAAGGTCCCTCCTCCTCTAAAGCACTTGTTTTGCAATCCCTTGTGCTACATTCCTTGAGTTGGCCTACAAACTGTTAGATACAAACGCATGTAAGCTAGTTGATCTGAATCAAGGAGTATGTACGGTTGAACACCTATTTGATCCTAGTATACAACTAAGAGCTCCAAGCGCATAAGCCATTCCTAAACTTCCTTAAGCTTCATGTATTTACATGACCTCTTGATAAGGGTATTGAAGGATAAATCTTAGATAATTCTAATACAAGGATACATATCATAATTCACAGAGGTCACAATTAGGGAAAAATGATATCATAAATACAATGTCATTGAATCCAAGACCATGATCTATTTTGCATACCATAAGGATCATGAAGGGACAGGGTTGACATGAGGTCCTAAAACAGGGGTATTTTTTGATGTGTCATCGACGTTGGTGGCGCATGTGGGTTCACTAGATAATGTTTTCTTGATAATGACCTGTCTAGATCTATATGAATTTGATAGGATAAAGAATTAATAACAATGGATTGCATTAGATTGTGAGTGGGGTATTTAGATGGTACTTAGAGCTAATGGATGCAGAATGGGAAAGCGCAAAGTGCATGAAACACTAGAAAATAACCTCTCAGAATAGGGACTGAAATACAGGTAGATATAACAGATGGCAAGATGTTTTGGCATGGGAGCATCGACTTTGGTATGAACGAAGGCTTGTTCTAAGAAGCATCGAATCTTCCTTAGTGGAAGTCAAGATGATAGGATTTGATAAGATGAGACAAAAAAATAAGAAAACCTCAAAGATGTGGGATTTAGGTATCATGAGCTAATGGATGCAAATGGACAATGACAATGAATGTTGGCCCTAAACTGGGTAGATTTGAAATGTTAGTTGTATAACTAAGCTGGAAAATAGGGTTAGATCATAGATCAAGGCTAAAGACATGAAGTTGATACCAAAGCATGGATGACCTCTATGCAAGAATTAATAAAGGCAATTTGATAAGAAAAAGGCTAAAAATAGCGAGGATAACTCTAGAAACTGATTAAATAACGTGTAAACCTTGTCTAAAACATTGTAGATGATGGGGATAACCAAGACTACTGAGGCTGATGAAAATAAATGTAAAGGCAAACCAAATTTGCTTGTTGATGTTAAATCGGAATACAAGATATTCATGACAGTGATGCGAGGATATTGCATGAACATTTGAAGTTTCTTGAGATTGTGAGCCTGTGAGGGATGCCTTAGCATGGGAAAGAGGTCCACAAGAAGGATAGAGTGATTTGAAAGGTTGACTATAAGTGGCATGACAAAGGTGATGATCTTGATATTAAAAAGGGAGGGGCTATAATGTACATTTTAAAAGGTTCGATGGCTCTTAGGTTTGAAAGAGAGGGGGAGAGGATCTCCATGTATTTATAGCCTGGAGATGGGGTTAATTTAGGGGTTATTCAGGTAATCTAGGGATTTGAAAAAGTAACCCTGGTTAGGTGAGTGGGGGGGGGACATGTTTGAGTGATTAGGTGCAATAATGGATTTGATATGGATTATTTTGCATTATTTAAATCATGAGTGAGGCTCGGAGATTTGAATGATTTTTGGAGTATTTAATGTATTAGGTGGGGTGATATGACTTAATTTGATATGAATAGTAATTAGGTGGATTTATATGGAACACATTAATGTGTATATTGAGGATTAGGGATTTAAAGGGGATTAATCTAACTAATTAAGATTGATTAATTGCAAAATATGTCTTTTTTGTGGGAAATGAGAATTCAAATTTATAAATTAAGGGTAAAGCGAAAGGGTACCAATGAAGGAGAGAAAACATGTGGGTGAAGAGGAGGAACAATACCAAAAATGGGAGGTGTCTACATTTGCCCCTTTTTGTCGAATGAAATGAGGTTCATACGTATAGCAATGCCCCCTCAGATACTCAAAATAACGAGACCACAAAGAGTGGGATGAGTGCGATTAATGGGAAGGTGGGTGATGAGCTCACCCTCAAACAGTAGAAGATTGAAAACACCAAGAGTCGTAAATCAATAGAAGCGTAAAGTGTGGAAAAGGTCGATGATCAAGGGATGGTAGTATTCCCTTAGCAATCAAATGTGTGAAAGGATAGCATGCAGAGGCAAGATGCCCCATAGTGAAATGGATCTCATACAATGTATGTACCAAAAGTGTATGGAGGTGACTAATAAAGACTACCATCATGGGTACATGACAGCGTGGCGGTGTGATATGTAGACACACGAGACAATGCTCTATAGTGACCAATGAGTGGGTGAGTGTGATGCCCTGCAAAATGTGCGAGTAATCCAACTGGAAACCTCTCGAATGTGATGTGAGTTGAGAAGGAACTATGTCATGGGTCATAAGACAAACATCAAATCATGTGCAACTAAATGTAAAAACTATGTAAAATACTTCGTACATGAGGAATCAAGTGAAAAGGGTATACGTCCGCAAGGGATGAGGGTGAAAATAATGGTGCCCAAGTATAGGACATGAAAAATGGCCTGGAGGGCAAAGTGAAAAATAGTGGTGAAATAATATGCCCCAAGGGGGAATAAGTATGGCTGCCAAATAAAATAAGGAAATGAATGGTGAGATAAAATTCCCCAAGGGGGAATAAGTATGGCCACAAACGTGGACTTCATGTACAAATTCGATAGAATTTTGAAATAAAAATGCCTGAAGGGGAAAATAGGTATGGTCACAAAAGTGGACTTCGAGAATAGAAATAGATAGAAGTAATGTTGAAATAAATGCTTGAAGGAAAAAAATAAACATGGCCACAAATTTGGACTTCGAAATGAAAAGGGGGTGAGTGGAAATATTAAAATAAAATACCCTAAAGGGGAATAAATATGGCCACAAGGGTGGACTTGAGATAAGATGAAATGGTGCCCTTACCAAAAGAGCACAAAAAAGGCCAAAAAGGCGAGATAAGAAAATGTGTGATATGATGCCCTGAGAGGGAACACAAATATGGCCACAAGTGTGGGTTGAAGATGTTGTAGATTAGATAAGATTTGATGAGATAGATAAGGTGTAATCAGATGAGATAATAGGTATTGATCAAACTGGATGTGACCAAAGGGTACGAACGATGCTACATCATACTATTGAGTGTGCGAGGAAAAATATGCTTCCAACTACATTGGAGGTAAACAAGATGGGGATCCAAGTAACAAAAGGAACATGCGACCAAAACATGATGTTAGCATATAACCAACAATATTTAATAATACCAAAGATCATGAAGAAAACATGGATGAAAAGAATTTATAAACCTAATGTCGACATGGCAAAGGGGTTTATGATGTAACTTGTACGCAGGAAGAGGGTTTTCCATAAGTGATGTTCCCTAAATTCATACCCCAGCTCTGGGTAGGGGAAAGAACAAACTAATCAATGTGGGAAGTTTGCTGGAAGAAAGTTGATCAATATGAGAAGCTTTCGTTAGAATGTCTGTTTTTGTGGTTTTTTTGTTAGTATGGATTTCTAGTCGCAGGATATACTAGTGTGGCAATATGATGTTTATTTTGTTCTGGGTTATGTTTTGTTGCTGTAACGGGTATATCCTTGGCCATGGTCATAGTTTAAACATTTGGTTTACATGGTATGGGTCACTTAAACTTTATTTACCACTAATAAACAAAAGTTGTGAATAAGGTAATCATGAGTTGATAGAAAACAAACTCAATATATATTTAGGAAGTTATTTTGGAGATTAGTTAGATATCTTATTTATAGGATATATATGTCAATATAATATTTGTATGTATGTGTGTAAATTCACAATTACATTGACATTATTATTACTGTGCAAAGCTCATACCTGGCAGTCTCCCTCATATATATTCTGAGTTTGTCATATGTAAACCTTGTTTGTGTCACACTGCATAAAATTTGGAAAAACTAAGATTCAGAAAGCACCTAATATTGCTTTCAAGGCTTTAGAATTTTTTTCATTGGTCCTCTTTCCGGCTTGATCCTGCGTGGATTTTGGGAGTTTATATATATGTTTCTATTGATTACCAATATAAAAACACCTGATCCATTTAGATAGGTTCTATTTGTATTATCTATAAAATTCATAATTTTGTTTTGTTGAAAACATAGGCCTTGTTTATGGAGAAACCCTTTGGTACTGATTATGGCCATGTGTGTTGCAAGATCTACCTTCCGCCGATAGATGAGTCCTGGATAGGTACAAGTCTGGTACTTAATTTTTATACACAACTTATACTGAGAGGGGTGTGAATTAGTAAAAATAATTTTAATAATCCAAATCTTAATATCAAAACAACAAAAACAAATCACAAGATCTAAAAATTATGCAACAAAATAGACACACATTATTTACGTGTTTTCAGGAAATAAAAACTACGGGAAAAATTTGCTTATATATTATATCTATAATTATATATAAAACTATTTTACAATTTGTTTTGGGAACAAAAACCTACTGGAGGCACTGATCCCTGAATGTAAGCACCAAATTATCAATTTATACACCAATCTTTGTTGTGAGTGCTAATCCACAAGAGACCAAGCTCTCAATTTATGCAGGCACCAACCTCCAAATTGATGACGAACCACCTTCGTAGTGTTGTGGTTCAATGATGATAGGAAGAATTAGATTTCCTCTTCAAAATAATCTTATTATCTTCTCAAGATATAAATCTTATTTCACACATAAAAATTTGATCTCTTTGATTATATTCAATCAAAAATCTTCCTTACTATCCAACAAATCTTCCTTTGATAAAGCCCAAAAAATCACTTCAAATGGTCATGACTCTTCACCCAATAGGGCAGGAATTCTTCAAGGGAGGTCAACCACATTAAAACACTGCATGTTATCTTAATGTAGGTCAGCTAGCCCATTAAATAAATGTTGTCCACCTTCATGAATTTTCTACACCATCTTGGTATGCAATTATTAATTCACTGTTATTAAAATTGATACTGTAACAAATTAATTGATTGCTTTATTTTTATCTTGATTGGTGTGATTATCCATGACATCAATGACTCCGTTGGACATGCATGACAATATCTCCAACACAGTACCATCATGCATGATGACTTGTGAATTTATATCAATTTTTTCTCCTTGAATGTACAATTATCTCAATTTTCATGTGGCTTTATTGTGTGATCTTGATGAGTGATTGTGGGGAATGGGTTGTTTTATTATAAACCTATGACAATGGTATATAATTTTTGAGAGGGAATTATTATTTGGAGTATTGTGAGGTGGCATAGGCCATTAGGGATTTATCTGGAAAGAATCTTTCACCATGATCGTTTCTTGTTGTACTTGCTAATTTTGGACTACATTAAATATCTAGTATACTCTAATTTTCGTTTTATGTAAATTGAATATACAATAGTGACAAGTTATTAAAATAGATAATATGTATTTATTCAATTAGGAACAAACATTCTTTTTTCTAAAACACTATATTATGATTTAAGTGTATTATAGTTGCACTTTTTTATGAGATCATAGGGATGACCAATAGTTGTATGGTTTTATATGAAATTGTTTCTTGTTATGTCATAATGATATTATTCATAATATACAAAGAGGATTTGGGATAGCAAAAAATAGTGAATATATTTTTGGAAACAAAATATTAAAAATCTTGTTTTAAATGTAAATATATACCACCTTCTTTGATTGGCGACCCCTTATAGATAACTACAACATTTGTGAGAGGAAATTAGTCAGTTGAATTCCTAATTTATCAATTACTTGCATAAATGAAATTATGCATTTGCATTACTTTATCATTCTAGAATGTAAAATTGGTTGAATAACTTTTATATTTTCCAAGGGGTATCATTTTATACACCTAAAGTTTATATTATTAATTACAAACCTTAAATCATGGAAATATTTGACTACACAAAGAAAATTCACGTATTATATGACTCTTGAGCACAAAAGTCCCTTTATCCATTTCATCCAGTATAGAAATGAATATTGTATCACCTTCATAAGACTAGTGGATACCTTTTGAAAGGACCATAAATATAACCTTATACATTGAACACCTTCATATGTATTGGTCCAATAAGGACATTTTTTAATGACTTAGATCCATGTTTTCACTTTTCACACAATACCAACAACCTCAAACACTCTTATATATTAGTACTTCTACTCATTTTTTATAATAAATATATATCCTTCAATAGCTATTTTTCAGATAATTGGGCATCTCAATTAGGTTAAGTATTAGACACACTTCATGGTTAAGTCATATGGTTACAAATTAACAAATTAAGTTACAATACAAAAATTATTGGTTGCAAATAACCGTTGATGTCACTCCTAACATATCCTACATTCTAGATAGAACCCTCACATAGTAGTAATTAAGATGTTTGTATTAATATTAATGAATAACTACATATAAAATGAGAGTAATTTATGTCCACTCCTAGAGGAATCCATTGTGTTAATCTAGTCTGAAAACATAAATCAGTGTAAAATCTTTACATGGTATCCAAGTGTCTATTTTGTAAAATAAAGGATCACATATGATTTGTACATGGGTATTAAGTACAGATCAAGACATGAAGTATAGGAGGGAGTTAAATATGTGAAATTTAATCCTCATGATAAGTAACTATGATGATTCCATAAAGAAACAATCAACCATTTTCATAAGTGTGTGCCAAGATTAAGTTTTACCCAAATATTAAATTATTTGTTTTCAAGGGCTGACTATTATAATTTCAACAATGCAGTTATTAGAAGGATCTTTTCCAAAACTGAAATATTCATATTTTGAGCTACTACATTTAGGACAGTACTTGTCAATTTTACTCACACACCCATGAAACTAGATTCGCAATTATTAGAAGTAATAGTTTCTATTTCCAATATTCAGAATTATAACTCATGTGTTAGGGACATCGTAAGTAGATCCCCAATAGTACTAGTATGTTTGATAAGGTTTCATAGCATCAAATTAGTTATGAGGAACTTACCTTTGGAATAATCTTATGCACTCTATTCCTTTCCCATATGAGCCATTGGATAAACATTTATAAGTATTTTTAGGAATCATGTAGCCATTCACAAAATATATTCACTATGGGTACATTTATAGGTTATAAAATCATAGTTAGATCTCTTACATGTTATTTTCCTTGTGTGAAACATTCAAATTTAAGTTCTCAGTAAAATGCAAAAGTCACTTTAGACTTTTTCTATTGTATTTGTGGTACAATATTCTTCATTGGTTGTAATCAACATCATGTTCTTTCTTTTGGCATTAAAAAACTATTAACTCATATTTAGATTCTATTTCTTCAAGTACATTAGTGCCCAGTTTAAATATCTTAGCACCATTTCACTCTTTTTATCCTAGAGTGCTCTTGTCCCTAACTTTATATTTTTCTTACATGTCTATTGGGGCCCTGTGTAAAAGCTTGAGACTCACATGAATGAAATCCTTTATTGCTAAAAACCTGGGTCATTCTTTTAGTTTCCAAATTACCATATTATTCAAATAAGTGGCAATTGCATATAAATAGGATATGAAAATTGGTGCATTTCAAAATCTAAGGTCCAAGCACTAGAATGTAAATAATTTCATCGCATCAAATATAAGCATTCAACTCCTACAAGAGATTATTTGTTAGATGAATTGAATCTACTTTTTATATATTCAAGGACTATAGGGATTGAATGACTTCTGCATATCATAACAATTAGAATTAGGGAGGAAGATATTCCCAAACAAACATTTAGAACATAAGAAGGCCACACATACTGAGTTTCATGTTATTCCTACATTCCTAGATCTATATTCCACCTATCATTTGTGCAAATTTTGCAAGGGAATCCTAAGGCATCATTTACACACACAAGCATTTGTAGATTTTTTCTATATGGAGTTGTATGATGTAATGCGATGTTTGGTCATAAGTGGGAAGACTCAATTAGGGAACCATTGTTGGTCAATTCTTACACAATTTCAAAAAACATTAAATCTATGATAAACCTTTTTAGTGCTATTTTACATGTCAAGGTTTATGTGCGATATGTGTAGGTGATACTGTATCTTCTTGCAAGTTACATTGTACAGTTCCATCGATCAAGAAGTGAAACAAGGTGTGTGAATCAGTGACAAATCCCTGAATAACCTCCTTCCATGAGCCTATAGAAAGATTAGATCTAGGACTATTCACAGATACACTGGAATTTTTTACAACTCATTCTGGATACATAATGGGTACTTTTTCCAATACTCAGTTTTATGCCCAGTACCTTTTAGTGAGACCTAAAGACAACACTCTTCGTAACCTGTTTCAGTCCATATCATCTTACCCAGATCACATTCAGATAGCTTGGGCACTACTCACTCTATAGTCCTTTTATACTCTCTCTTGTTTAGGTTTTCATTATGGATTGCATGTTTGCCCCAAGGCTTGGTATGGGTGAATTTATGATGTATTTTAGTAATTGGTTCATTATTCTTTACAATAGTTACTCTACATTTAGATTTAAATTTCCAAAAATATTACTCCATCCCATTTATGTGAACCCATCACTATACCCCTCCTTTCCTCCTGGGTAATGAAATGGGGCCTTTTCTAATGTCAAATCAATTCATAGTGAAGACAAATAAAAAAATATGGTTCTATTTTAACACCTTGGAGCTTCCTCCATGTTGTCCATAAAATCCTAGTAGTAATCAATGGGTTGAATCAGGATAATGGGTTTTGACTTAAAGATTCATATGAAAGAAATTCCACTTGACAATGTATTGTCATGAATGTTCCATGTTTTATTAACTAAGCTATAAATTGAAACTAATATCTACATAGCTTCAAAAGAAAATGCTAATTAAACAATGAACCATCAAGATAAGAGCTTAAAGGAAATGCTTCTTCAATGCATAAATGAAACTACATGCTAAGCTATTTCCTACTCTCTATGATTGCTAACTTAAACTATGAACCTATGAAGAACATAAGCAATCAAAGTGGATTGTTACTTGATCTCAAGGATTGAGAATGGAATCTCACCAAGAATGGCTACAAGGCCATTTTGGATCTTCCCATATTACTCAATTTTGAGTGAAAGGATGCAAGATGGAGAAGCTATTTCCAACAATGGAGAATGGCTCAAGATCAAAATGCTTATAGTTTTCACTATTCAAAGCATGGTGCAAGAAGAAAGGTAAGAAGGAGGGTTCTTTATATAGCTTTCCTGAAGAGGCAAGGCTAGCAAATTGATGAATGTGGGATAAAGGTAAAACAAGATTAGGAATGGATAAGGTTGCTTTATAAAAGGTAATCTTGATTTAGAAGAGTTTAATTTGTCATTAGTAAGTCATGGGAGTTGGGGGATGTTTTAATTAATCAAAGGTGATTAATTAATAGGTAGAGGTAAGCTTATAGAAGCTAATTAGAGGAAAATTAGTATGATTTGTGGGATGTAAGAGAGGAATTTGATCCAATAAATGGTAATTTATTGATTTAGAGTTGCGAGTGTAATTAATTAATAATAATTAATTAACCCAAGTAGAAGTGGATATTAATTAACGAAAGGTCGTTAATTGACATCCTTAATGATAGGAAGGCTAATTAATTAATGAAAGGTCATTAATTAATGAATATGAAGAGGAATGTTAGATTATTAGCAAAAAAGTGCTAATTATTATGAAATTGATGAGAAAGAGGATGATTAGTGCAATCTTAGCATTAAAGGTTGCGTAAGTGGATTTTAGGTGTCTACATTTGCCCCTCTTTGGGGTGGCGTAAGTGACGCCACTTCAAAGATAGTAGACAAGTACAAACAAATAATTTTTTTGAAGAGATAGAAGAAAAAATTAATAGAATGAAGGATGCCCCCTCGAGTGTCGATGGGGTGATGAAAGAGGGTGATTGACGATCGAAAAGATGAAAGAACATAATAGAAGAAGTAGAAGAATTGATCCCTATTGCCCCAAGTTACTTTTGAAGAAAAATTTTAATGGAAGGAGAGTGATATAGAAGAAAAATGAAGATGAAAAGAGATGGATATAGCTATCATCTTGCCGATGTAAAAACCAACTTTATTTCATCATTTTTCTTATGATCGACGTCATCGGTCCTTATTAAAAAGAATGAACAGAAGTGTAGTATGACATGAAAATCCATATACGAACAAATGTCCATAGCTAAAAACACCAACTCCATGCAACATACAAAATGCAATGCAATACGAGAAAGTAAAATATGCCTAACTCCCTGCAACATACATAATGCAATGCAATACGAGAAAGTAAACAAGATAACCTAACAGAGAAACATAATGCAATGTTTTTGTTATCAAGATTTGATTCCGACCTGTGTGAATTAATGACAAGGGTTAAAAGATGGTGCCCCAAGCAAGGATACATGCAAGGGGAATAACGGAGGACACTTGGGTCCTATGAAAAGTAGTGCACTATGAAACAATACCAAGCAACTCATTGTGCCCCAGAGTACAGACATAGTAAGAAAACCAACTTTGTTAATGGAGGTAGATCAAGATGATCCACGAGTCACGCACAAGAACAAGGTGAGAACCAAAGAGTGATGTTTTGTAGGATGATTTTTATTGTTTTTATTTTTTAGAAACATATTTGAATGTTTTTTATTTTGAAAGTTTTCTGAAACTATGTACAGGAAGACAAAGAAGCATGGATTCCCCCAGCGATAGATGGGATGTACAAGGGTAGAATGCCACATGCATATGCACAAGAAAGTGAAGATGTGAAAATGCCCCAACGATTAGGTGGGAGTATTCAAAGAAAAATCTTCACACTAGAAGAGGGATCAAGGCCAATATAAAATAGGTTCAATCATGAGGGAGAAAGGATGCCCCTAGCATAAGCTGGCCAAGAAACACATGAGAGAAAGGAAGTAAAAAATTTGATTTATTAAAAGGGGACAAAAGTGTCCTGCAAACATGGAAAAAAGGACATCTATACACATGGATGTTCTAAATGATTTTTGAAGAACAGAGGATGCTATGAAAATATTTAGAAGGCGGTTGATGAAAAAGTGATTAGCCCAAGGCACAAATCATGAGACAAGACATGCGCTAAAGCAAGAGTTTGAACAAGGTCCAAAAAGTAACACTTGGTAACATACTAATCTTGTTTACTCATCGAGATCCCATGTGTGCACATGGAAATGAATTACCTCTTGAAGGAAAGAGTTGATAGACAATAAGTGAAGACACTAGCCAATGTGTAGGAATGATTTAGTTTGAAAGGTGATTTGTGAATGGATTGTGGAAGGAGAGTCCGTACATTGCTCCACTGCCAGCCAGGCATCCATAGCCCCGATGGAGATGCATTTGATTCTAATCACAACATTTCTCTACTACCAGTCAGGCATCCATAGCCCTGTAGAGATTATTGGAAATACCCCAAGAGAGAGTTATATATCAATTTGCTTTTTTCTTTTAGCTTTTGCTTTTTGATTAATTGATTTTGATTCTTTTGCTTTTTGAAAACTTATTTCAGCTCTCTTGTTTGACAAGGGGTTAAGAACCACTGATGGCTTGATGGAAGGATGTGGAAGTGATTGTGATGATGACATTGGCTAGTGTCAACAAATACACCCAAAAATTCTTCCCAACAAGTTTATTATATGTAGATAGTGATAGGATCTCTAAGAGGTCAGTCGTTCTTTAATTTACCAAGGTTATGAAAGACCAAGGTCAAACGGATACCATAGAGATAAATGTCACAAAATGCATGAATAGGCTAACCAAAATATCATCGAAGGGATGAAAATGGTGGATGACTTGTAGAGGAATATGAAAGAAAGGGAAGAAAGAACATCCATGTGTACGCAATACCTGATTGCAATGTTTGATCTTTGTACCTTTGATTTTGTTTTTGTAATGTTTTAATGTTTTCTCATTTTTTTGTATTTTTGAACTATTTTATGATTTTTTTATTTTTTATGGTTTTTGGAAGTTATCAGAACATGTCACTCTGCATGATAGGATCCAACAATGATGTGTGTGACTTCCTTGATAAGGGAGACTAAGCACGTTTGTTTATCAAGAGTGATATTATCCCTGATCTCGATGATCATGGTGAGTTCACACTCAACAAATGACTGTGATTTGTTTTGAAACATGGGTTTCGTATGTGGGAGTTTGAGTTCCCTATCCATAGGTTTTTGCACTTTGCACCATACTTGATGGGTACATTGGTGTGCATTCTGGAATCACATTTGATTTTGAATTTTATAATCATTTGAGTTGTTGGGAGCTTTGGATCTCTTCGGATTTTTGATCTTAGCTTGATAAAGAACATGTCTGGGTTTCTTATAAGCTAATGCTTGACTTGTCTGATCCCGAGAAGTGGGAGAAGAACGTGGATGTTTAGAATTAATGAGAGTAATGATGATGGGCTTGCCACAATCATTGGTAGAAGAATAATGTGATGGATGAAAAGGATATGGTCCAAGGATTGAAGAAGATGGGCTACTGGGAGGTGAGCCATAGATAGAAGATGAAGGGCTACTAGGATGTGGCCCAAGAATAGAAGAAGAAGGGCTACTAGGATGTGACCCATAGATAGAAGATGAAGGGCTACTAGGATGTGGCCCAAGAATAGAAGAAGAAGGGCTACTAGGACATGACCCATAGATGTAAGATGATGGGCTACTAGGATGTGGCCCAAGAATAGAAGATGATGGACTACCCGGGGTGATCCATACATAGAAGACAAGGGGCTAGTTGGACGTGCCCAAGAATAGAAGATAGTGGACTACTCAAAAATGTCCCACAAATAGCAGAGGGAGGGCTACTAGAAGGTGACCCACACCTAGATGAAGATGAAGGGCTACTTGGCATTGACCCCATAAGAGATTGTGATTGAGGAATTATGATAGACAAAGAGTGATTGGGTGATGAGAAGATAGGCCATGGATCAATGCAAGACCTAGGAGTTTCATCACATAATGAAGAATGTGAAGATGGAAGAATAAGAGGAGGATCAAGTTGCATGATTTGAGGCTCTTCCTCTATTTCTTGATAAAAGGAATCAACCTTTTCCTCACAATATGTGGATGCATCAAAGTCTAAAGAGAATCCTTGCTTGTAATCTGCTAAAGGAATATCTTCATGTGCCCCTATAAATGCCCTGATTGTTTCTTCATTCTGAAAGAGATCAATCGGTATGAGTTGTTGATCGACCACCAGGGGTTGATTGGAAGAAAGAGGTTCAATTGGTGTGGAAGACTTAGAATATGTTTGATGATGATTGATAGAAGAAGATGACGTGGGGGACGAAGAAGATGTGGAGCTAGATGTCTCAGGAGTAGAAGAAGGTGGTGTGGACCTACCTATACGATGGTATATCATCTGTAAACTAGTAGGATTAAGTCCAAAGTCTGTAGATTGTGACACATGGGTCGATTCAGATGTTTGAATAGAAGGAATTTGAGTCACATGAATCTTCAAAGAAGGAAGACTTCATGGGGGTGATTGATGAAGAAGGTCCTGCGAAGAAGGGGAGGACCATGATTCAAGAATCACATTGGATGAATAATAACAAGGGTCCTGCAAAGAAAGAGAGGACCATGATTCAAGAATTGTATTAGATGTTTGATTGGAGGGATTTGGAGTCACATGTATCTTCAAAGGAAGAAAGGGAGGTCATTGAGGTGATTGATAAAAGGGGTCCTGTGAAGAAAGGGAGGACCACGACATAGGAGTCACATTAGATGAATGATGAAGATAATTTGGGTCCACAAATATTTAGAGGAGGAGAACATTGTTTAGGTGACTGATAATAGAGGTCCTGCAAGAAGGGGAGGACCGACTTAGGAGTCGAATTAGATGAATCTGAATAGTAGTTTGGATCTGATCTGAATCATCAGAAGAGTCAGAGGAAATATTTGGATTGGAATCCTCAGAAGAAGAGGAAATGTTTGGATTAGAATCAGAAGAAGAGTGGGGGGAACTCAAATAATAATTTGGATCAGAAGTGTCCAAACCATACCACCGACTATGAGATGAAGGTGGGGAACGGGTTACCCGAATGGGTTCTCTAGCATGAAGAACCAAATGAGGTTTGGTCATGATGGGCATCTTTTGATGTGAACACTGAAAATTTGATTCCTTATTGTCGTATGTATAAGGGACCTTGCGATAATCAGTCATTTTTGGCATGTGTTGGGTTCAAAGGTCTAGACCTAGATTGTATGATCAAACTTCTTCAAAGTGAAGAAGGTTTCATGTTGATTTGGGCAACATAACGACAACCAACTAGACATTTCATAAATATGGGGATGCTTGTGTGATTTTCCAAAAGGGAAGCTAAGGAAAACATACATCGTGATGACTCAAGATTGATAATCCAACAAGGTTTGGAGGCATAAATGTCAAAGGATTGATCAAAATTTTAGCAACATAAAGGATACAAAGGAAATATTTCCAATGTTTGATTGATGCAAAAGTTTCTTGATAGGAATTTTTTTTGCCAAGGTTTGAAATATGTGTTCAAAAATGATCATGAACTTAGGCAAAAACAAGAAGATCAAGAGGATCAAAGACCCAAAGGATTGTCCTAGAAATGAAATAAGGCGGATAAACACAAGGAACAATCATGCAAGTTCAAAACACAAAGCCAAATTAATGACCAAAGAATAATGAATGATAAAGAATCAATGGATCAAAGTGATTGTCCTAAAATGGATAAGTCAAAATGACGAAAATGAGACACAATCACACAAATTTTTTTTTTTAAACCAATCAATCATCGAATTACTTCCTAAGTCTTTTTTCCAAATGATAGTTGGTGTTTCAAGATGATTAAAAAAATGTCACCACTTATGTCAAGTTCAAAGAAATGAACAAGGCGTAAGTAATAACAAGAAGTTAATGTGATCTCCCAAACAAAGTATACTAAAGCAAGCTTGAATCCAATCAAGACCTATATCCCAAAAAGTGTCAGTTACGATTGTGAGTGACACAACAATACCACTAAGATATGTTAACCAAACTTTGCGAGAAAGTAAGGTATTAATATCAAGATGATATTGATATAACACGCACAAGTGGTAACACTCAACACTTTTCAAAATCAAGGTAATAATTGAAATCAAACTAAAGCTATAGTATACCTAGGAATTGTTAAAGTGTATATAGCGTAACCTTACAATATAGATATTTAGGTCAAGTTTACAAGAAACAAGATGTAAATACCAAAATTGTAGTGACACGATATAAACAAGATAACCATTCAAAGGAGAATCAAAGTGATGAACCAAACCTAACAACGATGATGATCTTGACTTGGGTATCAAGATCAAAAAGGCTACCAATGATATGAAAACATCTCCACACACTTTAGATGTTTAACAACCCAGCCGCAAACATGGATGGGCATAAACAGACAAAAAAGTGGTGAAACAATCAATTGATAACACAAAGGTAGTCACTCTTCTTTTGATCAACAAAGTGTCAAAAGAAAGTGAAGGAAGTAGATCAATTGGGGTTGAAAAATGTTGGCCTCACTTTGGCAGAGTTTTGCCTCACCTTAGGGCAAGTGAAAAACTAAGAAAAAGTAACGCTTCACACGTTTCATGATGAATAATGGCTCACAACTCAAATTGGTTTTGAAATGGTCAAAGTTGGCTCCTGGTCAAAGATATCTTCCTAGGTGGTTCACTCAACTAGGTGTCACAAAGTTATCTTAAGAGCGAGCTCGATTTACCAAAAAAGTCCCAATGACTAATTTGGGAGTATCTCAGCTTTACTTTACCCCCTTCAAGCACAGTGGGAAACTAAATGTGTCATCCATCGTGTACTCTCACTGGGGTCGCCATATACAACCGACTTTGAACGCTAAATCACAAATGGAACAACTAGTCAAGTAGGTTGTGTGGAGCACTTCCCATTTCATCCACAAGGTTCCCTCTTGTGTGGACTACTTTGGGGTTCCTAGGACCACCCCCATTGTTGTAGCTTAAGGCTTATGCCAAAGGGGTTATGTCCTAGTTTTAAGCGGACAGGGACGTACCCTTATCCGAACCTGCAAATCCAGTGTTTTGAATGTGGTGTTTTTTTATCTTTTTAATTTGGATGTGGTTTTCTTAGAACACCTTTTGGAAACCTGCAACAACTGTATTAGTAGTTTAATTTTGTTTCAAACTCCTTTCTTTGACAAGCATTTTTAGGTCCTGCACTCAAGCGTTAGTAGTTCTCCAAGAAAATCACATTATTTAAAAGAGGATTAAGAGTTGCTTTTGATTCTCAAGATCATCCAAGGATGCAAGAGAAGAGCATACACAACAAATAATCCAACTAAAAAGTAAAGAAAATCTTTGCAATCAATGAACCATACAAAAATCTTGATAAATGTTCATTCCTTTAAACCAAAAGTGAAAGATGAAGTTTCCAATTTACCAAATGTTATAAAATGAAGACTAAAGTTGCTTTTGATTCTCAAGATCACCCTAAGGTGCAAGAGAAGAGCATACACAAAATTTATCCCAACTATATAGAAATGGAAAACTTCAAATCAAAGGACCATTGAAAAATGCTTTGTAAAAGGTTCATTCCCTTAAGCAAAATGAATAATCAAATTTCCAAGTTTAATCCAAATGTTAAAAAGATAGAGATCAAAGTTATTTTTGATTCTCAAGATCACCAAAAGGTGCAAGAGAAGAGCATACACAAGCTTTGGTCTAAATCAAGTAAAGCATGGAAATACAACATTCATCAAAACATTAGACATGTTAGAAAATGACCAGTTTTAAAATAAAAGAAAAACCTACAATTTTTGTAAGTATAAATCCCAAATTTATGTTTTCATTGCATAGTTAACTTCAATACCTTTCCAACGCAAAAAAAATGGAGTCATTTTGAGTTCGGGAGAAAAATTTATGGCCTTCGGAAGATGGGTTACGCATATGCTCTTATGCTCATGGGTATGCACTTGACATGCACTCAAAAAATGTCAAAAAAACGTCCCTTAATCTACAAAATGGTCAAATTTTTCCAACCAAGATTCAATTTTGACAACAACCCATCACATTAATATATGAATAGAAGACTCAACGCTATCAAACATTAACATACATGCTCAAGAATTTAAGATTTTCAAGAAATTGACAAAACTAGCATGTAGAATGATGAAAAAGTAAGCTCTAAAAATGAAAACATGATGAAATCTTGAAATTTTCTCACCAAGATTCAATTTTGACAGCAACCCACCACATTAATATGTAAATAGAAGACTCAACACTATCAAACACTAACCTACATGCTCAAGAATTTAAAATTTTCAAGAAATTGACAAAACTAGCATGTAGAATGTTGAAAAAGTAAGCTCTAAAAATGAAAACATGGAGAAATCTTGAAATTTTCCCATCAATTCCAATTTTGACAGCACTTCACCTCCTTTATACCTACAAGGAAGACTCAACACATGCAAACTCAACAAAACAAGTTAAGAAAAAAAAGTTAGATCAACATGTGTAAAAGAGGGTTAGTAACCAAAAATGAAACTTAACTACAAAAACTTGAAATTAAGTGCAAAGGACAATGGAGTAAGTCCCACCGGGCGTGCCAAATGTGCTCATGTTTTATTAACTAAGCTATAAATTGAAACTAATATCTACATAGCTTCAAAATAAAATGCTAATTAAACAATGAACCATCAAGATAAGAGCTTAAAGGAAATGCTTCTTCAATGCATAAATGAAACTACATGCTAAGCTATTTCCTACTCTCTATGATTGCTAACTTAAACTATGAACCTATGAAGAACATAAGCAATCAAAGTGGATTGTTACTTGATCTCAAGGATTGAGAATGGAATCTCACCAAGAATGGCTACAAGGCCATTTTGGATCTTCCCATATTACTCAATTTTGAGTGAAAGGATGCAAGATGGAGAAGCTATTTCCAACAATGGAGAATGGCTCAAGATCAAAATGCTTATAGTTTTTCACTATTCAAAGCATGGTGCAAGAAGAAAGGTAAGAAAGAGGGTTCTTTATATAGCTTGCCTGAAGAGGCAAGGCTAGCAAATTGATGAATGTGGGATAAAGGTAAAACAAGATTAGGAATGGATAAGGTTGCTTTATAAAAGGTAATCTTGATTTAGAAGAGTTTAATTTGTCATTAGTAAGTCATGGGAGTTGGGGGATGTTTTAATTAATCAAAGGTGATTAATTAATAGGTAGAGGTAAGCTTATAGAAGCTAATTAGAGGAAAATTAGTATGATTTGCAGGATGTAAGAGAGGAATTTGATCCAATAAATGGTAATTTATTGATTTAGAGTTGCGAGTGTAATTAATTAATAATAATTAATTAACCCAAGTAGAAGTGGATATTAATTAACGAAAGGTCGTTAATTGACATCTTTAATGATAGGAAGGCTAATTAATTAACGAAAGGTCATTAATTAATGAATATGAAGAGTAAAACCATGTAATCATGGTTCAGTGATAAATTCTATAATATACACACCATTCCTATTTAACACACTATCAAGACTCAAATAATCAATGAATTGTTGGAGAAAGATAACAAAATATTAACTTTTCAAACCAAGAAAACGTTTTTCAGAGTTTTGAGAGAGTACAAAAAGTGAAAACCCTCAATTTCTATTACAAAAGTCAACCAATGTATTTACATGATCAAAGAGGGTACGAGATGACACAAACATTTTTTTTTTTCACAATATTCAAGTTTCAAAATATTTTTAGAGAACTACTAATTTATAGGACCTCTAACATAGTTTTTATTTTCCGTCGTTGTTACAAGAATGTAGATAAATGTCCAAATATACATGATTCCAACTTTCTATTAATAATATTTTTTAAGTGTAAAAAGCCTATTATTTCTACCTATCATATGTATTTCCATACATCACCTTATTTTTAAGAATTGAATGAACCTCAGAGGGTAAATGCAGGTCCACAAGTCTTTGTTGCATTACCACACAATCTAGCCCAAGTGACCATGATATGGGCTTGAAAAAATAATGTGGGACCCCCAAATGGGATGTGAATTTTATCCACCCTATTATTTAATACACATAAAATCATAAGAAACCGATCCATTATAAATTCAATAACTTAGGCTCAATCTGCAACAAATTTATGTGGCTAGTTTTTTGAAGTTGGTTGTTTACCCTCAAACAAACTACGCCACGTGGGACCCAAAATGGGTATGCAAAATTTGTTTCTGAAGGTAATAGGTATAACTAAACATGATATCATATTTTCCATATAGTAAAGAAGATGTTTAGAAGGTAAAATTCTTCTTTTGGGATCCATAGTCACATAATTCGAGGTGATTATGGGAGGATTAAGTCATATCAAATAATTACTCCAAGCATCTAGTTTTCTGAAGAGGCCAAAAACACAGTTCACAAACACGACTATACATAATTTTGGATTTTTTTCCAGATTATAATGAATTCATGATATGACAAGGAAGAGGTTACAATAGTTTAATAGTAGAAGTGAGGCTTAGATATGCATCTTGTGTATCATTTTAGAAGGCATTTGGGACATCTTAAGGGGTGTTTAAAACTTGTAGTTTATATTATAAAGCACATTTGTTAATCCAAATTTTAGTATCACGGGACATAAGAAATAGAAGACACATTATTAGTTTGTTTTGTTCATGTTCAAGGTCTAGTATTTTAGAATTTCATTCAAAGTGACTATATATGACACTAGTATAACAAGATGCAAATTTTTTTTATGTTTAATAAAAAATATGATTTGATAACCAAATATCAATAGTAGTATTAATTTCAATTTAACATTTAAGCTATTAAAAATTGAGTGAAGCTATTAAAAATTGAGTGAGAAACAAAAAACAAGAAGGAAAGGAGGAATGAATCCATGCTTGAATTGTCAAGGAGGATCTCACATAATATTTCTAGCCAATCCACCATTTGAGGATTCCAACATTACAACTTTGACAAACGAATCTACTTCCGTTCCACCAACCATTCAAAAATCTAAAATTACTAAAACAAGATCTCCAATGAACTGAAAATAACTCAACCTTAAACCCTCTTCCAACTAAAATAAACACTTCTTGGTTTCTTTTTCATAATCAATCACTATCCTCCCTTAAAGGGGTGTTGATAACAATATAAAACTATGAAGGATTGTATAACCATTAAGTTTTATAAAAGAAGTTGTTACAAATTATACCATGTTTAAAATTTTGTGACTTCATAGGATCTCTCACAAAACATATCTTTCTGATAAGAAGACCTCACACCCCCAAGCTCCAACGTATTGGAGAATCAACTCAAAATTAATTGTTTCTTTGGTCTAAATTACATATTTTTAGCTTGGAATTATTTCAAAACTAAACCAATAAAAGAAGCATGATAGACCATAGCCTAACCATGGTAACTACATTGATACTTTATTTTATTTTTAAAAAACTATAGTAAATACCCATACCCTGCTCCAAGGAATTTGACATAAGTAACTTGAAGTGCTACACTTTTAAAATCCATCCCTGAAAATTGAAATGCTAAAAAAAATAGTAAATACTCCCAACCCCATATTATTATGGGGTCTACAAAATTAAACAAATAAATCAACACAACCACTATATGTTTATGGTGCATTGATGATATAGTATTTGGATTAGTCAAGATAACATGTGTTACCACGGGAACCATCCACACTTCCACCATATGTTTAATATGTATGTTAATGATAATGATTAGAGTTTCCACAAGATATTTGAGTGTCCACAATATGTGTAAAAATATAGCCAAAAATCCCCATTTCCTCCATGTTTTATTGCATGCCCCACCCTCTTTCAAAGATACTATTTAAACCAGGTGTGGAGGATGTTGGGAAGGGTTATGGACTCTGATTTGGTGCATATCTACATCATGCGACCACAAAAAAAGATAAAATTCCTACATCTCCACTTTCCATGTTTTGGTGCATGTAGAAGACCTAATATCTTTGTTGTTCCATGAGGTTGGCTAACACCAATATTATAATTTAAAGAGTCCCAAAAAAAAATCCTCGATATAAAATAAACAATAAACATATATCCTTTCCCTAAATTTCCCTTTTTATATATTGCTTAATTTATTACATTTCATTTAATTTTTTATCATTATTTTACTTATTTAACTTTTTAAGGTTTTTTATTTTGATAACCCCATGTTATGAATTTTAGAAGATTAGAAAATATTTAAATTCATATGAATATGTATATACTTTAAGGAATATTGTAATTTCCCCAAATTTATTTGTTTTGACATCAATATAAAAAAACCACCTAGAAATAAGGGTTTGAAACATTAAAATATGATCAAGATATAATAATTTCTTGATTTTATTCTCTTATATGATGGTAAAAAAATTGAATAATGGTCTAAGATATTGTGGTTTGAGAACAACCCATAATGCTTTTAACACAATGACCCTATTTATAAATCTTGGACAATAACATGAAACCTTCGAGATAACGTTCTAGGTATTGATTGATCCTTGGTGAGATGTCTACAAGATGGATAATGTTTGGGAATGACATATCTAATTATTTGATGCTGCCATAACTCGCCTAGAAACAAAAATTTTCTTGAGTTGGTTGGAAAGTTACTTATGATTGTTTTTTTTCAAAATTATCTAACTCTCCCAAGCAAGGAAGAAATAAAAATTAGTTAACTCATAATTGTTTTACCACCACAAAACACACTCGTCCATTTCTTGTTGATTGATATGACACATCATTTCATGGATAAAGACCCAAAACCCAATCGAATGGTGCAATGGAGTGCACACTACATTTCCCTCTAATAAGACCATCATCCTTGATGTGACTAAATTCTAAGTTAGAAAAGTGATAGGTAAGGAACTGAAGGTCAACAATGACAATTTATTTTAGTGAACAAGATCCTATCTCTAAATGAAACCATGAGGGGAGAAGTAAGATTTGAAAAAAATATTCTATGAAGAGTGGTAGTTCAATTCACCACATTAAATTTAATCTTCAGTTTGGTACTCATGTTCACTAAATATTATATTATTTAATTATCATTAGTACAAGCTCATTGATTCAATTTTTATTAACATTTTCACTATTAAGTAGTTACATGTCAATATTTTATTTGTTTAATAAATAGTTTTCATTATTTTCATAGGGTTTCCAATTATAGTTTAAGGCATCACGAGGTCATCTAAAACCCAAATCCATAACATGTGCCAACTTAGAAAAAAACTTTTTAACTCGTTTTCCTGATAGTAACCCAATTAAGACAACCAACCCAAGTAAATGACAACTCCATGACAAGAAATTGTATACACTTAAATCTCACCTTAACAAAGTGGAAAATTACATTAACCAATAATGATTCTTTGATAACACAAAAAATTACGATTAATACATCTCAATTTATCACTAATAGGACACCAATATACCTAGGAGGTAAGATTAATAGATCACCTAAAATAGAGAAATCGTATAAAATATTCGATACTAATATGTTTATAACGGGGCATGAATAACACATATTACTAAGGGTATGACATAAATACATCTATATTAAAATCCCAAAGATCCAATGTAAAAAATATAACTAGGTATAATGCCAAGTGAATCTATATATAAAAATATCTGTCAAAACAATATGTATTATATAGTATCGAAACTTCTCCTCCAGGGGACTAAAAGAATCGATTCTACACATAAAGTATCCTAGTAACATTTTTATCGATGGTTCCTACATGGCCCAAAAAATACATTATATCCAAATAATCCATAATATGGAACGGTGTAAAAATCTTAATAATAACCATGAATTCTGAATTGAATATCATATTTGTCATAACGGTAGTTAAAATTATCCTAGGGTATAAAGAGAAACATGAATCACTTCAATACCCAAAACTAGTACTCCATGTCATGAAGAAAACTCCACCAAGAAGAATTGAGTATCATGAGAGTCACTCAAATATAGAGGATTGAATGTCATAATAGTCTCTTAACCATAGACAAATAAGTATCAATTATGTCACTCCACCATAGAAGGATTAAGTATCACAAGTGGCACTCAACCATAGGATGATTTAGTATCAAGTATCCAAGTGATTCCAAGACACTCCATGGTCTTGGACACATAGAGCCTCGTCTACTCAAAACTAAGGGCATGTATTTTAGTAGAAATAATTTAGACATGACACCTTGGGCATAATCCATACAATATTTATACAAATTAAAAACAAGATAGAACCAACTCAAAAATTAAGTAAGAAAATCCACATAACATTCTTCACAAAAATAAACCAAATTGCCTCAAAAAACCATAAACCATTGATTTATAAAAATATACAAAACTCAAGAAACTAGGATAGTCCAAAGAGAAATGGCCAAGTAGCTGCATTCAAACTATGGAAAAAATGTAAGAAAATAAAAATAAACAAGAAGGTCCTCGAAGCTTCCCAATAAATGAAATAAATAAAATGTTTGTAATGAGAAAATTGAGTTTTCAAATAAAATACCACATAAAAATTAATATGTGGACTTTAGTGGCCACTTGTAGGGGTATTACAACATCAAGTGTGCATCTTGACATATAAACATAATATTGATTTGATAATGAAAATTTTCACAATATATGACTAAAGTAAAATCTCCCACAATATATAAAAATTAAAATAAAAGCCTTTATTTCTACTAGCAATCACATCCACCTAAAATGCCATCTTGACCTGAGAAAAAGTCCCAATAGTGTTATTAATTAGAGAGTCATAGGATTATTTGATCAAATTATCTAAGAGTGATCGTTGGGCTTGTCAAAAGTTTAAGATGTTTAAAATATTAGAGGAAACAAAAATTGGTCAATGAATCTATGCATGATTGGGTATGATTGAAATTTTATGATTTAGAAGAGAAGTCATGTCAATGTAGTTATTCTGATAATCAAATTTCAAGAGAGGCGATAGGGTCATCCATGAAATTTTATGGGTATGATCAGTTGTCACATATACACAAGAATAAGAATGAGGTCTCTTACGATTGCAATAGTTATTTCACCATGATAAGTAAACAATGTACCCATAATGTAGTATGAATTGATGTGGAGAAGTATCAATGGATAAGTCAAGTGTTTCTAAGAAGGGAAATAAATATTCCAAGTACCAAATACTCTCAAATGTATGATGTTAAAAAATATCAAATACCATACCCAAATATCATAAACAATGTTGAATAGAGCTCAAGAACAAACAACCAATCTCCTTAAATTGTTAATAGATATCTCAAGATGTCACCCATATAAATACTACCCAAAAGCGGAACTAAGAAATCAATGAACCATAATATGAATATCTATATGGGTTCTAACACAATATAAGTCTATAAATGGAATTGGATACCGATTGTACATCATGTTCGTAGGGAATATGATACCTAGTAAAATAATTTGACCAGATAACTCTACATAAATCACCAACAAGAATCAACATGACACGCATGTTATGCACATACATCCAAGCACACAAGAATTATTTATATTTTATCCTAAATGTTAAAATGTTTAAACATTTGATTTAATACCAAATGTAATGCCCAGAATATCACCACTTCAATGTAATAGAAATATTAGATTTTTTTATCATAGTTGCACTTATCGCAAGAAACATAAACACTAACACTTACATTTGTATTAATCTAATGAACTCATGGTTTATATTTTTACTTTTTTTGCATCCCATTTTATTACTTCAAAAGTATTACCTTTGCAGAAGAACCACTAAAGTCACTATATCAAACAATGCCACATTACATACGTGGTCAATTTTATTCTAGGGTTTCATTGAGTATTATCTTCCATATTTTTTTCTCATTAATTATTTTAAATCTATAATTCAATTTTTATTCGTAACACAAAGTTCACATCCAAGTGTGTTTCATTCTGAGATGAACGAAATTCACAGTATCCTTTACGAAGGAAGTGATATGTTCACAATTGAGTTACTTATCCCATAATAGGTTTCCTAACCACCATCCTTCTATGGATTCTAGGTTACTCATAATCCACACCCTTTAAAATGATAAGAGTATAAATCAAAACATATTTCATAATGATTTGTGTTTGGCTTAGCACAAGAGTATGAGTATGAAGTTATAGAACTCCTCCCATCCATACTAAACGGACCGACGTACCAAACCATAGTATATAAATCTCTCTCAGATCATAAAATCCATGAAGAAACCAAAACTATCCATGGTAAAAGGCCCTTCACTAAATCCTAACACATGAACAAGATTTGATAAGAAGATCACTTAGTATACAACTTGAATTCCTACAGAAGTCATTTCATGGTAAAACATAAGCTTGGTTCAGGTTATCTTTCACACTATATTCTACGTTATCCTGTGACACAATAAGGGAAGTAAAGCTCAAGAAATAACATATGAAAATGTTTTCATTTGATCAAGGGGTGCGATAACATTATTTTTACAATAGTTCTAGGGAAGTTATTCCACAAGATAATGATAAAAGATAATAAATCCCTACTTCTAGGATCATGCAATTAATCTCCCTTATTTGTTTTAGGGTCATCATCTCATAAAAATAGTTGCAACCTTATAAATTTACCTTGTTTTATCCCTTATGAATGGGAATTGACATAAAAGGAGTTGGAAATATTCATTGGTTTTCATACGATAAAAAAACATAACATCTCAATTTATTTTCACATCACACACTAAGTATTATACATACATCAAGAGTGGATGACTATTTACATACTCGCGGAATGGTTCCACCTTATCTCCATTTGTTAGCGAAACCATTAATAGTAGTATTATCATACATTATACATTGTTATAAGTTTTCCTATGACCAACTTAATATTCTATCATTTCATTTCATCATATTTCTCCTTTAATGAGAATGATAGTAATAATCATCACACTATGTAGATTAAATCTGCATAAAAATATCTACGCTTTACTTTTCGAAGGGTGCATGAGGGGAAAGATCATACATGATTATCATGATAATTGAATGAATCTTTTAACAGGATATGCCATGTTAATGAGACCCACTTACTTGTGTATCTTTTAGATAACTACTTCGTCTTAAGTGTCTTGAGATAGGTTTATCCCAATGTGCAAACTCTATGAACCATAAAATGGTTAGTACTAGGGATGATACAAAAACTATTTACCTCACAAAGGCTTGGTATAAATAGAAATATTTCCCTATTATAATTCATGTTAATTTTTTTTTCATAAGGTGAAATAAATTCATTTATATGAGCTAGGGTCATATGGGATGCATGAAAAGTAATTCACGAAGAGTTTTTGATGAAGGGAAGAACAAGTCCCTCAATATGCAAGATAAGAGATATTTTTAAAATATCCTATAGTAACGTATATTCAAATCCCTCCATTGAAGAGTTGACTAAAGAATTCAATATCTCTATGGAAAAAAGGAAACACGATTAATTTCAAGGGTACCATTACCTTCCAACATGAATTATTATTTCATCATAAAAATTGAATTGATGTTTTCTAACCAAAAAAGGGATCTTACATGTACTCGATGTTATTTTTTGATGAGTAGGCGATTGTCTAGTACCGACCATCATTAGAAAATTTTAAATAAAAGTCTACCATTTCTAAATTATTACTTTGAATTCTAACTAGTCCAATTACCATCCAAAATATAATGGTACAATATTTTTTATAACAATATTTTAATGCATCTTTATATAATGATTCAAACACTGACTATCAAAAATTTCCATACATAAGTTTACCATTTCATACAATAATAGATCAATTTATTTTACTTCACAAATCATACATGAGTACATGCCAATATGAGAAATAATACACTTGCCCAATTTTGTAGAACAAACATGTTATGAAACCCTATACATCCTTAACACTCAAATTTAATCAAACATTTTTATACTGCCACACTAACCTATAAGTAAACATGGGTTAGCAATAAACCATGGGATAGAAACACGCCTCTTATCTAACATCTTATTAAGACTCACACCATCAATACAAGTTTAGATAGATAAAAAAATATTTACTTTCAACAATTCTCAAACCAAAATATATTTTTCAAAATTTTGATGGAGCGTAGAGAGAAAACAATCATTTTCTTTTACACAAGTCATCTTCTACAATTCCATGATCAGTAAGGCTAATATATGAAAAACATATATTTTTTATAATATTCAAGTTTTAAAAGATTTTTAGAGAAAAACCATGTGTTATGAGCTCTAACACATGTTTTTATTTCATGTTGTTTGTACATGAATTTAAATCAAAGTGTTAAAATAAGTGATTCCAAATTTCCATTAATAGTCATGTTTAAGTGTACCAAAACATGTAATTTTACTCATCATATGTATTTCTAATAATCACGTCAATTTTAAGCATTAAACAAACCTTACAGGGTTAATGAGGGTCCACTAATATTTGTTGCGTTGCTAAACAATCTAACCCAAGTGGTCGTTGAATGGGCCTGAAAAATGGTGCAGGACCCCAAAATAGGATGTCAATTTTTTCTACCCTATTCTATACTATATATATAATAAAAAGAAACATTAAAGGTCAAAAAAAGTAATATAGGATCAAAATGTAACAATTTTTTTGGTCCAATTATCTAAGAAGGTCATTCTCCCTCTGATAAAGTCAGCCAAACAAAATGGGTACATAAAATGCATTTTCAAAGGTACTCGGTAAAATGGAATACACTTTGCTATTATCCATATAGTAGTGAATAGGTTTGAATGGCCAAATTCATATTCTCATATCTATAGACATAAAATTTATGGTGAGTTTTGAAGTGTGTAGACGTAACAAATGGTTGCTCCTAGCAACCAATTCTTCGAAGCAACCGGAAACCAACTTCACAAACATGACCATAAACTTTTTTGGTAATGTTTATAGATTCGAATGAAGTCACCATATGACGAGGAAGAGGATACAATAGTTTAAAATTGTGAATAATGTCTAAAGAAATTTCTTACGCGTTAGTTTTTAAGGCACTTGTCACAACTTGAGGGATTTTTAAAATTCCAAGTTTGTTTTATAAAGCACATTTATTAATCCAAATTTGTTTATCACAGGGTCATAGGTAATAGCTTACATGTTATCAATTTGTTTTGTTAATGCTCAAAGTCTAGTGTTTTGGCATTCTACCCAGATTGACTATATATGGCACTAGTTTAACAAGATGTGGAAACTATTTTATGTGGTTTTGAAAAAATTATGATTTGATAACCAAATACCAATAGAATTCTTAATTTCAAATTTAAATATTTCCAAACATAAAAATAAAGGTTTGAAATATTAAAATATGTTAAATATCTAATAATTTGTAAATTGGTTTCTCCTATACAATGGAGAATAATTCAAGTATCTGTCTAAGCTATTTGATCAATGTTAAATAACAACTCATTATGTTTTAACACGGTAACAAACATATTTATTAAACATGGACCATAAGTCGAAACCTAGTAGCTAATGTTAAAGGTATTTATTGATGCATGGTGAGACATATATAATATGAATAATGTTTGGGGATGACTAATGCATGAGCATCATGGAAAGAATATAAAAAATGAAAATATGACCTCTTAAGTCATGTTTATCAAACCAAAGAAGGTGAATATGAATCTTAAATCCATGAGAGAGAGAGAGAGAGAGAGAGAGAGACTATGATACAATTCTAGGTGGTAAGAAGAGTCAAGTTACTCAAAAGTTTAAATTTTGTGTTTTCCCTCCATTATTCTAATTTAAATGTTAACCATGTAAATTTTCAATTATGTCTTATCAACGGATAAAAGGGTGTTTAGATGGTGGTAATAGTGTATGAGGAATATAAATATGTTAAGAAACGTTATATAGCTAGTGATGATCCATGTAAATGATAAACACCATGTAATATGCATATGTCTCCATGTAAAGGACAATAAGTGAGACATGAGTCATCAAGTAGGCAATTTGGGTATGAAATCAAGAAGAGAAGGAGATAAATTAGAAGGACAACTCAGTTATGGGGATCATTCCTTGAGAAGAGGAAGGTAGGAGTCAATTTTGCACCTAGGATAATGGCATAATGTGAAGAAATCAATATGAAAACTCTATTTTTTCTCACGGAAGAATTTTTATGAGTATAATTTCTATGTTTTCCTTGAATTACTAAGTTGAATCTTCATAAATTTATGATTAAGTCTAAATATCTCATGACAATGTCTTATATGCCATCTTCAAGATGCAGAGTTGGTATTTGGATGTACTTCATTGTTTACATGCAGAGGAATGTATGAGATTGAGAAAGTTGTGTATGTGTTTTTCATAAGGTGTTCTTACTAAAATTTTGACAAGAATGAATTATTTTAAATTTGGAATACATGCGTAGGAGTGCAGAAGCATACGATAGGTCACCTTGCATATCTTAGAGGTGGAATCCTATAAAATAATCTTCCAAGTTCAGTCATCTTGGTAAATTAGAACTATGATTGTACATGTATGTTTTTGCAATGGCAATAGTATAACCCTTAGAATTTTAATTCCTTATATCCGAATAAGTATATAATATATATGGGTGAAGTTTCTATAGGGTGAGAAGCGTGATATTATTCATTGCATGTTAATGGAATATGTGAAATAGGATGGTGCTTACCTTCAAACTATAATTGTAGGTACTGATGGTCTTACCAATGGTATATTTGTGCCTTAAAACAGAATTAAGAGGTATAGATTATAAAATCTAACGAGTATTAGTATTGTGGAGTATAGTATGAGTAAAATAAGCTTCATGAAAAGGTAATCTTTCTAAATGTAACCATGATATGTGCAATAACAGACTTTTCCAGATTGGTAAAGAGTTTGTAATATCTATTTCACATGTAATGCGTTTGTCATCATCATACTGATAAGAAAATAATTTGAAATATAATACAACAATGCTTTGTGATAATTTTTTGGTTTAGAGGTGAGTTTTGTTACAAAAATTTTCTAAGTTAATCATCTTCGGCCTGTTACAGTCTTTGCTAGTGGTTTGAAAAGAAATGTTGGCAAAAAACCCTTAACCCTAGAGTTCATATATGGAAAAGGTAAGAATCCATTTTGGAGGTGCATTTTATTTGTTTTAAAAGGAAATTTCATATTCGATTAGTTAAATTTCAAGATCTTTGTGACAATAGACTGTCACAATCAAGACCTAACTGTGAGTAGAGTTTTACAAAGAAAATACTATTTTCACTTGGAATTTTTCTTTAAAACTTTCTAAAAAACTTAATAGCATTAATCGGAGCTTAGATAATTGAATTTTATATCTTGAAACTTCCCTATATAGCATATATCCATGACAGTGTATAAATGCAAACCTGGTAAGGTTTAGGAAAAAAAAAACCCTAAAGGTGATGTATAGCGAATTGTATAAGGAGTTAGTCTAAGATATTTTAGGAGTGTTTTAAGATAGTATAAAGGGAAAAAACGAAGGAAAATATCACTTTATATAAATTTTAATGCTCATATGTTGAGTTGATGCAAGATCATGTCTTAAAAACCTCTAAGGGCAGATTTGAGGGTATTAACGTAAGAGTAAAGAGTTGATCAAATTGTACGCTTTAGTCTATTACCAAATAATTTTTATTAGATAAATGGATTTCTTTAATGTTTATATAAGTCAAATAATCATAGTGTTTGTTTCAGATTGCAAGAACTTCATTAGACGTGTAAATGTTATCATGGAAAATGAAGGAGACTGATCAGGTTTCTTGAATCTAGGGTTAATGAGGATGACAAGGTCTTGTAATGGGATGAAAGAACAAGTTAAATGCATGAATTAAAGGATTAAGAGTGCATGAAGGTGCCAGAGTTGCTTTATAGAGTCAAATACAAGCTATTGTACACCTAAATGTTAATGAAACAATTGAATAGTTTGATATTATTCTAAGAGTTGTATAAATTTGTTATGATCCTTTGCATCAATTGGTATCAAATCTAGGATTTTTGATTTGAATGAAATTGGTATTCTTGATTCCTATCAATACATTGTGAAGTTGTGTCATGATGACAGTACAAGGTGAAAAGGAAAAATCAAGTTAGAAAGAGAATAACGTGTGATGGAATCAGTGAAATTGATAGGAAATAAGTCAAGAGAAAAAAGACAAAGAAGATCAAAAAAATTGAGAGGAGAAAAGGAGACAAGAAGAATGGATGGAGAAGGAATTGAAGGCATTAAGATAAGATGTCAAGCAACTAGAATAGATGATGATGAAAGAAAGACATAGATTGGATTTCTTTGATGAAGAAAAGACTCAAATGGCCTATAGAGCATATTGTTAAGAAGAAAAAGAGGTTGGATCTGAAAGAAATCATCAGAGAAGAAGAGAAAAGACTAAATAAAACAATGAAGCATGCAAGAAAAGAAGAGAAAGAAGAATTCAAAGAGGTTATGTGTGACCGATAACAAAGGATGGATGAGAGTAATAAAGTTAAATTAGAAACATATCACCCCTTAAACAAGGTATGTGATCTATTTTTATTGAAAAATGATATTTTATATTAATAATGTAGGATAGATAGTATTTTGAATGACAAATATTTTTTTTAAGGACATGTTGAATGCCAGAAAATCTGTCTAGGGAGTATAATGATTGTAATGGATATGAAGAGATTCTTGTT
Source organism: Taxus chinensis (assembly GCA_019776745.2). Classification (NCBI taxonomy): domain Eukaryota; kingdom Viridiplantae; phylum Streptophyta; class Pinopsida; order Cupressales; family Taxaceae; genus Taxus; species Taxus chinensis. Next base: position 640,416 of record JAHRHJ020003277.1, on the reverse strand, counting down.
TAAAGTTAGACAAATAGGTACACAAGTACAAGAAAGTGAACCAAATAAAAGTGAGATGATAGCTTAGAGGTATGATACAAATAAAGGAGGTGATGATGATGACTTAAATGAGGCTTTAGAAATGTTTTTTGCAAATTGAAGGAAAAACAAGAAGTATAGTGCAAGAGAAGGCACTTTGAAAAGAAGAGGAAGAGAAAGATAGTGAAATGACGTAAGAGAAATAAGAAAGAGAGGAAGAGTAAGCTCATGATGAAGATCTTTTAAACCTATTTGAAGGTCTCAAAAGAGAAAAATACATTTATGAGGATGATGAAAATAAGAAAAGTGAAGCATATAAGAAGCATATAATTAATTTAAGATGAGAAAATGATGAAATAGTGTTGAGAAAATCCTATAAGAAAGTGGAAAACATTCTAAAACATGAACAACCATGCATATTTGTTTCTGTAAGTGAAGCTGATAAAGTAAAGGAGATGAAACAGATGAAGAAGAAGAATAAGAAGCTCATAATAGACAGAAGCCATTTCACAAAAAATGTAAGGTCAAATAAGAAAGTATGGGATCCAAGTGGCCAAAGAATGAGTAAATAAAGTGAAAAATTTAAAAGAAAACTGAAACCATGCAAATTATATAAATACAAGCTAATGCAAGAAATCACATAGAATTACTTTTCTCATCCTTGTGAGTATGATGAAGGATCATTATGGGAAGAAGCTAAAAAATGACAATTTGACCTACTATGTCATGATTACATAACCAAGGAAGGTGAATATGAGTCTTAAATCAAGGTGGACGAGACTAGGATACATCTCTTGGTGGTAAGAAGAGGAAAGTTACTGAAAAGTTTAAATTTTGTGTTTTCTCTCCATTATTATAATTCAAATTTTAACCATGTAAAATGGAAACTACGGATTGTTAAGGGATAAAATTTTTATTTAGATTGTCGTAATAGTGTGTAAGGAATATAAATATGTTAAGAGAAGTTATATAGCTACTGAGAATCCATGTAAATGATTAAAAACATGTAATATTCCTATGTGTCCATGTAAAGGACAATAAGTGCAACATTAGTCATCAAGTAGGTAGTTAAGGTATGGAATAAAGAAGAGAAGGATATAAATTTGAAGGAGAATTCAGTTATGGGGATCATTCCTCGATAAGAGGAATGTATGAGTAGATTTTACACCTGGGGTATTGGTATAATGTGAAGAAATAAATAAGAAAACTCTATTTTTGTTCATGGAAAACTATGCATGATGGTAATTTATGTGTTTTCATTGAAATACTGAGTAGAATATTCATAAAATGGTGACTAAGCCTAAATATCTCATGATAGTGTTCTTTTGTGTCATCTTCAAGGTGGAGAACTAGTATTTGGGTGTACCTCATTGTATGCATGCAAACGAATGTATGAGATTGAGAAAATTTTATGTGTTTTGGATAAGAATTTCTTACTAAGACTCTTACCTGAATGAAGTATTTTAAATGTTTGTTCCTAGGAGTGGAGAATCATTTGATAGGTCACCTTTCATAGCTTAGAGGTTGAATCGTACAATATAATCTTCCCAGTTGAGCCATCTTGGTAAACTAGAACTATAACTATGTAAACATGTTTTTCCAATGGTATTGGACTAAACCTTAGCATTTTGGTGCCTTATATGTGAATAAGTATATAATATAGATGGGTTAGGTGTCTACACAGTGAGAATGGTTATATTATTCATTGCATGTTAATGAACTATGGGAAATAAGACCGTGCTTACCTTGAAACTATAAATGTGTGTAGTGATTGTCTTACTGGTGATATAATTGTGTCTTGAAAGGGAATTAAGAGGTATAGATGAAAAAATATAATGAATATTAATAGCGTTGATTATAGTATCAGTAAAACAAGATTCATGTAAAGGTAATATTTCCAAATGTAACCCTAATATGTGCAATAATAGACTTTCCCATATTGGTAAGGATTTGGTAATATATTTTTCATGTGTATGGGTTTTGTTATCATCATAATGATAAGAAAATAATGTGAAATAAAGGAAAATTGTTCTTGTTTATAAATCTTGGGTTTAGAGGTGATCTTTATTAAAAGTTATTTCTAAGTTAATCTTCTCAGTCATGTTACAATATTTTCTATGGTTTTGAAGAGAAATGTATGAAAAAAATCATTAACCCTGTAGTTTAGCTATGGAAATGGTAAGAAGCATTCATGAAGGTGTATTTTAGTTGTCTAAAAAGGATATTTTTTATTCCATTGGTGAAATTTTGAGATATTTGTGATGGTAGACTGTCACAGTCAAGAAATATAGTCAAGACCTAATTGTGATTGGAGTTTTGAAAAGAAAGTACTATTTTAACTTGGAATTTGTCTCTTAAACTTTCTACACAACTTGATAGAATTAATGGGAGCTTGGATGTGTAAATTTAATGTCTTAGAAAATTTAGGAAGTAAAAATCCTAAAGGTGATGTATAGAAAATTGTATGAGTTAGTCTAAGATATTTTGGGAGCATTTCAATATAGTATAAAGAACAAAAGAATCCATCAGAGAATTTTAGATAACTCTAAACCCTCAATTGTTGAGTTGATGCAATTTCATTTCTTAAGAACCTCCAAGGGCAGAGTTGAGGGTATTAAGGTAAGATTAAGGAGTTGATTAAATTATATGCTTCAATTGGTTGTGGAATCATTGATATTAGGTAAATGGATTGCTTGAAAGTTCAGATAAGTCCAAGAATCCAATTTTTTGCTTAAGATTACAAGAATTTTAGTGGACTTGTGAATGTTATCAAGGCAAAAGATGGGTTTGATCAAGTTTCTTGAATCTAGGATTAATGATAATGAGGAGGTCTTGTAATGGGATTAAATAATAAGGTACATGCATGAATTAATGGTTTAGGAGTTCATGAAGGTCCCAAAGTTTGTTACTAGAGTCAAATACAAGATATTGTACACCTGAAATTTAATGAAAGAATTGAATAGTTTCATCTTTTTTGATGAGTAGTTGAAGTTTTTTATGATCCTCTACATCAATGACCTAGATCATTATTGAATGACGAAATAACTCACCTAGAACCTGAACTATGACTCACTTCGTTGGTGAGTTACTTATGAGATTTATTTATTTTCAAAATTCTCTAACTCACTTAAGAAAGGAATAAATCCAACAGTTAAGTCAGAATTGTTGGCTTACAACAAAAGACACCAATTCATTTTATGTCGATTGATATGACACATTGATTCGTAGATATGGGCCCATAACCCTACTAACTAGCGTAATCGTGTGGTCACTACAAAAGGAATAAACTATTCATGTGGCCTAGATTTGTAAATAACAAGAATTTTTTTTTTATCATGTGATCCATCATATCATCTTCATGCTCAAAACACTGAGAACTAGGAACATACCACCATTTAGTGTGTAGCATATGTGAAGTGAGGATTTGAATTGATGAAGTAGTATATGTTGATGCATAACAACAACACCCCTGAATGTTTTCATCTTAATGGGTTGAAACTATCAGTGTGATTGTATAACATGGAGTTTTTCCCAAAGTGTGGGACTTTGCAATTGAGAAATCTCTCGAGATCAAGGCTGGCTCCTATTCCTTTGTTTTGATGGACACATTTGAATTCTAGAGGATCTAATCAAAACTCTACTCTAACTTGCCAATGAGACAGGGTTTAGAAGATTACAAGAAAATAAAGCCAAAATTATAGAGGTGATACACCAAAATTAATTTTGAACACCATTATAAAATGTAATACAACCACCATACATAGGTAACTAGGATTGCAATGAGAGATCAGTAAGATGTAATGAATATAAGAGAGAGTTGAAATTCATCGAAAGAATTTTATTATTTCTCCAAAAATTAATACAGTGCATTATAATGGCCAATAGGCACAAAATTGCATTACAGTTTTGATGGTAGGTTTGAACTCAACAAATACACTTACATACAAAAGAGGAAGGGGGTGTTCAAAGCCAAATTGTCCAAAATTAGAAAAATGCCACTTCTTACAATATATAAGAAGAATGAGATAAAGGGGGAGAGAAGAAATCAAAAACTTTCTTCGACCACCCTAAAATTCATTGAATTCACCTAAGATAATGATGGGTTCCACTACAAAACCCATGCCTCATTGTACTTTTCCTTGTTGGGCAAGAAAGGAAGCCCATACCTTCGTTATTTTGGAAGGTGAGAAACTTGGGACACTCACTAAAATGGTGGACTTATATTTTCATCATGGTGGATTGTATGCAACACCCTCTAAATGGTAGTTGAGTAGAGGACCATGTGAGCTTTCCAAAAAATACTTTCTTTTACAAATCTGAGCTCCCAGTCAAAAGTTATGTCCATTTAAAGGTCGAGGTGTCATTTTCTAAAAACGGTGAGCTACTTATCTTCCTCTTTTGAATTCCGAATGCATGCAACCTCCGAAATCCTGAAATAAGCTCATGATGAAGATCTTTTAAACCTATTAAAAGGTCTTAAAAAAGAAAAATATGTTTATGAGGATGATGAAAATAAGAAAAGTGAACCATATAAGAAGCATACAATTAATTTAAGATGAGAAAATGATGAAATAGTGTTGAGAAAATCCTATAAGAAAGTGGAAAACATTCTAAAAAAAGAAAAACCATGCATATTTGTTTCTTTTGTGTTTGTTTTTGTAGGTGAAGGTGATAAAGTAAAGGATATGAAACATATGATGAATAAGAATAAGAAGCTTACAATACATGGAAGCCATTTCACTGAAAATGCAAGGTCAAATTAGAAAGTATGGGATCCAAGTGGCCAAAGAATGAGTAAATAAAGTGAAAAAATGGAAAGAAAACTGAAACCATGCAAAGAATATAAATACAAGGTAATGCAAGAAATTACATGGATGTAATTTTATCCTCGTTAGGAGTATGATGTAGGATTATCACAGGAAGAAGCTAAAAAATGAAAATTTGACCTATTAATTCATGTTTACATTACCAAGGAAGGTGAATATGAGTCTTAAATCCATATAGGAGAGACTCACATACAATTCTAGGTTGTAAGAAGAGGCAAGTTAATGAAAAGTTTAAATTTTTTGTTTTCTCTCCATTATTATAATTCAAATGTTAACCATGTAAAATGGCACCTGTGGATTGTTAAGGGATAAAATTTTTATTTAGATTCTGGTAATAGTGTGTAAGGAATATAAATGTGTTAAGAAAAGTTATAGAGCTAATGAGAATCCATGTAAATGATTAAAAACATGTAATATTCCTATGTGTCCATGTAAAGGACAATAAGTGAGACATTAGTCATCAAGTAGGTAGTTAGGGTATGGAATAAAGAAGAGAAGGATATAAATCCAAAGGAGAATTATTTTATGGGGATCATTCCTCGATAACAGGACAGTATGAGTCAATTTTACACCTGGGTTATTGGTATAATGTGAAGAAATCAATATGAAAACTCTATTTTAGTTCATGGAAATTGTGCATGTCTATAATTTATGTGTTTTCATTTAAATACTAACTAGAATCTTCATAAAATAGTGACAAAGCCTAAATATCTCATGATAGTGTTCTTTTGTTTCATCTTCAAGGTGGAGAACTAGTATTTGGGTGTACCTCATTGTATGCATGCAAACAAATGTACGAGATTGAGAAAATTTTCTGTGTTTTGCATAAGAATTTCTTGCTAAGACTCTTACCTGAATGAAGTATTTTAAATGTTTTTTCTCAGGAGTGGAGAATCATTTGATAGGTCACATTGCATAGCTTAGAGGTTGAATCGTACAATATAATCTTCCAAGTTGAGTCATCTTAATAAACTAGAACTATAACTATGTAAGCATGTTTTTGCAATAGTATTGGACTAAGCCTTAGCATTTTTCTGCCTTATATGCAAATAAGTTTATAATATAGATGGGTTAAATGTCTACAGGGTGAGAATGGTTATATTATTCATTGCATGTTAATGAACTATGGGAAATAAGACCGTGATTACCTTGAAACTATAAATGTGTGTAGTGGTTGTCTTACCGGTGATATAATTTTGTCTTGAAAGGGAATTAAGAGGTATAGATGAAAAAATCTAATGATTCTTAATAGTGTGGATTATAGTATCAGTAAAACAAGAATTCATGAAAAGATAATATTTCCAAATGCAACCCTAATATGTGTGATAACAGACTTTCCCATATTGGTAAAGATTTGGTAATATATTTTTCATGTGTAAGGGTTTTGTTATCATCATAATGATAAGAAAATAATTTGAACTAAAGGAAAATTGTTCTTTGTTAGAAATCTTGGGTTTAGAGGTGAGTTTTATTAAAAAAATTTGCTAATTTAATCTTCTCAGTCATGTCACAATATTTGTTAGGGTTCTGAAGAGAAATGTATGCAAAAAATCATTAACCCTAGAGTTTAGTTATGGAAATGGTAAGAATCATTCATGAAGGTGTATTTTAGTTGTCTAAAAAAGATATTTTGTATTCCATTTGTGAAATTTTGAGATATTTGTGGCGGCAGACTGTCACAGTCAAGACACATAGTCAAGACCTAACTGTGATTGGAGTTTTGCAAAGAACGTACTATTTTCACTTTGAATTTGTCTTTTAAACTTTATACAAAACTTGATAGAATTAATGGGAGCTTAGATATGTAAATTTGATGTCTTAAAACTTCTGGGAAATGCATATATCCATAACAGTGCATGAATGCAATCCTATTAAACTTTAGGAAGTAAAAACCCTAAAGTTGATGTATAGAGAATTGTATAAGTAGTTAGTATAATATATTTTGGGAGCATTTCAATATATTATAAAGGGAACAAAAGAATCCATCAAAGAATTTTAGAGAACTCTAAACCCTCAAATGTTGAGTTGATGCAATTTCATTTCTTAAGAACCTCATAGGGCGGAGTTGAGGGTATTAAGTTAAGATTAAGGAGTTTATTAAATTCTATGCTTCAATTGGTTGTGGAATAATTGATATTATGTAAATGGATTGCTTGAAATTTCATATAAGTCAAAGAATCTAAATTTTTGTTTAAGATTAGAAGAGTTTTAGTGGACTTGTGAATGTTATCAAGGTAAAAGAAGGGGTTTGATCAAGTTTCTTGAATCCAAGTTTAATGATAATGAAGAGGTCTTGTAATGGGATTAAATAATAAGGTAAATGCATGAATTAAAGGTTTAAGAGTTCATAAAGGTCCCCAAGTTTCTTACTAGAGTCAAATATAAGATATTGTACACCTGAAAGTTAATGAAAGAATTGAATAGTTTCATCTTTTTTCATGAGTAGTTGAATTTTTTTTTATCCTCTACATCAATGACCTAGATCATTATTCAATGATGAAATAACTCAACTATAATCCAAACTATGACCCACTTGGTTGGTGAGTTACGTATGAGATTTTTTCTTTTTCAAAATTCTCTAACTCACTTAATAAAGGAATAAATCCAACAATTATGTCAAAAAATTTAGCTTACAACAAAGGACACCAATTTGTTTTATGTTGATTGATATGACACATTGATTCATAGATATGGGACCATAACGGGACTAACTAGCGTAATGGAGTGATCACTACACAAGGAAAAAACTATTCATGTGGCCTAGATTTGTAAAGAACAATAATAGTTTTTTATCATGTGATCCATAATATCATCTTCATGCTCAAAACACTGAGAATTGGGAACATACCACCATTTAGTGTGTAGCATATGTGAAGTGAGGATTTGAATTGGTGAAGTAGTAATGTTGATGTGTAACAACAACACCATTCAATGTCTGCATCTCGATGGGTTGAAACTATTAGTGTGGTTGCATAACATGGAGATTTTCCCAAAGTGTTTGAATTTTTAATTGAGAAAGCTCTCCAGATCGAGGTTGGGTCCTATTCCTTCGTTCTGATGCACACATTTGAATTGTAGAGGATCTACTCAAAAATCCACTCTAACTTGCCAATGAGACATGGTTAAGAAGATTACAAGAAAATAAACCTAAAATAAATAATAGAGGTGATACACCAAAAATAATTTTGAACACCATTAAAAAATGTAATACAACCACCATGCACAGGTAACTAGGATTGCAATGAGAGATCAGGAAGATGCAATGAATATAAGAGAGGGTTGAAATTCATTGAAAGAATTTTATTATTTCTCTAAAAATTTATACAGTAAATTCCAATGGCCCAGAAGAACAAACTTGCATTACAGTTTTGATGGTAGGTTTGGACTCCACAGGTACACTTACAGACAAAAGAGGAAGGGGGGATTCAAAGACAAATTGTCCAACATTAGAAAAATGCCACTCCTTACAATATATAAGAAGGATGAGAGAAAGAGGGAGAGAAGAAATCAAATCCTTTATTTAACCACCCTAAAATTCATTGAATTCACCTAAGATAATGATGGATTTCACTACAAAAATCATGCCTCATTTTAATTTTCCTTGTTGGGCAAGAAAGGCAGCCCATACCTTCATTATTATGGAAGGATAGAAACTTGCGACACCCGCTAAAATGGAAGACTATTATTTTCATCATGGCAGATTGTATGTGACACCCTCGAAAATGTAGTTGAGTAGAGGACCATGTGAGCTTTCATAACAATCCTTTCTTGTACAAATATGAGATCCCAGTCAAAAGTTATGGCCATTTAAAGGTCAAGGTGTCATTTTGTAAAAATGGTGTGCTACTGATCTTCCTCTTTTGAAGTCTGAAATGCATGCAACCTCTGTAATCCTGAAATTAAGACTTTTAGAATTTAAGAATTCAGACATTTTTATTTTGGAGTTTTGGTTACTTTTTATCTTCTTGGGCACATGAAAACTCCGAAACCCCAAAATTCTGAAGTCTAAAATTTTGGACTTCAGAATTTGGACCTTTTGAACCTATTTGTGATTTTTTTATATTGGGGTTCCAAACTTCCAAAACTATGAACACCAAAACTCTAAACCCAAAATTCCAAAATTTTGTACTTCAAATTTTTGAGACTTCATAACATTTTACATTTCGGACCCTTGACAGTGTTAATTGGAAAATCAGCCTGAGAGTTCTAAAACTCTAAAACCCAAAACTCTGAAACTCTGAAATTTCCTCCGTGTTATCCCTGAAACCAATTTTAAATTACACAATCAAAACCCTTTCATACTTTCAATATTTTAGGACTTTTCCTATCTTTCCCCTAGTTATTTCCTATCTCTGAAACTCTGAAACCTAAAACTCTAAAATTTAATACTTTTAGGATTTTAGGATTTTTCTTCTTTCACCTTCCTGCACTCATTGAGATCTCCAAAACTCTGAAGTCTGAAATTTTAGACATTCAGAATTCAGTTTTTTTGTTTTCTTTTTTCCTCACCTTGCCTCCAAAATGTCAAATGCCCAAATTCTGAAAACTTCAGGCTTGGGCATCCTTTTTTTCTCTCGAGGTCTGATCTCCTTTGACATTCCCTTTACCATTCATTTTCCGACATTGCATTTCCATTTTCGAGCCCGCCTGCAACCACATTTCAAATTAAAATGTGAGCTCCCATGGATGGATGGTCCCTTCAAATTTCTCTACATGTAAGGTCGTGTTTGTCCATTTTTCCTGATGGGTGAAAATGGATAACAATAGCCAAATAAAGAACATATACTTTAGTGAAGAATTGAAATTCTATATTTCATTTTACTTTAGTTTAAGTATACTTTAAGAGTAAGAAAGAAGATAGATCTTTCCTCATTTATGGTGATATAATTTTACCCTTAAAATAGAATTCATCTTAGAAGAAGTTTATAAGATCACAATTATATCTAAAGTCATGTTTACACAGGTATATATGTATGTAACATTTGATTAAGATAATAAGGGAACATGTTACGACTATCCTAAAAGGAAGGCATATGAACAAAGGACATGGTATAACCATCTAAATTATTTTCATGTACAATTTTTTTTCATGAATAGTGTGATTGTAAGATATGATGGCCCATACAGATATGCTCTAAGATATTAAAATTCCTATCTAACCAATATATTGAAAATACTATTATAATTAAGATCTAATAAAAGATAAGCTAGGATTTAAAGAAATCGAGAAAGAAAGATAAATTTTAATTAATGTGATGATGTATGTCACGTAAATGATGGATCTTAAGTAATAATAAATTAACTTTAGTGTTGATAAGAGAGAAATAAGTTAAGTGAATATTTTGATTAAAGAGTTAGGGTTTTAGTGAATGAAGGATCATTTTCCTCATGAATCTAGTGACTTTGAATCAAATAAACCTTTTTGAAATCATATTTACAAATGAATATAAATACAAAAATGAAATTTATATAATGAATACAAACTAGATATATATTATTTATATATTTTATGTAATTTTGTAAAATAAAGAGTTAGGGTTAGGGAATAAATTATTTCAATTTTCAAGATTCAAACTATTATCAAATGATGCTTCAAATTTTTAGAATTTACAAACCTTAAAATAAATCTGAATTAAATCCTCAATCTAATTTTGAAATATAAAAATAAATTACAAAAACAATTAAATACTTAAAGGATGGCTCTCACTAATTGTAATCATACAAAAATGATACTTAGATGTTTAAATGCATTTTAGAGCACTTAAATATTCCTTGGATTTCTATGTTTGAGACTAGAATGAAGGATATTGTGTGGACAAAGATACCAACTCTACTAAGCCAACATTGTTATCCAAAATTACCCCTCTACCCCCACCTAGTTATTTTGATAACTTGCATTATTATTTTGGACATGGACAGGGACAATTGATGAAATGGAAGCAAGTTCAATGTTCCAAGGAACTCCTTCTCCATTGCAAGGCCATACTGCCAAAGACTTAGACAAAAATTCACATTTGACAAGTCTTGAAAAATTTCCTAAGATTCCAAAAAAATCCTTTATATTTAAGATTTCAGATTCAGGAAACAATTTGACAATTTGAATGTAAAATTGTTCCTTAAACTCTGAAACTTGAAATACAATAGACTTAGTGTATTTCAGGTTTTGGGTTTTTTGCAATTTGAATGCAAATTGTAAAGTGAAATTTGATCTCTGAGACTTAAAGCCTGGGAAAGTTGCGAGAAGGGGGTCAAATTCCACCAAAGAACACTTGAGGGATCAGACACTGTATTGTAGGAATCAAGTTCTACTCAAGACTATTTCATATATTTGCACTTGTAAAATAAGTCCCTACCCCCAATATCGAAGACCATTTCGGGACCTCAGAGATGTTTTTGTAAGTCACAATTTCCACCCTTTGTTTTAAGGGATTGACAGTTTATTTTCATGAACCAGCTTCCACCGTTAATTTTTTCGGGTTACAGGGTTTTTATTGCATTGGAACATGGTTACCCAAAAACATGTTATATATTTCTTGTTCTCCACTTACAAAACGTGACCATCCTCATTGTTTCGGGTCTTTGGGTCTTCTCTACATCAGAACACCGCAAGCCAAATGCATGTTACGTGTCAAGTGCATCCCACTCCTGAAACTTGATTTTCCCTTTTGTGTCATTTTTTTGGAGGTCAACTGACATCAAAGATAGGTCAGACACATGTCATATGACAATTTCTCTCCTATAAAGAAACTTTATTTTCCATATGTTGGAATTTCCAAGGTGCTTCATCAAGAACATTTCCCTAACGGTTTCAATGCAAAGTGTCTCAAATTTTGGGATACATTTGACATGACTGCAAACCTGACAGAGGCATGGTATCTGACAGTTTAAACTACCAAAATTAATGGCGAATGACACCCATGTCTTTTATTGGCGTGTTACAGAGGGAAAACATGGATTTTCAATAATGGCTAGATCAAATCAGACCTTTATCTCTCCCTTCTATTTTCTCTCTCTCTCCCTTTATCTATAAATGTAAGTGCATTTGCACAAAGAAAGGGTTCTCTTATGTCAAATTTGGAGCTCTATCTTTGGGTTTTTTCCATTTTTCATGCATGTAGACCTCTATAATCTAAATTTTTTACAGGATTTTGAATCTCTTCTCTATAATCAAGATTAAGAACTTCTAATGCAATTTATTTGTGGTTTTTTCCTATCAAACCCTCTATTGTTTGTTATGGATGTTTCACCCTCTTATTTGGCATTAAGTTTTATTATTTCATGATTTGTAATATCTTTTTTTCCCTTAAAATATTTATATGTACAACTGTTTTGTGTCCCTTGGACCAGAATTGAACCCTCTATCAATTTCAGAGTGTCACCCCTTTTATTTATTTTGTAACTTTTCTCTCTTCTCACATTAGTCCATGTGAATTCATAGCTTAGTTTTAGTTTAGTTGGATTTCATGATTATAGGTTAGTTTTCATTTTTTTAGAGAGAATGGAACCAACCTCCTCTATATATATATATATATATATATATATATATATATATATATTTGTCTCACTGTACAATGTCCCACACTTAGAGACAAATACATGTTACACAAGAGTTATGTTGTTAGGAAAATATACATATATAGGGTGTTAAATTTTTTGTGATAACATTTTTGACACACTCATTGGGACATTTTAGAAGTTAATCTCTCCATTTTTCAAAGGTTTTGATGAGTTCTTGGTAATATTTTAAGCCTTTAGAGGCCCTGCATGACACATCTGGTGACTCCCAACTACATATTCATTAGTTTTCAGCAATCTAGTGCCTTAGTTTCATGAGAATAATATATGCAAAAAAAGGATAACATCTAGAGAGCCCTTTGACTACTTGAAATTGTCACCAAGGAGAAGAAGTAGAGACAAGATTAGTTTGAAGATCACCATCTCCACCAAAGAAATTCCTCTTTATTCCTCCTTCTCGGTAGGCACTCTTTTTACCATCTTCTAGAGTTTTAAGACCCATTCCATTCATGAATCTTCAAAGGAATTTTTCCTTTTGTCAGATCTTCAATGGTTTATAGTCCTTTGGCCCTCAATGCACAACATGATATACTAAATTTCTTCCCTTAAAAGCATTCCCTTCTTCACTATGGTGAAAATCATACTACCCCAGCTCACCATATCCAAGATATTGCTAATGTTTGTTCAGTCCATTTTTTTACTGAGGATGATGTAGAAGTCCAGACTATTGGCCTCATCATTCAAAGGGAAATCTCTTCAATGGTACAAAGAGTTTGATACCAGCTTCAATTCACAATTTGGATGAACTTTACACAACCCTTTGCAATCATTTCAAAGAGAAATTAGATCACATGTCTTTGGTAGAGTCAACTGACCACAATAAAAAGAGTACACAAATGAATAGATGACCTAATTTTAACATCATATTTTAGAAGACTTCAGGTATAGGATTCCACAAATGGTAAGACCTACACCACAATATAGTTTTCTCTACTATTTAAGAGCTTTAAATAGTGATATATCTATCATGATTCAATCCATGAGAGGTGTAACCTTACCAGATGCCTATGTAATTACTATTAGAGCAGAAAATAGCCTTATTCAGGTTGAGAAAAGTTTCTCCTAGACCTCTAATGCCTATATTCACTAGATATAGAATCATCTATTCCCCATCATACTCTTGAATTAACTCCTATTCCAACCCCAAGAAATCAAAGTTCTAGCTAGGCATCTACTTACTCAAGCACCTTAACTGAGTTGCAAGAAGTAATGAAATAACAACGTAATTTTTTTGGAATGAGTTAGTATCCATAAAGAGGTAAACAAGCCTAAAGTTATTAAACCTTATAAGCCTCCATACCAACCCAAAAATCCCCCATTCTAAGCAAGGAATCCTCCTTTCTAAGATTCTCTTCCAAGTCATAATCAATTTTCCTTTGCAAGACCATTTCAACCATATAACCCAAATGATGGCTAGTTCATCACAAGCCTTGGTTCCCGTTCAAAATAACCTTATGCAATATTATGAGTGGTGTTTCCCTTGTCATATTCCTCACAATCAAGCCACTTGTTGAAATAGCATTTTAAACCAATATTTGATGGTAAAAATGTGTATGTTTCTCAAGATACACCTACGAAGTAAAATCAACAAGTAGGTAGTCACTCAAGAGATTCCATCAAGTGACACCTCACATGTAAATTGGAAAGTGGAATAATTTTGTGCAATAAATCAAACTCCTCTGCAGGGTGTGGCTTCCAATACTAGATCCAAGAGAATAGCTATGGAATATGGGAAATCCAAAGATGTAGGTCCTTTTCAACCTGCATTAACACCCCAAGGGGTTGCCAATACTTCAAACTCATCTACTAATGTGTAAGGAAATCACATGATTCAGGTGCATCAAGAATGCAAAAAACCATCCCAAAGGACCTTTTACATCACAAACAAGCATCAAGAAAAGGTTGTCCACAAGTAAGGTACAACAAAAAGATAATTAGATGCCTTTCAATATCCTTGAACAAATGAAGAAGACCAATGTGATTATGTCAATGTGGGAGTATCTTTGGCAATTCCAGGACAAAGAGATCTCTTTGCAGGTAGTTATGCCCAACTTCTCTATTCTAAGATGATCCACCGAAGAATAAGAAAACAATTGTTCTCACTAATGTCATAGACAATAAGGAATGATTAGAAAAATATAAAAGCCTCCTCCCTTTTATGTATCCCTGATCATTGAAAATCATTTAGTTCAAAATTGTGTGATTGATTTAGGCAAATTAGTTCTGTCATGCCTAAGAATATTGGAGACCAGCTAGGTCTCAAATATGAGTCTCTTTCTAAGGGAATGGTACAGTTTGGTGGGAACAAAAATGAGGAACTGTTGGAGTTATAAAAGGTCTAAGCCACACATGCTACATGCATGCCCTAATTTTGCTATCCCCTAGGATATATTCATAATTGATCTACCTCCACTCTTTGGTCTATGTATTTCTAAAGACTCTACTACCAAAATTGAATGATATCTATCATCTGACTGGTCTCATATGTTCTTCAGAACCAAGTATGGAACTAACAATAATATAAATTCTAGACCATTTCCTACATACCACATAGAGCCTTATGCTCCCATACCCATAAATATAAATTGTACCATCTTTGATCAAGAAGATATTCCAAGTTCCCAAGATGTAGACAATAAAATTTTAGGCATTCCTTATTTTATACATGATGAGTGGGGAAACAAATGTCATGAATTTGACCCATATCAATAGATTGAAGAAGTTGACATTGGTATTTAATGTTTACATGAGGATAATTCATGCTTTCCTAGAATTGTTAGACCAAACATCAAGGAGGAAGATGACATTTGAAAAAATATTTTTTATGGATAAAGAAAAAGATGAGGAACAGTAGGAGGGGTAGTCTTTGTGTCTCCTAGTGGTATGAATTATTAATCCTCTTTCAAATTTCAATTTAAATGCTCCAATAACACAGCGGAATAGGAATCCTTTATCCATGGCTTGCAATGAGAAATAAGGAGGAACACAAATAAATTGCAGACATTTGGGGATAGTGAACTAATTGTGAATCATATTAGAGGAACAAATGGTTCCTAGAATGAATTTATAAAATCTTATAAGCACAGAGTGTGGGGTATTTTAGAATGTTACTAAGCTTTTAATATCCATTCTATATGAAGGAAAAATAATGACTTCAATCACAAGCTAGATGCAATTGGATTAAAAAATGATGTTGATGACGATTTTAAGAGGAACAAAATACAATTGTATATCAATATGGTGGCGAGGCATGTTGTACCAGAAAATACTACAAATAGGAAAGTGTTTGAAAATGATCAGCAGATTGTAAATTTTATTCAAGAAGAGGCAATATTTTTTTTCAAGAAATAAAGATAAGTTGGAGAAGAAATATGGAGATAAAGTTGTTCAACTCATATAAAATAAGGTTCCCAAGGGACTAGTCACGTTAAAATCCATTTTCAACCTCAATCACCAATTTCGAAAAGAAAAGGAAAAGATAATTGTTAAGGGTGAAGATTAAGAACGCATCTCAGTTAGTGAAGGTGAAATGCTCCAAATTGGTAAGGTAAGAATTCCACAAGAAAAGGATGATTTTTGGGATAACCTTTCTATAAATTTTCTGATATGTTTACATGGAGCTAAGAAGACCTTAGAGGTTTAGATCCTAATTCAGCTAAGCACACTATTGAGTTGGATTAAAATGCCAAGCCTACTAGAAAAAAACAAAGACCTATTAATCCAATTATTGAGCCCATGATGAAGAATGAATTGAAAATGTTGATTAAGGAAATAATCATTTTTCCCATTAATAATTCATCTTGGGTTGCTAATTTTATTCTAGTGTAGGAAAAGGAATGAGAAATCATAATGTGTGTCCATTGCAGGGTTTTAAATAAGGAATATTTGAAGAATAATTTCCCAATGCTTTCAATAGAATAGATCTTATAATTGGTTACGGGATCAGAAAGCTTTTCCCTTCTAGATGGTTACTCCATCTGTAATAAGATCATGGTAAAGGAGGAAGATGTAATCAAGACAACCTTTGCCAAAACATGGGGAACCTATTCCTACTCGAAAATGCAAAATAAAAACTTAAATGAGAAATCGATGTGGAATTCAAAGGAATGATCAATAAAAAAAAAATTGTGTGTCTTGATGATATCATAGTTTCCTCAAAGAGTGAAGTTGATCATATTTTCCACCTAAGGAAATTTTTTTAAATGTGTAGGTAGTTTGGAGTTCTCTTAATCCAAATAAATGCATCTTCCTAACTCATGAAGGTAATATCCTTGGCCATATTGTATCTACGGAAGGATTAACCATTGATACAAATAGTTTGAATGACATCCTTTCATTTCCATTGCATAATCACAAGAAAAAAATTCAAATTTTCTTAGGAAGAATCAAATTTTTCAAGAGGCTCATCCCAAGTTTTTCTAAAACCTTTTTAAACCACTTCTTTTGATGCTAAAGAAGAGTTTGGTCTTCAAATTGAAAAATTTAGGGAAAGGAATATTTGAATTCATAAATAAAAAAAATAACACAAGCCCTAATTCTCATTAATATTGATTTTACAAAATGCTTCACTTTGTATACGTTTGGTCAAAGATAGAGAGTATATTCCATACTGGTGCAATTGAATGAAAAAGGCTTTAAACAACCTAATGCATTATTTATCCAAAGTCTTAAAGATTAAGAAATAAGATATTCAGTCATTAAGAGACATTCTTTGGTTGGCATAAGAATCTTGAAGAAGTTCAAACATTTGGTATCCAACAACAAGATCCACCTAATGTTATTAAATGCTGGTGTAAATTACTTTCCTCTAAGTAATGATTTGAATTAAAAAAGGGTTCTTTTGATAACCAAAGTAATGGAGTATGACATTGAAATTAAAGTAACTAAGCTGGTAAAAGGTAAGGGTTTATGTGAGAAACTTGTTTCATAACATATTGATGAAGAGGGCATCCTCGTGCTCAAACATGACCAAGAACAATCAATTTTTTCTTTTCCTATTACTTGTTGGACTCATGATGTAGTCAACTTTCTCCAAATAGGAAAATTCCCCGAAGGTTTGAGCATATCGGAAAGGAGGTATTTATGAATTTAGTCCATTCCCTTTTTATTTATTGATGGAATCCTATTTAGGAAAGATGTGAATGGTGTTATCTTTAGATGCATTAAGAATGATCAGATAGAGAAAGTGTTGCATGATTTTCATGACAAAGAAGGAGGGAACATTTCTCAAAGGGTAATAAATCTCATGGTCATGAAAGATGGTTATTACTGGCCCAACCTTTTTAAACATTTTTATGCATAGATAAAGAGAGGGAGAAAATGTGCCTTATTTTTAAGTAAAGAAAGGATAGACACTCTCCCACTCCACCCCATCTCTGTAAATGATCTATTCATGAAATGGGGATTGAATTTGATTAGAGTGGTCAACTCATATTCAAGATCAGAACATGAGTGGATCCTCATAACCAAGTACTATTGCACCAAATGGATAGAGGCAATTACATTGAAGTAATAAAAAGAGGCTAACATTCCTCAAAAAGAGGAAGGTAGGAGTCAATTTTGCACCTAGGATATTGGTATAATGTGAAGAAATCAATATGAAAACTCTATTTTTACTCACAGAAGAATTTTTATGTCTATAATTTCTAATTTTTGATTGAATTACTAAGTTTAATCTTCATAAATTTATGATTAAGTCTAAATATCTCATGACAATGTGCTTATATGCCATCTTCAAGATGCAGAGTTGGTATTTGGATGTACTTCATTGTTTGCATGTAGAGGAATGTATGAGATTGAGAAAGTTGTGTATCTATTTTTCATAAGCAGTTATTACTTGAAAATTTACTTGAATTAATTATTTAAAATTTGGAATACATGCTCAAGAGTGGAGAAGAATATGATAGGTCACCTTGCATATCTTAGAGGTTGAATCCTATAAAATAATCTTCCAAGTTAAGTCATCTTGGTAAACTAGAACTATGATTGTACATGTATGTTTTTGCAATGGTAATAGTATAAGCCTTAGAATTTTAATTCCTTATGTATGAATAAGTATATAATATATATGGGTGAAGTGTCTATAGGGTGAGAAGCATGATATTATTCATTGCATGTTAATGGACTATGTGAAATAAGATGGTGCTTACCTTGAAACTATAATTGTAGATAGTGATTGTCTTATCAATGGTATATTTGTGTCTTGAAATGGAATTAAGAGATATAGATTATAAAATCTAACTATTATTAGTATTGTGGAGTATAGTATAAGTAAAATAATCTTCATGAAAAGGTAATCTTTCCAAATGTAACCCTGATATGTGCAATAACAGACTTTTCCAGATTGGTAAAGATTTGGCAATATATATTTCACAGTAATGGGTTTTTTATCATAATACAGATAAAAAAATAATGTGAAATATAATACAACAATTCTTTGTGATAAATTTTAGGTTTAGAGGTGAGTTTTGTTAAAAAAAATTGCTAAGTTAATCATCTTCAACCTGTCACAGTCTTTACTAGGGTTTTGAAGAGAAATGTTGGGAAAAAACCCGTAACCCTAGAGTTCATATATGGAAAAAGGTAAGAATACATTTTGGAGGTGTGTTTTATTTGTTCCAAAAGGAAATTTCATTCTCCATTGGTGAAATTTCAAGATCTTTGTGACAGTAGACTGTCACAGTCAAGACCTAACTGTGAGTGGAGTTTTACAAAGAAAGTACTATTTTCACTTGGAATTTTTCTTTAAAACTTTCTAAAAAATGTGATAGCATTAATCGAAGCTTAGATATGTGAATTTTAAGTCTTGAAACTTCCCTATATAGCATATATCCATGACAGTGTATAAATGCAAAACTAGTAACATTTTGGAAATAAAAACCCTAAAGGTGATTTATAGGGAATTGGTTAAGGAGTTAGTCTAAGATATTTCAGGAGTATTTTAAGATAGTATAAAGTGAAAAAAGGAAGAAAAATATCACTTTATATCAATTTAAATGCTCAGATGTTGAGTTGATGCAATATCATGTCTTAAAAACCTCTAAGGGTATATTTGAGGGTATTAACACAAGAGTAAGGAGTTGATCAAATTATATGCTTTAGTTTGTTACCAAATCATTTTTATTAGATAAATGGATTTCTTGAAAGTTCATATAAGTCAAATAATCCAAGTTTTTGTTTAATATTACAATAACTTCACTGGACTTGTGAATGTTATCAATGAAAATGAAGGAGATTGATAAGGTTTCTTGAATCTAGGGTTAATGAGGATGACAAGGTATTGTAATGGGATGAAATAACAAGTTAAATGCATGAATTAAAGGTTTAAGAGTGCATGAAGGTGCCAAAGTTGATTTATAGAGTCTAATACAAGCTATTGTACACCTAATGCTAATGAAAGAATTGAATAGTTTGATATTATTTTAAGAGTTATATGAATTTTTTATGATCCTCTGCATCAATTGGTATCAGATCTAGGATTTTTGATTTTAATGAAATTGGTATTCTTGATTCCTATCAATACATTGTGAAGTTGTCTCACTATGACAGTACAAGGTGAAAAAAGAAAATCAAGTATGGAAAGAGAAAAACTTATGATGGAATTGGTGAAATTGATAGGAAATAAGGAGAGAGAAAAAAATACAAAGAAGATCAAAAAAAGTGAGAGGAGAAAAGGAGACAAGAGGAATGGATGGAGAAGGAATTGAAGGCATTAAGATAAGATGTCAAGAAACTAGAATAGATGATGATGAAAGAAAGATATAGATTGGATTTCTTGATGAAGAAAAGAGTCAAATGGCCTATAGAGCGGATTGTTAAGAAGAAAAAGAGGTTGCATCTGAAAGAAATCATTAGAGAAGAAAAGAAAATACTAAATAAAATAATGAAGCATGCAAGAAAATAAGAGAAAGAATAAGTCAAAGAGGTTATGTGTGACAGATAACAAAGGATGGATGAGAGTAATAAAGTTAAATTAGAAACATATCACCCCTTAAAAAAGGTATGTGATCTATTTTTATTATAAAATGATAATTTCTGTGAATAAAGTAGGATAGATAGTCTTTTGAATGACAAATATTTTTTTTAAAGACATGTTGAATGCAAGAAAATCAGTCTAGGGAGTATGATGATGCTAATGGCTACGAAGAGATTCTTGTTTAAAGTTAGAAAAATATGTACATAGGTACAAGAAAGTGACCCAAATAAAAGTGAGAAGATAGCTGAGAGGTATGATACAAATAAATGACGTGATTATGATGACTTAAATGAGGCTTTAGAAAAAAATTTACAAATTGAAGGAAAAAGGAGAAGTATAGTGCAAGAGAAGGCACTTTGAAAAGAAGAGGAAGAGAAAGATAGTGAAATGAGGTAAGAGAAAGAAGAAAGAGTGGAAGAATAAGCTCATGATGAAGAGATTTTAAACCTATAAAAAGGTCTCAAAAAATAAAAATATGTTTATGAGGATGATGAAAATAAGAAAAGTGAAGCATATAAGAACCATACAATTAATTTAAGATGAGAAAATCCTATAAGAAAGTGGAAAACATTCTAAAACATGAACAACCATTCATATTTGTTTCTTTTGTGTTTGTTTTTGCAGGTGAAGCTGATAAAGTAAAGGAGATGAAATAGATGATGATGAAGAAGAAGAAGCTCAGAATAGATGGAAGCCATTTCACCGAAAATGCAAGGTCAAATAAGAAAGTATGGGATCCAGGTGGAAAAATAATGAGTAAATAAAGTGAAAATTTTTAAAGAATCTTGAAACCATGCAAAGAATATAAATACAAGGTAATGCAAGAAATTACATGGATGT
The DNA here is from genome assembly GCA_019776745.2 of Taxus chinensis. Classification (NCBI taxonomy): domain Eukaryota; kingdom Viridiplantae; phylum Streptophyta; class Pinopsida; order Cupressales; family Taxaceae; genus Taxus; species Taxus chinensis. The sequence continues at coordinate 619,182 of JAHRHJ020003277.1, read as the reverse complement.
ACTTTTCTCCTCGTTGGGAGTATGATGTAGGTTCATCACGGGAAGAAGGTAAAAAATGAAAATTTGACCTATTAAGTCATGTTTACATAAGAAAGGAAGGTGAATATGAGTCTTAAATCCATGTGGGAGAGACTAGGATACAATTATAGGTGGTAAGAAGAGGCAAGTTACTGAAAAGTTTAAATTTTTTGTTTTATCTCCATTATTATAATTCAAATGTTAACCATGTAAAATGGCAACTATGGATTGTTAAGGGATAAAAAATTTATTTAGATTGTGGTAATAGTGTGTAAGGAATATAAATATGTTAAGAAATGTTATAGAGCTATTGAGAATCCACTTTAATGATTAAAAACATGTAATATAGCTATGTGTTCATGTAAAGGACAATATGTGAGATATTAGTCATCAAGTAGGTAGATGGTATAAATTTGAAGAAGATTTCAGTTATGGGGATCATTCCTCGATAAGAGGAAGGTATGAGTCAATTTTACATCTGGGTTATTAGTATAATGTGAAGAAATAAACATGAAAACTCTATTTTTGTTCATGGAAAACTATGCGTGACTGTAATTTATATGTTTTCATTGAAATATTGAGAAGAATCTTCATAAAAGGGTGAATAAGACTAAATATCTCATGATAGTTTTCTTTTGTGTCATCTTCAAGGTGGAGAACTAGTATTTAGGTGTACATCATTGTATGCATGCAAACGAATGTATGAGATTGAGAAAATTGTGTATGTGTTTTGCATAAGAATTTCTTGCTAAGAGTCTAACCTGAATGATGTATTTTCAATGTTTTCTCTCAGGAGTGGAGAATCATTTGATAGGTAACCTTGCATAGCTTAGAGGTTGAATCCGACAATATAATCTTCCAAGTTTAGTCATCTTAGTAAACTAGAATTATAACTATGTAAGCATGCTTTTGCAATGGTATTGGACTAAGCCTTAGCATTTTGGTGCCTTATATTTGAATAAGTATATAATATAGATGGGTTTAGTGTCTACAGGGTGAGAATGGTTATATTATTCATTGCATGTTAATGAAGTATGGGAAATAAGACTGTGCTTACCTTGAAACTATAAATGTGTTTAGTGATTGTCTTTCGGGTGATATAGTTGTGTCTTGAAAGGGAATTAAGAGGTTTAGATGAGAAAATATAATGAGTATTAATAGTGTGTATTATAGTATCAGTAAAACAAGATTCATGAAAAGGTAATATTGCCAAATGTAACCCTAGCATGTGCAATAATAGACTTTCCCATATTGGTAAAGATTTGGTAATATTTTTTTCACATGTAAGGGTTTTGTAATCTTCATAATAATAATAAAATAATGTGAATTAAAGGACAATTGTTTTTTTAATAAAGCTTGGGTTTAGAGGTGAGTTTTATTAAAAGTTATTGCTAAGTTAATCTTCTCAGTCATGTCACAATATTTTCTAGGGTTTTTAATAGAAATGTATGAAAAAATCATTAACCCTGGAGTTTAGCTATGGAAATGGTAAGAAACATTCAGGAAGGTGTATTTTAGTTCTCTAAAAAGGATATTTTATATTCCATTTGTAAAATTTTGAGATATTTGTGACGGTAGACTATCAACGTCAAGAAACATAGTCAAGACCTAACTGTGATTGGAGTTTTACAAAGAAAATACTATTTTCACTTGGAATTTGTCTTTTACACCTTCTACACAAATTTATAGAATTAATGGGAGCTTAGATATGTAAATTTGATGTCTTTAAACTTCTGGAAAATGCATATATCCATAACAGTGCATAAATTCAAACCTATTAAAGTTTAGGAAGTAAAAATCCTAAAGCTGATGTATAGAGAATTGTATAAGGAGTTAGTTTAAGATATTTGGGAGCATTTCAATATAATATAAAGGGAACAATAAAATCCATCAGATAATTTTAGATAACTCTAAACCCTCAGATGTTGATTTTATGCAATTTCATTTCTTAAGAACCTCCAAGGGTGGAGTTGAGGGTATTAAGGTAAGATTAAGGAGTTGATTAAATTATATGCTTCAATTGGTTGTGGAATCATTGATATTAGGTAAATGGATTGCTTGAAAGTTCAGATAAGTCCAAGAATCCAATTTTTTTCTTAAGATTACAAGAATTTTAGTGGACTTGTGAATGTTATCAAGGAAAAAGAAGGGGTTTGATCAAGTTTCTTGAATCTAGGGTTAATGATAATGATGAGGTCTTGTAATGGGATTAAATAATAACGTACATGAATGAATTAAAGTTTTAAGAGTTCATGAAGGTCCCAAAGTTTCTTACTAGAGTCAAATACAAGATATTGTACACCTGAAAGTTAATGAAAGAACTGAATAGTTTCATCTTTCTTGATGAGTAGTTGAAGTTTTTTATGATCTTCTACAATAATGACCTAGATCATTATTCAATGATGAAATAACTCACCTAGAATCCAAACTGTGACCCACTTGGTTGGTGAGTTACTTATGAGATTTTATTTTTTTTCAAAATTCTCTAACTCACTTAAGAAAGGAATAAATCCAACAGTTAACTCAAAATTTTTGGCTTACAACAAAACATGCCAATTCATTTTATTTCAATTGATATGAAACATTGATTCGTAGATATGGGCCCATAACCCCACTAACTAGCATAATGGAGTGGTCACTACAAAAGGAAGAAACTATTCATGTGGACTAGATTTGTAAAGAACAAGAACAATTTTTTATCATGTGATCCATCATATCATCTTCATGCTCGAAACACTAAGAATTTGGAACATAGCACCATTTAGTGTGTAGCATATGTGAGGTGAGGATTTTAATTGATGAAGTAGTATATGTTGATGTGTAACAACAATACCTCTGAATGTTTGCATCTCAATGGGTTGAAACTATTAGTTTGATTACATAACATGGAATTTTTCCCAAAGTGTGGGAATTTGCAATTGAGAAATATCTCCAGATCAACGCCGAATCCTATTCCTTTGTTATGATGCACACATTTGAATTGTACAGGATCTACTCAAAAACCTACTTTAACTTGCCAATGAGATAGGGTTAAGAAGATTACAAGAAAATAAACCTAAAATAACAGAGGTGATACACCAAAAGGAATTTTTAACACCATTAAAAAATGTAATACAACCACCATGCAACAGGTAACCAGATTGCAATGAGAGATTAGTAAGTTGAAATGAATATAAGAGAGGGTTGAAATTCATTGAAAGAATTTTATTATTTCTCTGAAAATTGATACAGTGCATTACAATGGCCAAAAGGTACAAACTTACATTATAGTTTTGATGGTAGGTTTTAACTCCACAAATAAACTTATAGACAAAAGTGGAAGGGGGGGTTCAAAGCCAAATTGTCCAACATTAGAAAAATGCCACTCCTTACAATATATAAGAAGAATGAGAGAAATGGGGAGATAAGAAATCAAATACTTTCTTCAACCACCCTAAAATTCATTCAATTCACCTAATATAATGATGGGTTCCACTACAAAACCCATGCCTCATTGTACTTATCCTTGTTGGGCAAGAAAGGAAGCCCATACCTTAATTATTATGGAAGATGAGAAACTTGGGACATGGACTAAAATTGTAGACTGTTATTTTGATCATGGTGGATTGTATGTGACACCCTCTAAAATTTAGTTAAGTAGAGGACCATGTGAGATTTACAAACATTCCTTTATTTTACAAATCTGAGATCCCAGTCAAAAGTTATGGTCATTTAAAGTTCGGGGTGTCATTTTGCAAAAATGATGAGCTACTGATCTTCCACTTTTGAAGTCTGAAATGTATGGAACCTCCTAAATCCCAAAATTAATACATTAAGAATTCAATAATTGAGACATTTTGATTTTAGATTTTAGGTTACTGTTCATCTACTTGGGCACATGAAAACTCTGAAACCTTGAAAGTCTAAAGTCTGAAATTTTGGACTTTTAGAATTCGGACCTTTTGAACTTTAGTTGTGATTTTTAAATTTTGGGATTCCAAACATCCAAAACTATGAGCACCGAAACTCTAAACCTGAAATTCCAAAATTTTGGACTTCAAACTTTCGAGACTTCATAATGTTTTGTCTTTTGTACCCTTGTCACTGTTCATTGGAAAATTGGCTTGAGAGTTTTGAAACTCTGAAACCCAAAACTCTCCTTTGTGTTATCCCTTGAACCAAGTTTGAATTAAAAAATATAAAACCTTTCATACTTTTAATATTTTAGGACTTTCCCTATCTTTTCCCTGGTCATTTCCTATCTCCGAAACTCCAAAACCAAAAATTCTAAAATTTCAGAATTTCAGGATTTCGTAATTTTTCTCCTTTCGTAATTTTTTTCCTTTCACCTTCCTGAGCTCATCGAGATCTCCAAAACTCCAAAGTCTGAAATTTTAGACCTTCATAATTCAGATTTTGTTGTTTCCTTTTTTCCTCACCTTGCCTCCGAAATGTCGAATGCCCAAATTCTAAACACCTCAGGCTTGAGCATCCATTATTTTCTCTCGAGCTCTGATCTCCTTTGACGTTCCCTTGGCCATTCATTTTTTGACCTTGCATTTCCATTTTCGAGCCCACCTACAACAAAATTTCAGGTCAAAATGTGCGCTCCCATGGATGGATGGTCCCTTCAAATTTCTCTGCATGGAAGGTCATGTTTGTCCATTTTTCCTGAGGGGTGAAAATGGATAACAATAGCCAAATAAAGAAGATATATTTTAGTGAAGAATTGAAGTTCTATAATTCATTTTTTTTAGTTTAAGTATACTTTAAGAGTAAGAAAGAAGATAGATCTTTCCTCATTTATGGTGATATAATTTGTACCTTAAAATAGAATTCATCTTAGAAGAAGTTTATAAGATCACAATTATATCTAAATTCATGTTTACACAGGTATATATGTATGTAACATTTGATTAAGATAATAAGGGAACATGTTACGACTATCCTAAAAGGAAGGCTTATGAACAAAGGACATGGTATAACCATCTAAATTATTTTCATCTATATTTTTTTTTTCTTGAGTAGTTTGAGTGCAAGATATGATGGCCTATACAAATATTCTCCAAGATATTAAAATTTCTATCTAACCAGTACATTGAAAATTATATTATAATTAAGATTAATAAAAGATAAGCTAGATGTAAGGAAATCGAGAAAGACATAGATAAATTTTAATTAATGTGATTAGAAGGCACTTTGAAATCGAGTTTTTCTCAAGACTATTTCATATATTTTCACTTGTAAAATAAGTCCCTACCCCTGTCAAAGACCATTTCGGGAGTTAGAGATGTTTTTGTAAGTCACAAATTCAACCCTTTGTTTTTGGGGATTGAAAGTTTATTTTCATGGCCCAACTTCTATTATCAATTTTCTGGGTTACAGGTTTCTCTTACATTGGAACATAGTTACCCAAAAACATGCTATATATTTATTGTTCTCCGTTTACAAAACTTGACCATCCTCAGAGTTTTGGATTTTTGGGTTTTCACTAAATCAGAACATCGTAAGCCAAATGCATGTTACGTGTCATGTTCATCCTACTCATGCAACTTGATTTTGCCTTTGTGTTGGTTTTTTGGAGGTCAATGACATCAAATAAGGTTAAGCACATGTCATATGAAAATTTCTCTCCCATGTCTTTTGTTCACATGTTACAAAGGTAAAACATGAATTTTTAGTAAAGGCTAGATCAAATCAAACCTTTATCTCCCCTTCATTTTCTCTATCTCCCTTTATCTATAAATGTAAATGCATTTGCACAAATAAAGGGTCATCTTATGTAAAATTTGGAGCTCTATCTTTGGGTTTTTTCCATTTTCATTCATGTATACCTCTATAATCTAAATTTTGTGTAGGATTTCGAACCTTTTCTCTATAATCAGGATTAAGAACTTCTAATGCAATTTATCTGTGGTTTTTTCCTATCAAACACTTATTGTTTGTTATGGATTTTCACCCTCTTATTTGGCATTAAGTTTTATTCTTTTATGATTTATAATCTCTTTTTTTCCCTTAAAATATTTACATGTGCAGCTGTTTTATGTCCCTTGGACCAGAATTGAACCCTCTATCAATTTCAGTGCATCACCCCTTTTATTTATTTTGTAACTTTTATCTCTTCTCACGCTAATCCATGTGAATTCATAGTTTAGTTTTAATTTAGTTGGATTTCATGACTATAGGTTATTTTTCATTGTCTTAGAGACAATGAAAAAACCTCCTCTATATATTTGTCTCATGGACAATGTCCCACACTTAGAGACAAATACATGTTACAAAAGAGTTATGTTGTTAGGAAAATATACATATATATGGTGTTAAATTTTTTTTATAACAGTTTTAACACACTTGGTGGGACATTTTAGAAGTTAATCTCTCCATTTTTCGAAGTTTGATGAGCTCTTGGTAATATTTTCAGCCTTTGGAGGCCCTGCACGACACATATAATGACTCCCAACTACATATCCATTGTTTTCAGCAATCTAGTGCCTTAGTTTTATGAGAATAATATATACAAGACAAAGGATAACATCTAGAGAGCCCTTTTACTACTTGAAATTGTCACCAAGGAGAATAAGTAGAGAAAAATTAGTTCAAATATGACCATCTCCACCAAAAAAAATCCTCTCTATTCCTCCTCCCAGTAGACTCTTTTTACTATCTTCTAGATTTTTCAGACCCATTCCATTCAGGACTCTTCAAAGGAATTTTCCTTTTTTCATATTCATTATTTTTATTCCTTTGGCCCTCAATTCATAACATGATATACTATCTTTTACCTTAAAAGCTTTCTCTTCTTCACTGGTGAAAATTATAACACCCCAGCTGACCATATCCAAGATTTTGCTAATGTTTTTTCAGTCCATATTTTTACCAAGGATGATGTAGAAGTCCAAATATTGGCCTCATCATTCAAAGTGACATCTCTTTAACAGTATAGGAGTTTGATACTAGCTACAATTAACAATTTTGATGAAATTTGCACATCCCTTTGCAATCATTTCAAATAGAAATCACATCACCTGTCTTTGGTAGATCAACTGACCATAAAAAAAGAGTACACAATGAATAGATGATTAATTTTAACATCATATTTCAGAAGACTTGAGATAATATTCCACAAATTGTAAGACGTATACCGTAATATAGATTTCTCTACTATTTAAGAACTTTAAATAGTGATATATCTGTCATGATTCAATGCATGGGAGGTGCATTCTTACTAAATGCCTATGAAATTTCTATTAGAGCATAAAATAGCCTTATTAAGGTTATTGAAATTTCTCCTAGGTATCTAATGAACATATTCACAAACATAGATTCATCTATTCCCCATCATACTCATGAATTAGATCCCATTCCAACCCCAAGAAATCAAATTTCTAGCCAAACATCTATTTTACTCAAGTACCTCAATTGAGTGGCAATAAGTAATGAAACAACCACAATTTTTTTGGAATGAGTTGGTGTCCATAAAGAGGTAATAAAATAAAAGTATTAAACCTTATAAGACTCCATAACAACCCAAAAATCCCCCATTCTAACCATGGAATCCTCCATTCAAAGATTCTCTTGCAAGTCATAATCAATTTCCCTCTAGAAGACCATTTCAACCATATAACCCAAATGAGGCTAGTTCATCTCAAGCTTTGGTTCCCGCTAAAAATAACCTTATGCAAGATTATGATTGGTGTTTCCCTTGTCATCTTCCTCACAACCAATCCACTTGTCTAAATGGAATTTTAAACCAAGATTTGATGGTAGCAAATACTTCATCTATTCCTCAAGATGTAGCCATAAAAGAAAATCAACAGCAAGTGGTCACTCAAAAGATACTACCAAGTGATACTTCACTCGTGAACTAGTAAGTAGATGGCTTTTTTGGAATAAATTAGACCTCTCCTCAAGCTTTGGATACCAATAATAGATCTAAGAAAAGAGATATGGATGAGGGGCTATCAAAAAATGTAGGTCCTTCTCAACCTTCCCTAACACTCTGAGGGAGTGAAGATTCAAATTTAGTTGTTAATGTGCAAAGAAACCACACAAATCAGGCATCAAGGATGCCAAATCAGCCCAAAGGACCTCACATGCCAGCTCAAATAAAAGAAAATGTTGTTGCAAGTAAAGTATAGAAAAAGGACGATTCAAATTCCTTCAACATCCTTGAGCAGATGAAGAAGACAAATGTGATTATCTTAGTGTGGGAATCTTTAGCAATCCCAAGATAGAGAGATCTCTTGCAAGCAATTATGGCTAATTTTTCCATTCCAAGTGAGTCACCCAAGGAACAAGCCAAATTTGATCTTACTAATGCAATACAACATAAGGGAGATCAGCCAAACATAAACCCAAAACTTCCTCCCTTTATGTATCTCTGATCATTGGCATACTTTGGTTCACTATTGTATGCTTAATTCAGGTGCAATCAGCTCAGTGATGCCTAAGAAGATTGTAGACCAACTTGGTCTCAAGTATGAGTCTCTTTCTAAAGGAGTGGTTCAACTATATGGGACAATAGTGGAAACTACTTGGGTTCTCAAAGGTCTAAGTCTTACATTGCATGCATGCCCCAACTTATTTATTCCCCAAGATATCTTCATTATTTATCTAGCCCCACTCTTTGTTTTATGTCTATCCAGAGACTTTACAGCTTAAATTGGAGGGTATTTATCAGTTGATTGGTCTCACATGTTCTTTAGAACTAGGTATGGCACTAAGGCTACCATCAATTCTAAACAAATTTCTTCATAACATATATAACCTTATGTGCCCATCCCCATAAACATAAATTGTAATATTTTTTATCAAGAAGATTGTACAAGTACCCAAGAATTGGATACTCAGGTTGAAAGCATTATTTATTCATTACTAGATGAATGGGGAGTTGAGCATCATGATTTGATCCATATCAACATATTGAGGAAGTTGGCATTGGTATTTATTGTCTACATGAGGAGAATTCACTTTGCCTAGTGTTGTTAAATCAAATAATGTAGAGGAGGATGGTATTTGACAAATGTTTTTTGATGAATCAAGAAGAAAACAAGGAGCAGGGGGAGGTGTAGTCTTTGTATCTCTCACAAGTTTGAATTATAACTTATATTTCAAATCTTAGCTTACCTGCTCCAAATACACATTAGAATATGAATCTCTCCTCCATGAAATGCAATGGGAAAAAAGGAAAAACATCAAAAAATTGTAAACTTTTGGAGATAGTGGGATAATTGTCAACCAAGTCAGATGTTCAAATGCAGCTAAGAATGACTTGTTAAGAACCAAAAAGCATAGATTATGGGATATTTTGGAGTATTTTGAATCCTTCAACATCCATTCCATACCAAGAAAGGAGAATGAAGTTACTGATAGGTTGGCTGCAATTGGAGAAAAGTTTGATGTTGTGGAGAATTTCAAGAGGGACAAGTTGCAACCACACATCAAGATAATTATGAGTCCTCCTATACAAAAAAAATGACACAAATTGGAAAGTGTTTTAAATTGATCAACAGATTGTCATTATTATTGAAGAAGAGGCAATATTTTTCTTCAAGAAATCAACATAAGTTGGAGAATAAATATGGAGATGAAGTTGTTCAAATCATATAAAATAAGCTTCCAAGGGACTAGTCATGTTAAAATCCATTTTCAACCCCAATCAGAGATTTTGAAAAGAAAAGGAAAATATAACACTTAAGGGTGAAGATTAAGAAAGCATTTTAGTTAGTGAAGGTGAAATGCTCCAAATTGGTAAGGTAAGAATTCCGCAAGATAAAGATGAATTTTGGCATAACCTCTCTATAAATTTTCTGATATTTTTTCATGGAGCTAAGAAGCCCTTAGAGGTTTTGATCTTAATTTAGCTAAGCACACTATTCAGTTGGATTCAAATGCCAACCCTACTAGACAAAAAACAAAGACCTCTAAATCAAGATATTGAGCCCATGATGAAGAATGAATTGATAATTTTGATTAAGGAAATAATCATTTTTCCCCATTAATAATTCATCTTGGGTTGCTAATTTTATTCTAGTGTAGGAAAAGGAATGAGAAATCAGAATGTGTGTAGATGGGAGGGATTTAAATAAGGAATATTTAAACAATAATTTCAAAAAGCATTCAATGGAAGAAATTGTACAATTGGTTACCGGATCATAAAGGTTTTCCCTTCTAGATGGTTACTCCATCTATAAAAATATCATGGTAAAAAGGATGAAGATGAAATCAAGACGACCTTTACCAAAAAATGGGGGAACCTATTCCTACACAAAAATGTAAAAGAAAAAATTTAAAAGAGAGATAGATGTGGAGTTCAAAGGAATTATCAATAAAAAATTTCTTGTGTGTCTTGATGATATCATAGTTTCCTCCAAGAATGAATTTGATCATATTTTCCACCTAAGGAAAAAATTTTAGATGTGTAGGTAGTTTAGAGTTTCTCTCAATCCAAATAAATGCATCTTCCTAACTAGTGAAGGTAATATCCTTGGCCATATTGTATCTACGGAAGGATTAACCATTGATCCAAATATTTTTAATGTCATCCTTGTATTTCCATTACATAATCATAAGAAAAAAAATTCAAAGTTTCTTAGGAAGAATCAAATTTGTCAAGAGGCTCATCCCAAGTTTTCGTAGAACCTTTTTAAAACCGCTTCCATTGATGCTAAAGAAGAGTTTGGTCTTGAAGTTGATAACTTTAGCGAAAGGAATATTTGAATTCATAATTAAAAAATTAACACAAGCCCCAATTCTCATTAATATTGATTTTACAAAATGCTTCACTTTATACGCTTTTGGTGGAAGATAGACAGTATATTCCATACTGGTGCAATTGAATGAAAAAGGCTTTAAACAGCCTAATGCATTATTTATCCAAAGTCTTAAAGATTATTAAATAAGATATTCATTCATTAAGAGACATTCTTTGGCTAGCATACGAATCTTGAAGAAGTTCAAACATTTTGTATCCAAAAACAATATCCACCTAATGGTATTAAATGTTGGTGTAACTTACTATCCTCTAAGTAATGATATAAATGAAAAAAGGGTTCTTTGGATAACCAAAGTAATGGAGTATGACATTGAAATTAAAGTAACTAAGCTGGTAAAAGGTAAGGGGTTATGTGAGAAACTTGTTTCATAACAACATATTGATGAAGAGGGCATCCTCATGCTTCAACATGACCAAGAACAATCAAATATTTATTTTCTTATTACTTGTTGGAATCATGATGCAGTCAACTTTCTCCAAATAGGAAAATTCCACCAAGCTTTGAGCGAATCCAAAAGGACATATTTATGACTTTAGTCCATTCCATTTTTATTTCTTAATAGAATCCTATTTAGGAAAGATGTGAATGGTGTTATCTTTAGATGCATTAAGAATGATCAGATAGAGAAAGTGTTGCATGATTTTCACGACAGAGAAGCAGGAGGGAATATTTCTCAAAGGGTAATAAATCTCAGGGTCATGAAAGATGGTTATTACTGGCATAACCTTTTAAAAAAAAATTTATGCATAGATTAAGAGAGGGAAAAAATGTGCCTTATTTTTAAGTAAAGAAAGGATTGACACTCTCCCACTCCACCCCATCTCTGCAAATGATCTATTCATGAAATGGGGATTGAATTTAATTACAATGATCAACTCATATTCAAGATCAGGACATGTGTGGATCCTCATAACCAAGTAATATTTCACAAAATGGATAAAGGAAATTACATTGACATAAGAAAAAGAGGCCGATATTCCTTGAGAAGAGGAAGGTAGGAGTAAATTTTGCACCTAGGATATTGGTATAATGTGAAGAAATCAATATGAAAACTCTATTTTTGCTCACAAAAGAATTTCTATGAGTATAAATTTCTATGTTTTCCTTGAATTACTAAGTTGAATCTTCATAAATTTACGATTAAGTCTAAATATCTCATGATAGTGTGCTTGTATGCCATCTTCAAGATGCAGAGTTGGTATTTGGATGTACTTCATTGTTTGCATGCAGAGGAATGTATGAGATTGAGAAAGTTGTGTATCTGTTTCTCATAAGCAGTTATTACTTGAAAATTTACTTGAATTAATTATTTAAAATTTGGAATACATGCTAAGAAGTGCAGAAGCATACGATAGGTCACCTTGCATATATTAGAGGTTGAATCCTATAAAATAATCTTCCAAGTTGAGTCATCTTGGTAAACTAGAACTATGATTGTACATGTATGTTTTTGCAATGGTAATAGTATAAGCCTTAGAATTTTGATTCCTTATATCTGAATAAGTATGTAATATATATGGGTGAAGTGTCCATAGGGTGAGAAGCATGATATTATTCATTACATGTTAATGGACTATGTGAAATAAGACAGTGCTTACCCTGAAACTATAATTGTAGGTAGGGATTGTCTTACAAATGGCATATTTTTTTGTTTTGAAATGGAATTAGGAGGTATAGATTATAAAATCTAACGAGTATTATTATTTTGGAGTATAGTATAAGTAAAATAATCTTCATGAAAAGGTAATCTTTGCAAATGTAACCCTGATATGTGCAATAACAAACTTTTCTAGATTGGTAAAGAGTTGGTAATATCTATTTCATATGTAATGGGTTTGTTATTATAATACTGATAAGAAAACAATGTGAAATATAATACAACAATGCTTTGTGATAAATTTTGGTTTTAGAGGTGAGTTTTGTTAAAAAAAATTTGCTAAGTTAATCATCTTCGGCCTGTCAGACTTTTTGCTAGGGTTTTGAAGAGAGATGTTGGCAAAAACCCTTAACCCTAGAGTTCATATATGGAAAAGGTAAGAATCCATTTTGGAGGAGTGTTTTATTTTTTTCAAAATTAAATTTCAAATTCCATTGGTGAAATTTCAAGATCTTTGTGACAGTAGACTGTCATACTCAAGACCTAACTGTGAGTGGAGTTTTACAAAGAAAGTACTATTTTCACTTGGAATTTTTCTTTAAAACTTTTTGAAAAAATTGATAGCATAAATAGAAGCTTAGATATGTAAATTTAATTCTTGTAACTTCCCTATATAGCATATATCCACGACAGTGTATAAATGCAAACCTAGTAAGGTTTAGCAAACAAAAACCCTAAAGGTGATTTATAGGGAATTGTATAAGGAGTTAGTCTAAGATATTTCAAGAGTGTTTTAATATAGTATAAAGTGAACAAAGGAAGACAAATATCACTTTATATCAATTTAAATGCTCAGATGTTGAGTTGATGCAAGATCATTTCTTAAAAACCTCTAAGGGTATATTTGAGGGTATTAACGTAAGAGTATGGAGTTGATCAAATTATATGCTTCAGTTTGTTACCGAATCATTTTTATTAGATAAATGGATTTATTGAAATTCCATATAAGTCAAATAATCCAAGTGTTTGTTTAATATTGCAAGAACTTCACTGGACTTGTGAATGTTATCAAGGAAAATGAAGGAGATGGATCAAATTTCTTGAATCTAGGGTTAATGAGGATGATAAGGTCTTGTAATGGGATGAAAGAATAAGTTAAATGCATGAATTAAAGGATTAAGAGTGCATCAAGGTGCCAGAGTTATATTATAGAGTCAAATACAAGCTATTGTACACCTAAATGTTAATGAAAGAATTGAATAGTTTGATATTATTTTTAGAGTTGTATAAATTTGTTATGATCCTCTGCATAAATTGGTATTAGATCTAGGATTTTTGATTTGAATGAAATTGGTATTCTTGATTCCTATCAATACATTGTGAAGTTATGTCACTATGACAATACAAGGTGAAAAGGAAAAATCAAGTTGGGAAGAGAAGAACTTGTGATGGAATTGGTGAAATTGATAGGAAATAATTCGAGAGAAAAAAGACAGAGAAGATAAAAAAAATTGAGAGGAGAAACAAAGATAAGAAGAATGGATGGAGAAGGAATTGAAGGCATTAAGATAAGATGTCAAGCAAATAGAATAGATGATGATGAAAGAAAGATATAGATTGGATTTTTTTATGAAGAAAAGAGTCAAATGGCCTATAGAGGAAATTCTTAAGAAGAAAAAGAGGTTGGATCTGAAATAAATCATCAGAGAAGAAGAGAAAAGACTAAAAAAAAAATGAATCATGCAAGAAAAGAAGAGAAATAAGAATTCAAAGAGGTTATGTGTGACAGATAACAAAGGATGGATGAGAGTAATAAAGTTAAATTAGAAACATATCACCCCTTAAATAAGGTATGTGATCTATTTTTATTGAAAAATGATAATTTCTGTGAATAAAGTAGGATAGATAGTCTTTTGAATGATAATTTTTTGTAAGGACCTTTTGAATGCAAGAAAATCAGTCTAGGGAGTATGATGATGTTAATGGCTATGAAGATATTCTTGTTTAAAGTTATAAAAATATGTACACATGTACAAGAAAGTGAACCAAATAAAAGTGAGATGATAGCTGAGAGGTATGGTACAAAAAATGGAGGTGATGATGATGACTTAAATGAGGATTTATAAATGTTTTTTCAAATTGAAGGAAAAAGGATAAATATAGTGCAAGAGAAGGCACTTTGAAAAGAAGATGAAGAGAAAGATAGTGAAATAAGGTAAGAGAAAGAAGAAAGAGAGGAAGAATAAGATTATGATGAAGAGCTTTTAAACCTATTAAAAGGTCTCAAAAAATAAAAATATGTTTATAAGGATGATGAAAATAAGAAAAGTGAAGCATATAAGAACCATACAATTAATTTAAGATTATAAAATGATGAAATAGTGTTGAGAAAATCCTATAAGAAAGTGGGAAACATTCTAAAGCATGAACAACCATGCATATTTTTTTCTTTTGTGTTTGTTTTTGCAGGTGAATCTGATAAAGTAAAGGAGACGACACAAATGGTGAAGAAGAAGAAGAAGCTCATAATAGACAGAAGCCATTTCACTGAAAATGCAAGGTCAAATAAGAAAGTATGGGATCCAAGTGCCCAAAGAATGAGTAAATAAAGTGAAAAAATTGAAAGAAGATTGAACCCATGCAAAGAATATAAATACAAGGTAATGTAAGAAATTACATGGATGTACTTTTCTCCTCCTTGGGAGTATGATGCAGGATCATCACGGGAAGAATCTAAAATCCATGTGGGAGAGACTAGGATACAATTCTAGGCGGTAAGAAGAGGCAAGTTACTGAAAATTTTAAATTTTTTGTTTTATCTCCATTATTATAATTCAAATGTTAACCATGTAAAATGGAAACTATGGATTGTTAAGGGATAAAATTTTTATTTAGATTGTGGTAATAGTGTGTAAGGAATATAAATATGTTAAAAAACGTTATAGAGATAATGAGAATCCATGTAAATGATTAAAAACATGTAATATTCCTATGTGTCCATGTAAAGGACAATAAGTGAGACATTAGTCATCAAGTCAAGTAGTTAGGGTATGGAATAAAGAAGAGAAGGATATAAATTTTAAGGAGAAGTCAATTATGGGGATCATTCCTCGATAAGAGGAAGGTATGAGTCAATTTTACACCTGGGATATTGGTATAATGTGAAGAAATCAATATGACAACTCTAAATTTGTTCATGGAAAGCTGTGCATGACTGTAATTTATGTGTTTTCATTTAAATACTGAGTACAATCTTCATAAAAGGGTGAATAAGCCTAAATATCTCATGATAGTTTTCTTTCGTGTCATCTTCACGGTGGAGAATTAGTATTTGGGTGTACCTCATTCTATGCATGCAAAGGAATGTATGAGATTGAGAAAATTATGTATGTGTTTTTCATAAGAATTTCTTTCTAAGACTCTGACCTGAATGAAGTATTTTAAATTTTTGTTCTTAGGAGTGGAGAATCATTTGATAGGTCACCTTGCATAGCTTAGAGGTTGAATCCTACAATATAATCATCCAAATTGAGTCATCTTGGTAAACTATAACTATAACTATGTAAGCATGTTTTTGCAATGGTATTGGACTAAGCATTAGCATTTTGGTGCCTTATATGCGAATATATATAATATATATGGGTTAAGTGTCTACAGGGTGATAATGGTTATATTATTCATTTCATGTTAATGAACTATGGGAAATAAGACCGTGCTTACCTTGAAACTGTAAATGTGTGTTGTGATTGTCTCACCAGTGATTTAATTGTGTCTTGAAAGGGAATTAAGAGGTATAGATGAAAAAATATAATGAGTATTAATAGTGTGGATTATAGTATCAGTAAAACAAGATTCATGAAAAGGTCATATTTCTAAATGCAACCCTAATATGTGCACTAATAGACTTTCCCATACTTTTAAAGATTTGGTAATATATTTTTCACGTGTAAAGGTTTTGTTATCATCATAATGATAAGTAAATAATGTGAAATAAAGGACAATTTTTCTTTGTTAGAAATCTTGGGTTTAGAGGCGAGTTTTATTAAAATTTATTGCTAAGTTAATCTTCTTAGTCATGTCACAATATTTTCTAGGGTTTTGAAGAGAAATGTATGAAACAAATCATTAACCCTGGAGTTTAGCTATGGAAATGGTAAGAAGCATTCATGAAGGTGTATTTTAGTTGTCTAAAAAGGATATTTTGTATTCAATTGGTGAAATCTTGAGATATTTATGATGGTAGACTGTCACCGTCAAGAAACATAGTCAAGACCTAACTGTGATTGGAGTTTTGCAAAGAAAGTACTATTTTCACTTGGAATTTGTCTTTTAAAATTTCTATGCCACTTGATAGAATAAATGGGAGCTTAGATATGTAAATTTTATGTTTTGAAACTTCTGGAAAATGCATATATCCATAACAGTGCATAAATGCAAACCTATTAAAGTTTAGGAAGTAAAAACCCTAAAGGTGATGTATAAAGAATTTTATAAGGAGTTAGTCTAAGATATTTTGGGATAATTTCAATATAGTATAAAGGGAACAAAAGAATCCATCAGAGAATTTTAGATAACTCTAAACCCTCATATGTTGAGTTGATGTAATTTCATTTGTTAAGAACCTCCAAGGTCGGAGTTGAGGGTATTAAGGTAAGATTAAGTAGTTTATTACATTCTATGCTTCAATTGGTTGTTGAATCATTGATATTAGGTAAATGGATTCCTTGAAAGTTAAGATAAGTCAAAGAATCTAAGTTTTTGTTTAATATGAAAAGAATTTTAGTGGACTTGTGAATGTTAACAAGGCAAAAGAAGGGGTTTGATCAAATTTCTTGAATCTAGGGTTAATGATGATGATGAGGTCTTGTAATGGGATTAAATAATAAGGTACATGCATGAATTAAAGGTTTAAGAGTTCATGACGGTCCCTAAGTTTCTTACTAGAGTCAAATACAAGATATTGTACACCTGAAAGTTAATGAAAGAATTTAATAGTTTCTTCCTTTTTTATCAGTAGTTGATGTTTTTTATGATCCTCTACATCAATGACCTAGATCATTATTCAATGAAGAAATAACTCACCTAGAATCCAAATTGTGAGCCACTTGGTTGGTATGTTACTTATGAGATTTATGTTTTCTCAAAATTCTCTAACTCACTTAAGAAAGGAATAAATCCAACAATTTACTTAATATTGTTAGCTTATAACAAAAGACACCAATTCATTTTATGTTCATTGATATGACACATTGATTCGTAGATATGGGCCCATAACCCCACTAACTAGCGTAATGGAGTGGTCACTACAAAAGTAAGAAACTATTCATGTGGCCTAGATTTTTAAAGAACAAGAATAATTTTTTATCATGTGATCCATCATATCATCTTCATGCTCAAAACACTGAGAACTAGGAACATACCACCATTTAGTGTGTAGCATATGTGAAGTGAGGATTTGAATTGATGAAGTAGTATGTGTTGATGCGTAAGAACAAAACCCTTCAATGTCTGCATCTCGATGGGTTGAAACGATCAGTGTGATTGCATAACATGGAGATTTTCCCAAAGTGTGGGACTTTGTAATTGAGAAAGCTCTCCAGATTGAGGCTAGATCCTATTCCTTTGTTTTGATCCACACATTTGAATTTTAGAGGATCTACTCATAAATCTAATCTAACTTGACAATGAGACAGTGTTAAGAAGATTACATGAAAATAAACCTAAAATAACAGAGGTGATACACCAAAAGGAATTTTGAACACATTAAAAAATGTAATACAACCACCATGCACATGTAACCAGAATTGCAATGAGAGATCAGGAAGATGCAATGAATATAAGAGAGGGTTGAAATTGATCGAAAGACTTTTATTATTTCTCCAAAAATGTATATAGTGAATTACAATGGCCAAGAGGCAAAAAATTACATTATATTTTTATGGTAGGTTTGAACTCCACAAATACACTTACAGACAAAAGAGGAAGGGGGGGTTCAAAGCAGAATTGTCCACCATTAGAAAAATTCCACTCCTTACAATATATAAGAAGAATAAGAGAAGTGGGGAGAGAAGAAATAAAATAATTTATTCAACCACCCTAAAATTCATTGAATTCACCTTAGATAGTGTTGGGTTCCACTACAAAACCCATGCCTCATTGTAATTTTCCTTGTTGGGCAAGAAAGGAAGCCATACCTTCATTATTGTGGAAGGTGATAAACTTGAGACACCCGCTAAAATAGCAGACTGTTATTTTCATCATGGTGGACTATATGCAACACCATTTAAAATGTAGTTGAGTGGAGGAGCATGTGATATTTCCAAACAATCCTTTCTTGTACAAATCTGAGCTCCAAGTCAGAAGTTATGGCCATTTAAAGGTCGGGGTGTCATTTTGGAAAAACAGTGAGCTACTGATCTTCCTCTTTTGAAGTGTGAAATGCATGAAACCTCTGAAATCCTGAAATTAAGACTTTCAGAATTCAAGAATTCAGACATTTTTATTTTGGAGCTTAGGTTACTGTTCATCTGCTTCGGCGCATGAAAACTCCGAAACCCCGAAAGTCCGAAGTCTGAAATATTGGACTTTCAGAATTCGGACCTTTTGAACTTTAGTTGTGATTTTTTTATTTTGGAGTTCTAAAATTCCAAAACTATGAACACCTAAACTCTAAACCCGAAATTCTAAAATTTTGGACTTCAAACTTTCGAGACTTCATAACGTTTTGCCTTTTAGATGCTTGAAACTGTTCATTGGAAAATCAGCTTGAGACTTCTGAAACTCTAAAACACAAAAATCTGAAACTTAGAAATT
>JAHRHJ020003265.1:0-214644 GCA_019776745.2 Taxus chinensis | reverse complement strand
CTGGAAGAAAGTAAACTAAACAACCCCGCACTGTTTGGCCAAATAGAATTCCTTTCTTCAAAATTTGGCAACCATCCACTGATTTGACACTGAAAGGCTGAATTGGATTGAATGGAAATCAACAAGAAGCTGGTCTTCCCACCCAAATCATCAAGGTATCAGGTGAAGGAAAATTCAATACCTCTTTTAGTTGTTCTACATTTGGATTGGAGACGTTATGACAACTGATCATTGGTTCTTTGTAGCTCATCCTCATGCTTAGGAGCAAACCATGACTAGTTTGTGACTTCTCCTTTGACTCCAATGAAGTCCAAATACCTTATTGGGCAAGGTATGATCCGTTTGATATGCCCATAGCTCTGATTTTCAACTCCAAATATGGAGTCTTCTTGTAGACCCTCTTGAATGGATGGTGCAGAAGCAAAGGTAGAACCTTTTTGCCCTTTCTCTTCCTCCAATGAAGAACATGAAAGATTAAAATCTTCCAATCTTGGTTCCAAAGAGCTGGTATAAGATGCAGGATACTGCAAATGAATACTCTCCTTCATGATAGTAGGCTCAAGTATTTGGAACGTGGATGATGAAAGAGAGAATGGTAGAAACTCAACCGGTTCTTCTTTATCAAAACAGTCCTCTAAATCTGACAGATACAACTACCTCATGGTTGTCCCACTTTAAATGCTCAACTTCCTCCATGGTATCCTCTTGATCTGTACTTGATCATCATGGTTTCTTTCATCCTCCAACATTGAGTTTGAGAGATCAAACTCTTCTTCAGCACTAGAACTTTAGAGAGATGAAGTAGAAAGAAGAATTGAAGGTTCTCTTGTAGCCTGCTTTGCACTCAAATCCCTTGGATCTGCAATTTTCTCCTCCATAACTAGAATATGCTCCTCTTCTTTTGGATTTGGAGCAGATTCTTCTTCCTCTACTACTTGAAGGACAATCTCTGCTCTTGATATAACTCTTCCTCTAGTACGAAGTTCGTTAAGTCAAACTCTTCGATCTGCTGCTCTAGAGGACAAGTTAGGACTGCAATATCTTCTTCTGAGCTTTCTTCCTCCATGGCTGATTGTGCAACTTGAATTGAATCAGCATTCTCTTCAAATAGAATGCTAACATGGACACTACTTTCTGAGCAAACTAACTGCTGATCTGTTTCTTCTTTTTGCTCTTCTCCTGCTGCAAAAAATTCAGTCCTAACCACCACTTGTTTTCCAACTCCAACCTCTTCTAAAGGCTTAACCATCAAGGGGATCTTTTTCATCCCAAATTTAAGAGCCCAACTCTTCAGACTTTGAATTTCTTCATCTTTGTTTGGCTCTTCTTTTTGCTGCTGTTTTCCTTGACTGGCATTCTGATTTTTATCCTCCCAACATAGATTTGGGAATGCAAGAGGAGAAGTGGATTGTAACTCAATTGATTTGGCAATTTTTCATGGTGGTGGAGGAGGTAGAAACTCTTGTTTCTTTGGAGGGATTTCATGCTTTTGTGGAGTGGATGACTGTTTGGAAGGAAAAAGGACAAAAGAATCGAGATGTGGTGGAAGACTAGGGAATGGAGAAATGGAATTAACTCCTAGGGAAGCATTGACTAGATTTAGAATTTGAAATTCCAAATGAGATGATGCTGCTTGAGTAATGGGAAGAGAAAAACCAGATGATGGTGTGGTGTAGAACTTACCCATTGACAAGGTTGTTTAACACCAAGTGTATAGGCCTCTATTTCTGCTGTCCATTGTGCAAGTTGGGGCAGCATCTTCATCATGAAGTCTAGCTTCTCCTGAGGGCTGAAGTGTCTTGGAAAAGGGCCTCCCCATGGACAAGGATTCCGACAACCAATTCTGAAAGCCTTCATTTGAGCTACTGTTCTTTATTGCACCATCTTTACCTCCATCTTTTGGATTTTTTCCACAAAATCTGCATCTTCCATTTGATTGTCTTCATTGCATGCGTACCCTTGCTCTTGATGTGCTTCACAACCAAACTGACTTTGGCACTGCTGCTCATATGGGTAGACATGTTGATTTTGAATTTGATCAAAATGCTGATTTGGAGGATTTGTAAAACATGTTGGAGGTGTGATATACTGCTGTTGTAAATGTGAATTCCATGATGGAAATGAAGTCATGATTGCACAACTTCATGGAATGGAAAAGAATGAAAGAGATGGAAAGAAGGATGGATGGAAATGGATGGAAAAGTGGTCTGTAACTCAGAGAATGAGTTATTTACCAGATGGAGTCGCCAGATGTGCTTTTGAAAGTGCCTCCAAAAGGCTGAATCTTTAATAGGAACACACCAACCTGTCAAAGATAAAATGAATGACCTCTAAGGTCCCACCGGGCGTGCCAAAACTTCGTTAGTTGTGAATCACAGCACCCCCTGGATGTTGATCAGATTTCTAGTTTGATCATTCTAAGCATCCAGTGTGATTGCACAACATTGAAACCTTTCTCCAAGTGTGGGACTTGTAAAAATGAGAAAGGGAATCTCTAGAGAAGGCTGGTTCCTATTCCTAAACTACCTGCCACAAAATGTTGCAGTGCAGGTAAGCTAATCTAATCCTAATCTAACCTCCAAGGAGACAGGGAGAGAGAGATGCAAAAAAATAAAAGCCTAAACTAAAACAGTGATACACCAGAGAAGGAAAATGCTGAACATCTATCAAAATTGCTATGAACATAGCTCATTAACCTTTGCAATGAAAAAAACATGCACAAAATACCTGTAATGAAGAGAGGCAAGAAGAAAACAAGCAAAAATGAACACAGAGCAAGGATGAGACAGATGCATCACACAACATGTTTTTTGTTGCTCCAGAAGTTTGCACAGAACATTGCATTTTTAAAATGGTAAGAGGCAAAAAATGCCATTACAGTTTAGGGGAGGGAGGTTCAAACTCCACAAATTCAACCCTGGGGAAGAAAAGAAAGGAGAGCAGAGTAGAAAAGATGAACAACCTTTTGAAAAATGAGCCAAATCTGGCTTTTTACAATGCATGGGTCGAGCCCAGGAGAGAGAAAAGAGTGAAAAAATCTGGGAGCCATTCCTCATTGAATGAAGATGCATTAAAACAACATGGGTATCCTTACAGACCCATGCCCTGAAATTTTTGACCATGCTAGAGAAGAATGTATTTTGCATTAAAACTGGTTGTTGAAACGTCACTTCTGGCCATTACCACGTGCCAGAGGCGTTTTTTGATTTTATCTCTCCAAAATGAACCAACATGTAATATTGACCTCGGAATCATGTAGGGAATTTCACCAGCTTTCCATTGATATAAATAACACTAAAAACCGAGATCTGGATTGAAAGTTATGGCCATTTGAAGATTTTGGGCAAAAACAGGCCCAAAACGGATCGGGGATTTTTTTTTGAATTTTACCTTTTTTCACATTTTGAAATTTTTTTGCTTCACCATTTTGACCTCTTTGGTTTGCATTCATCCTGGAAAATTTTTGCCAAAAAATGACCCCAGCGGGCCAAAACATCCTTTGCCAAACACTTAGCCAAATTTCCAACACATGTGGCACGCTCTGATTCATCTGCGGGCCTCCTTGTCTCTTTTCGGCCCTTTCGCCGTTTCGCGTCCCACGCGTCCCGCGCGTACTTTTCCCAACTGTCCTAGAATCCTGGACGAAAATCTCCGAACCGCCGAAATGGACTTCTTGTGGAAAACCGGCCGAGATTCCATTGCGTTGGCCACTCTTTCGGTATACTTTCTCCCACGGTACTTGTCCCAATGTCCCAAACTGTCTAGGATAAATATCTCCGAACCACCCGAAATGGACTTGTTTCTGTCCCGACGTCCCAACTGTCCCGGACTACATGAACAAACTCCGAACCGCCTGAAATGGACTGTTCAAAACCGGCCCCATGTCCCACACATACTTTTGTCCCAGGCTGTCCCAAACCGCGTGAAACAAAAGACTTAGACGATTTTTCTTCTTATTTTTGGCCGATTCGGCTTTTCGCGTCCTCACGTCCCGATGTCCCAACTGTCCTGCGGACCGCCTGGGAAAAATATCTCTGACTTAGCCAATTTTCTTGCTTTTTCGGCCCCAAGCTTGGTATGAAGAACCTCAGTACGACCCGAAACCTTCAGACCCGAAATGCCTTAAAACAGTCCTGCAACCTTATTTTTTGCATTTTTTCCATTTTTTCTAACTCGTTGGGATTTCTTCTTGGATGGGAGAGTTAGAAAAAGGCCGAGGGGACCCCGAAAAACATGATTTTGGGCCTCGAATCAATCTTACTTGCTCGAGACTGAATAATTTGGTGCATGTTATCAAAATTACCTTGAGGGGTGAATTTTGGATAACAATTTTGGTGACTCAGTGGGGTCATCTGCCTACTGGATGAAGTTACCAGTTGCCTGAAGCATCCATTGGGCATGGAGTCATGAGTTGTAGCCTGCAAACTGATCTGAACTTTGAAAACCTCCTCTCTGAGCCACTTGGAAACCCACTGAAATGGACTGTGCAAGAGCAAAACCAGCACCACAAAAACTATGTACAAAACTGAAAATCATACATGCTCCAAATGGAACATGCAGAGTGTGCACAAGCACTTCTTTTACTGAAAGCAAACCTACCTACTCTATTCTAACTGGAAGCAAAGGTAAGCTAAACAAACCCTGCAACTGGTTGTGCAAAATAGCTTCCTTTCTTCAAAATTGGCAACCATGCAACTAATTTGGCATTGAACATGGCTGATTGGATGAATGGAAAATCAACAAGAAGCTGGTCTTCCACCCAAATCATCAAGGTATCAGCTGAAGGAAAATTCAATACCTCTTTTAGTTGTTCTACATTTGGATTGGAGAGGTATGACAGCTGATCCTTGGTTCTTTGTAGCTCATCCTCATGCTTAGAAGCAAGCATGACTGGTTGTGACTTCTCCTTTGGCTCCAATGAAGTCAAATACCTTATTGGGCAAGGTATGGTCCATTTGATATGCCCATAGCTCTGATTTTCAACTCCAAAAATGGAGTCTTCTTGTAGACCTTCTTGAATGGATGGTGTGGAAGCAATGGTAGAATCTTTGTGCCCTTTCTCTTCCTCCAATGAAGGACATGAAAGATTAAAATCTTCCAATCTTGGTTCCAAAGAGCTGCTATAAGATGCAGGCTGCTGCAAATGGGTGCTCTCCTTCATGACAGTAGGCTCAGGTGTTTGGGACGTGGAAGATGAAAGAAGAGAATGGTGGGAACTCAACCAGTTCTTCTTCATCAAAACAGTCCTCCAAATCTGACAGATAAACTACCTCATTGTTGTCCTGCTGCAAATGCTCAACTTCCTCCATGGTCTCCTCTTGATCTGTAACTTGATCATCATGGTTTCTTTCATCCTCCAACATTGAGTTTGAGAGATCAAACTCTTCTTCAGCACTAGAACTCGAGAGAGATGAAGTAGAAAGAAGAACTGAAGGTTCTCTTGTAGCCTGCTTTGTGCTCAAAGCCCTTGGATCTGTAATTTTCTCCTCCACAACTAGAATGTGCTCCTCTTCTTTTGGATTTGGAGCAGCTTCTCCCTCTTCTACTACTTGAAGACAATCTTGCTCTTGATAGAACTCTTCCTCTAGCATGAAGTTGGTTAAGTCAAACTCTTCAATCTACTGCTCTAGAGGACAAGTTGGGACTGTAAGATCTTCTTCTGAGCTTTCTTCCTCTATGGCTGATTGTGCAACTTGAATTGAATCAGCATTCTCTTCAAATAGAATGCTAACATGGACACTACTTTCTGAGCAAACTGACTGCTGATCTGCTTCTTCTTTTTGCTCTTCTCCTGCTGCAACAAATTCAGTCCTAACCACCACTTGTTTTCCAACTCCAACCTCTTCTAAAGGCTTAACCATCAAGGGGATCTTTTTCATCCCAAATTTAAGAGCCCAACTCTTCAGACTTTGAATTTCTTTATCTTTGTTTGGCTCTTCTTTCTGCTGCTGTTTTCCTTGACTGGATTCTGATTTTTATCCTCCCAACATGGATTTGGGAATGCAAGAGGAGAAGTGGATTGTAACTCAATTGATTTGGCAATTTTTCGTGGTGGTGGAGGAGGTAGAAACTCTTGTTTCTTTGGAGGGAATGGTATTTCTGTTTGGAAGGGAAAAGGACAGAAGAATCGAGATGTGGTGGAAGACTAGGGAATGGAGAAATGGAATTAACTCCTTGGGGCAGCATTGACTGGATTTAGAATTTGAAATTCCAAATGAGATGATGCTGCTTGAGTAATGGGAAGAGAAAAACCAGATGATGGTGTAGAACTTACCCATTGACAAGGTTGTTCAACACCAAGTGTATAGGCCTCTATTTCTGTTGTCCATTGTGCAAGTTGGGGCAGCATCTTCATCATAAAGTCCAGCTTCTCCTGAGGGCTGAAGTGTCTTGGAAAAGGGCCTCCCCATGGACAAGGAGTCCGACAACCAATTCTGAAAGCCTTCATTTGAGTTGCTGCTCTTGATTGCACCATCTTTGCCTCCATCTTTTGGATTTTTTCCACAAAATCTGCATCTTCCATTTGATTGTCTTCATTGCATGCGTACCCTTGCTCTCGATGTGCTTCACAACCAAACTGACTTTGGCACTGCTGCTCATATGGGTAGATATGCTGATTTTGAATTTGATCAAAATGCTGATTTGGAGGATTTGTAAAACATGTTGGAGGTGTGATATATGCTGTTGTAAATGTGAATTCCATGATGGAAATGAAGTCATGATTACACAACTTCATGGAATGGAAAAGGATGAAAGAGATGGAAAGAAGGATGGATGGAAATGGATGAAAAAGTGGTCTGCAACTCAGAGAATGAGTTATTTACCAGATGGAGTCGCCAGATGTGCTTTTGAAAGTGCCTCCAAAAGGCTGAATCTTTAATAGGAACACACCAACCTGTCAAAGATAAAGTGAAAGACCTCTAAGGTCCCACCGGGCGTGCCAAAACTGTTAGTGCAAATCAGCAGCACCCCTGGATGTTGATCAGATTTCTAGTTTGATCATTCTAAGCATCCAGTGTGATTGCACAACATTGAAACCTTTCCCCAAGTGTGGGACTTGTAAAAATGAGAAAGGAATCTCCAGAGAAGGCTGGTTCCTATTCCTCTACCAGATGCCACAAGCTGTTCCAGTGCAGAGGGCTAATCTAATCCTAATCTAACCTCCAAGGAGACAGGGTAGAGAAGAAAAGCGAAAAATAAACAAAAGCTACACTAAAATGGTGATACACCAGAGGAATGTTGAACACCTATCTTGCCATCTATCAAACACAAGCCATTAAACATGAGCTCCAACCTGCAAGATCATTTAAACATGTAAAAATACCTGCAATGAAGAGAGGCAAGAAGAGGAAGCAAAAACACAGCAAGGATGGACAATGCATCACAAAACATGCATTTTACTTGCTCCAAAGTTTGCACAGAACATCATTTTAATGGTAAAAGGAAAAAATTACCATTACAGAGCAGGGGAGGAGGTTCGAACTCCACAAATTCACCTGGGGAAGAAAAGAAGGGAGGCAGAGCAAAAAGAATGAACCACCCTTTGAAAAATGAGCCAAATCTGGCTTTTTATACAATGCATGGGTCGAGCCCAAGAGAGAGAAAACATGTAAAAACATGGGAGCCCATTCCTCATTACATGAAATGCATCTAAAATTATGGGATGTCCTTACAGACCCATGCCCTAGCATTTTTGACCATGCTGGAGAAGAATGCGACCCATTTTGCATTAAAATTGGTTGTTGAAACGTCATTTCTGGCCATTACCACGTGCCAAAGATGTTTTTCGATTTTACCTCTCCAAACTCCATCAAAATGCAAAATTGACCCTAGAATCATGTAGAGAATTTCACCAGCTTTCCATTGATATAAAGAACACAAAAATCCGAGCTCTGGATCGAAAGTTATGGCCATTTGAAGATTTAGGGCAAAAACAGGCCCAAAACGGATCGGCGGGAAATTTTTTTGAATTTTACCTTTTTTTGCATTTTGGAAAATTTTCCAATTTTTCCCTGCATGCTCCGCCACTTGGATGACACGTGTCAGGCTCTGATTCGTCCACGGGCTCATCCTTTGAAAATTTCTTGCCATTTGGACACGTGGCATGCCTGATTCATTGGCCGGGGCATCCAAAACACTCCTTTTGGATTTTTGGTGAAACACTTACAAATTTCCAACCTTTTCCCTTCTGATCCGTGGCACACTCTGATTCCCGTGGGCCTCCTTGTCTCTATTTGCGGCCATTTCGGCCGATTCACGTCCCACGCATCCCTCGCGTACTTTTGTCCCAACTATCCCAAACTGCCTGCTTCGGACAAATAGGCTTCCTTGTTTCTATTTGAGGTGAAGACACGTGGCGAGATTCCATTTGTTGGCGGCTCTTTCGGCTTTTCGTGTCCCACGCGTAATTTTTTCCTGGATGTCCCAAACTGTCTGGGAAAAATTTCTCTGAACCGCCTGAAATGGACTGTCTGTTAGGCAAATCAGCCGGTTCGCGTCCCCAGCGTACTTTTGGCCCAACTGTCCCAAACCGCGCGAAACAAAAGACTTAGACGATTTTTCTTGCTTTCGGCCGATTTCGATTTTCGCATCCCTTGCGTCCCGACATCCCAACTGTCCCGCAGACTGCGTGGGACAAATAGGACTTAGCTGATTTTCTTGCTTTTTTGGCCCCAAGCTTGGTACGACGAACCTCAGTACGACCCGAACCCTTCAGACCCGAAATGCCTTAAAACAATCCTGCAACCTTATTTTTCGCATTTTTTCCATTTTTTCTAACTCGTTGGGATTTCTTCTTGGATGGGAGAGTTAAAAAAAAAGGCCGAGGGGACCCCGAAAAACATGATTTTGGGCCTCGAATCAATCTTACTTGCTCGAGACTGAATAATTTGGTGCATGTTATCAAAATTACCTTGAGGGGTGAATTTTGGATAACAATTTTGGTGACTCAGCAGGGTCATCTGCCTGCTGGATGAAGTTACCAGTTGCCTGAAGCATCCATTGGGCATGGAGTCATGAGTTGTAGCCTGATAAACTGATCTGAACTTTGAAAACCTCCTCTCTGAGCCACTTGGAAACCCACTGAAATGGACTGTCTCTCATGCAAGAGCAAGACCAGCACCACAAAAACTATGTACAAAACTGAAAATCATACATGCTCCAAATGGAACATGCAGAGTGTGCACAAGCACTTCTTTTACTGAAAGAAAACCTACCTACTCT
This sequence comes from Taxus chinensis, assembly GCA_019776745.2. Taxonomy (NCBI): domain Eukaryota; kingdom Viridiplantae; phylum Streptophyta; class Pinopsida; order Cupressales; family Taxaceae; genus Taxus; species Taxus chinensis. Next base: position 205,422 of record JAHRHJ020003265.1, on the reverse strand, counting down.
ATTCTAACTATGGAAGCAAAGGTGGGCTAAACAAACCTACAACTGGTTGTGCAAAATAGCTTCCTTTCTTCAAAATTGGTAGCCATGCAAATGATTTGGCATTGAACATGGCTGATTGGATGAATGGAAAATCAACAAGAAGCTGGTCTTCCACCCAAATCATCAAGGTATCAGCTGAAGGCAAATTCAATACCTCTTTTAGTTGCTCTGCATTTGGATTGAAGAGGTATGACAGCTGATCCTTGGTACTTTGTAGCTCACCCTCATGCTTAGAAGCAAGCATGACTGGTTGTGACTTCTCCTTTGACTCCAATGAAGTCAAATACCTTATTGGGCAAGGTATGATCCATTTGATATGCCCATAGCTCTGATTTTCAACTCCAAAAATGGAGTCTTCTTGTAGACCTTCTTGGGTGGGTGATGTGGAAGAAATGGTAGGACTTTTCTGCCCTTTCTCTTCCTCCAATGAAGAACATGAAAGATTAAAATCTTCCAATCTTAGTTCCAAAGAGCTGCTATAAGATGCAGGCTGCTGTTTATGAATGTTCTCCTTCATGACACAGGCTCAAGGTGTTTGGAACGTGGATGATGAAAGAGAGAATGGTGGGAACTCAACCGGTTCTTCTTCATCAAAACAGTCCTCCAAATCTGACAGATAAACTACCTTATTGTTGTCCTGCTGCAAATGCTCAACTTCCTCCATGGTGTCCTCTTGATCTGTAACTCGATCATCATGGTTTCTTTCATCCTCCAACATTGAGTTTGAGAGGTCAAACTCTTCTTCAGCACTAGAACTTGAGAGGGATGAAGTAGAAAGAAGAACTGAAGGTTCTCCTGTAGCCTCCTTTGTGCTCAAAGCCCTTAGATCTGTAATTTTCTCCTCCACAACTAGAATGTGCTCTTTCTTCTTTTGGATTTGGAGCAGCTTCTCCCTCTTCTACTACTTGAAGACAATCCTACTCTTGATAGAACTCTTCCTCTAGTACGAAGTTCGTTAAGTCAAACTCTTCGATCTGCTACTCTAGAGGACAAGTTGGGACTGTAAGATCTTCTTCTGAGCTTTCTTCCTCTATGGCTGATTGTGCAACTTGAATTGAATCAACATTCTCTTCAAATAGAATGCTAACATGGACACTACTTTCTGAGCAAACTGATTGCTGATCTGCTTCTTCTTTTTGCTCTTCTCCTGCTACAATAAAATTCAGTCCTAACCACCACTTGTTTTCCAACTCCAACCTCTTCTGAAGGCTTAACCATCAAGGGGATCTTTGTCATCTGAAATTTAAGAGCCCAACTCTTCAGACTTTGAATTTCTTTATCTTTGTTTGGATCTTCTTTCTGCTACTATTTTCCTTGACTGGATTCTTATTTTTATTCTCCCAAAATGGATTTGGGAATGCAAGAGGAGAAGTGGATTGTAACTCAATTGATTTGGCAATTTTTCGTGGTGGTGGAGGAGGTAGAAACTCTTGTTTCTTTGGAGGGAATGGCTGTTTGGAAGGGAAAAGGACAGAAGAATCGAGATGTGGTGGAAGACTAGGGAATGGAGAAATGGAATTAACTCCTGGGGCAGCATTGACTGGATTTAGAATTTGAAATTCCAAATGAGATGATGCTGCTTGAGTAATGGGAAGAGAAAAACCAGATGATGGTGTAGAACTTACCCATTGACAAGGTTGTTCAACACCAAGTGTATAGGCCTCTATTTCTGCTGTCCATTGTGCAAGTTGGGGTAGCATCTTCATCATAAAGTCCAGCTTCTCCTGAGGGCTGAAGTGTCTTGGAAAAGGGCCTCCCCATGGACAAGGAGTCCCTGACAACCAATTATGAAAGCCTTCATTTGAGCTGCTGTAGCTCTTGATTGCACCATCTTTGCCTCCATCTTTTGAGATTTTTTGCACAAAATCTGCATCTTCCATCTTGATTGTCTTCATTGCATGCATACCCTTGCTCTTGATGTGCTTTACAACCAAACTGACTTTGGCACTGCTGCTCATATGGGTAGATATGCTGATTTTGAATTTGATCAAAATGTTGATTTGGAGGATTTGTAAAACATGTTGGAGGTGGAATATACTACTGTTGTAAGTGTGAATTCACTCCATGATGGAAATGAAGTCATGATTGCACAACTTCATGGAATGGAAAAGGATGAAAGAGATGGAAAGAAGGATGGATGGAAATGGATGGAAAAGTGGTCTGCAACTCAGAGAATGAGTTATTTACCAGATGGAGTCACCAGATGTGCTTTTGAAAGTGCCTCCAAAAGGCTGAATCTTTAATAGGAACACACCAACATGTCAAAGATAAAGTGAAAGACCTCTAAGGTCCCACCGTGCGTGCCAAAACTGTTAGGGTGAAATCACAGCACCCCCTGGATGTTGATCACATTTCTAGTTTGATCATTCTAAGCATCCAGTGTGATTGCACAACATTGAATCATTTCCCAAAGTGTGGGACTTGCAAAAATGAGAAAGGAATCTCCAGAGAAGGTTGGTTCCTATTCCTCTGTTCAGATGCACACAAGCTTCTCAAGTGCAAAGGTCTAATTTACTCTAAATCCTAATCTAAATTCTGCCAAGGAGACAGGAGTAATGAAAATGAAAGCACAAAAATAAACACCAGTAAGCTAACAAAGGTGATGCACCAGAGGAGTGGTGAGAAATGAACATTTAATATCTTGCCAATAAACACAAGTTCAAACCCATTAAAATGTGATGCAAGATCATGCACAAATACTCAAAATTTGTAAGTGAAAGATCAACGAAAGAAGATGCAAATGAACATGAGAGAGGATTGAAAAATGACATCCACAGACATGCATTACTTGCTCCAAAAATTTGATACAATACACTACAAAATGCCAAGAGGTAAAATAAATGCATTGCAGTTTTAAATGGGGAGGTTCGAACTCCACAAATTCACCTGCCAAAGAGAGAGAGGGGGAGCAATTACACAAAACATGAATGTCTGACCTTTAGCCAAAGAAGCCCCTCCTCGACAATTTATAGGAAGAATGAGAGAGGGAAGAGAGAGGAAATTAATTTGGAATCCAAATCTTATACCCCATTTAGGTGCACATTCATTTATATAGGGAACTACATCTTAACTCATCTCATTATGTCAGTAGGTGAGAACCCTAGCAGAAAGAAATAGTGAACTGTATTTTGCATTAAAGCTGGTTGTTGAAACGTCATTTCTGCCATTAAACACACGTGCCAGAGGTGTTTTTCAATTTTATCTCTCCAAAATCCCACCAAAATTCAAAATTATCCTAGAATCATGTAGAGGGTGAATTTCACCAGCTTTCCATTGATATAAAGAACGATGAAAATCTGAGCTCTGGATCGAAAGTTATGGCCATTTGAAGATTTAGGGAAAAACATAGGCCCAAAACGGATCGACAGGAAAAAATTTCAAATTTTTTACCCTTTTTCGCATTTTGGAAAATTTTCAACCTTTAAAATTTTCCCATGCTTCCACCACTTGGAGGACATGTCAGAGCTCTGGTTTTTTCACGGGGATTCATCCTTTGAAAATTTCTTGCCACTTGGACACGTGTGACATGACCTGATTCGTTGGCCGGCGCAGTGGGCCAAAACACTCCTGAATTGGATTTTTGGTGAAACACTTAGCCAAATTTCCATCCTTTCTACTTCAAAACGCTCCATCCATGTGGCCTCCATTAATGTTTCATCTTGTAGCTTCCTCTCACTCCTTGTCGACGTCCCACGCGTCATTGTGTACTTTTGGCCTCGAGATGTCCCGAACTGAAAATCTCTCTGAACCCTTGTTCCTATTTGGGGTTCAAGACACGTGGAAGACTATCCATTTTGGTGAATCGGCTTATTCAAAGTCTTCCACGCATACTTTTGGCCCAGTCGTATGTCCCAAACTGTCTGGAAACAAAAGACTTCCGAAAAATTCTTTTCCCTAGTCGGCAAATATGAGCTCCACAATTCGGCTTTATGGCCACGTCTTTTGGTCCCAACTTCCAAAGCCGCGCAATACAGAAGACTCATAATTTTTCTTCCTGTAAAATATAACTCATTTCACAAATTAGCGCGTCCCGACGTCCCGATTTCTTCATTCGGACTACCTTTGACTGGCCGATTTTCCAATATTTTTCAAACCCAATTTGGTACGACGAAGTCCTAGTCCCACCCAAACCCTTCAAGACCCAAAATTCCTTTAAAACAGTCCTGCAACTCTTAAGTTGCATTTTTTGGTATTTTGTTCTAACTCAAGGGATTTCTTCTTGATGGGAGAGTTAAACAAAGGAGCCGAGAGACCCCCAAAAACATGATTTTGGGTTACTTGAATCAATCTTACTAAGCTCGGTGGACTGAATAATTTGGTGCATGTTATCAGAACCTTACTCTTTTGGAGTGAATTTTGGATAACACCTTTAAGAGGATTTGACCTATCCTCACTGCTCTAGGTTGTGCCTCTTCAACAAGGGTAAGAGGACCCATTTTGTAACCTTTATTACTATGAAGGAGAATGAAGATATCCTTTTTTCACAAATTTGAAAGGGTACCGTGAGAAAATTATGATCAATGCTCCATACTTTAACTCTCAATAGTTGTCACTTCTAAAGAATGGTGATATTTTCTAAATAATGGCCTAAGGTTACTAAAGACATTATGGAATCCTGATTGCTTCTGCATATTTTAGCTGTAGAATTTATTCATTTGTGAGATATAACTGGGAAAATAGGGGTAGTTCACGATATGATTCATTATTTTTGAATAATTTTGGTGGGAGATTAAGCCTCGATAAGATTGATTATACCAAATCCATTGAGAGACCTTCACAACAAATTGGAAAACTAAATGACAAAATGCTTCATAATAGAGAAAAATATTCCTTCAACCAGAAGGTGTGCATCAATGTAGGCCCATATTTACATGGTTTCACACAATATCCAAGAATTCAACATGAAGGCTCAAGCTAAAGACTCAATAAAACATTAAAGACCCCTGGTTCCTCATGCCTAAGATACACTCAAAGGCTTAAAGACAATGTTTATCAAAGAATGACAGTAAAGTGATTTTAAATTATTTATCTCATTACAGGATGAAGGCTTTTCTTGAAATGAAATTGAAAATTCCACTAAACTGTTCATAGGGACAAGATCCTATGTGATTCAGAGGGATTTTAACACAAGATTGAATAGGAATAAGAAATATTACTTGTAGACATTTTGAAATAAAGCAGACAAAAATTTTCCAAGGATTTCACAGATTAATTTGAAAATGATTAAATTCATTAGTATGGGAAAGTTTCTTGAACAATCTCAGAGTTTTTCAATGGTTATACACTTAAGCCAACTTGACATGATTGAAAATCTAAAATATAGCATATTAACAGGTTTCTCAGTGGTTGGTCTCTCAGGAAGATGGGCTCTCTTAAATTTTCTCATAAATAATTCAACCCCCTTTTGCAAGAGTATTCTCATTGCATTTTTACATTTCACTTGCTCACTCATCCAGCAAATACTGATTCCCTCCAAGAAATAGCATAATGAGGGACCTTTACTTGTTACCAATTTGCTCTCAGATTTTTAACAAAGGTTGAAAAAAAGCTTTGCAGTATGACAAAATGAAATCACATTCTCTTAGACTCTTGAAATGATCTAGGAATTTACACTGTTATCCACAATTCACCCCGACCCAGGAAATTTCAGACGATAACATGGCATCAAGTTCTTCAGTCCTGAGCAAGTAGATTGATTCAAGGCCCAAAATCGTGTTTTTGGGGGTCCCATCGGCTTTTTTCTAACTCTCCCATCCAAGAAGAAATCCCAACAAGTTAGAAAAAATGGAAAAAATGCAAAAATAAGGTTGCAGGACTGTTTTAAAGCATTTCAGGTCTGAAGGGTTTGGGTCATACCAGCGCGGGTCATATTGAGGTTCGTCGTACCAAGATTGGGGCCAAAATCGAACGAAAATCGGCTAAGTTAGACATTTTTGTCCCAGGCGGTCCAAAAGTATGGGGTGGAGTTTTGGACGCGAAAAGCCAAAACAGCCGAAGCAGGGAAAATCATCAAGTCTTTTGTTTCGCGTGGTTTTGGGACAGCCGGGACAAAAGTATGCGCGGGACATGAATCGGCTGATTTGCCGAAAGACAGTCCATTTCGGGCGGTTCGGAGATATTTTTCCCAGGCAAGTCCGCAGGACAGTTGGGACAAAAGTACGCGAGGGACGCGTGGGACGCGAAAAGCAAAAAGCCGCAAAACAGGAACAAGGAAGCCTGAAATCGGACCGAAGCAGGATATTTTCATCCGGGACAGCCGGGACAAAAGGTACGTGAGGGACGTGAAAAGCTGAAGCGGCCGAAGGCAAAGAAGAAAAGTCAACGTTTGACCCGTGAAACTTCAAACGGCCATAACTTTTGACTCCGAGCTCCGATTTTCACAAAATTGGACTTTCTGGAATGAGCACGACGTCCTCTACACCAAAAAAACTAAATTTATTATTTTTAATGAGGGTATATATATTTAAATAAAAGAAACATATTCGGCTCCAGTCAGTTAATGCTCATTCCCGTCAAATGACAGAAAACGCCTGCCAAACCCAAAATAGCTGCCCGCACTCAGAAGGCCATAACTTTTGCATTTCTCAAGGAAATCGGACAAAATTGGTACCGTTGGAATCGTGGCTCCGAGACCAACGTATAGAAATTAATAAATTCTATATTTGATGAGAAATTGATTCAAGATTTTTTAGAAAACGTGGCCGGGTTCATAACAGTGTTTTATTTGGTGGTTGGGAGTGCAATTAAGAGGCATGGTCATCATTCTTTCTCTGCTGCAGCACCTGGGACAGTATGGGGAGCCTTTTGCAAGTAATATACAATCATTTTACTCAATTTAATGCCTCTTACAAGTGGTTGAAGGACAGATTTCGGGATTTTCATTTTCCCTTCTCTTTCTCTTCTCATTTTTTCTATAAATTGGAGTGTTGGGCTCATTGTAAAAGGGAGGGTAGTTTTTGTAGCAAAGCTCTGCCAAAATTGCTTTTTGAAGCCAGGTGTGTTGCAGGCCCTTGTTGTGGACTCCTTGCATGGTGATCCAGGCCCTTATCTTGTAACCGATTGAACTGTGCATATCAGGAAGCAATAAAATATAAGTTTGTGGATGTATCTTCCCCTACTGTGTTTTCTTGCATTCTTCTTGCCCCTTCAACCTCTTCTTTACAAGAATATTGTGTCTATTATTATGTTCTTGCAGGGATCCATTATCATTGTGTATGTTTGAAATATTGTTGTGAATGCATTTTGCTAGATTATGGAGAACTGTCATCACCTCTTCTAGTGTGCACTTTGCTTCTGTATTTCACGCATTTGGAGACTACTCTCACACCCTCCTTTTCTGGTGTATCACCGCTTTAGTGTAGGCTTTCATTTTATGCATTCTCTCTCCTTGGTCCCTTGGAAATTTAAATTAGAATAGTTAGTTTCCCCTGCATTAGAGTAGATTGTGGCAGGTAGTTTAGGAGCAAGAACCAGCTTTCTCTGGAGGTCTATCTCAAGTAGCAAGTCCCACAACTTGGAGATAGTACCCATGTTATCCAATCACACCGTGAGTTCAAGTATATGCGCTTGTATAAACCATAGAAGGGTGTTGTGATTTGGTGATAACAGTAAATAGGTTGAAAATGTAAATGGATTTTAAATGAAATGAAAGTTGCATACGGGATGTACTGTGGTTATGCTATGGATGAATTTCGAAATGATAAAAAGGTGAATGCTATAATAGTTTGTTGGTTTTTTCTTTCTCTCTCATACATTTTCTCTCTCTATACATAACTATGAAATTTTGGCAGTTTCACTGAAAATGTTAATGGGTTGAGACTTCCTTTGTTCTTGTGGCAAAAATGTATCCGGGTTTCAAATGGTGCCACAGAAAATTGTCTCTACCCTATTTGCCATTAAAATTCCTAGTATGTATGTGGTTATCTCCCCATGTAGGATGTGCTTGAATGGAAAAGAAAATGAATGGGTCTAGACTTTCTCTCCCTTCCCTGCATTGGTGGAACTATCTCTTGAAAATCCATACACTATGAAATTTTTTGTCGATTTTTGAAAATGTAAGTGGGTTTGAAATGAAATGAAAATTAGACATGAGATGTATTCCAAATTATGATATTGGTGAATAGAATAGAGAACCAAATTCTAGTCTTTCTTTTTCTTCCTTACTCTTCATCCTTTGCTGAGAAAATTTGCATTAATAAGAGCTCAGTAGAATGTGTAAGTGTGAATGTGGTGATCTGACGAGAACTCTCTTCCTCTGTCATTGCTCTCTAAAGCTTTATGTTTAATTTTTTTAAAATGATGGATGTGTGGATGCTTGAGTGTAAGGAATTTCCACACCATTTAGGATCATAACCTGCGTTGGTTATAGGTACTCCGAATAAGAGGAATTCATGATGTTATGTTGTATCATTCAATTAGTTTGCATTGTGGTTTATTCATCTTGCAATTATCTGGCTTATTACCTTCGACTAATGATATCTAGTGTTGTTTGAAGAATTTTTCTTTCAGCTGGTACATTTGGCTTCAAATAAACATGAATTTTGGCTATATTTTGGGATAACTGTCAGACTTTGGACGTAAAGTTGTACTCAAATTTGTACTTGATGTTGAAAAAGTCTTAAATCAATATTTTACATGTTGAGGACACGTATCTCCTTAAAACGGAGATAATTCTTTGGTTAGAATTTCAATATCTTACCCTTTTGGAAAATATCAAATTAAAAATGAGTTCTATAATGGAAGGCGCTAATCTCTCCTCCAAAATTTTGAAGCCTTTTCAAATTTAAAATGTTGCGTCATGTTGACACGTGGTTCACACATCTCCTTAATATTATTCTTATTTTACACCTAAGAAAAGTCTTCTAGGGTCACTCTTAAGTATTTTTTATGTGGTGACCATATCAAGATTTTAATGTGAGATGCATTTAGGTTTGCGGAATTCATAAAGGTGGGGATGGTGGGCCATCGTGGGTAACTTGGATTTTGGGGTCCCTTAAAACAAACTAATTAAAATCATTCAAAATGACCCAACTGATGGTTGACAATTCAAAAATTTTCTCCAGTCAATGGTTGAGGTTCATCTCTTGCATTTTAAATTTTTGACAAACTCGGTTCCTTTTGGGAAAACACATCTTAAAAGTCTCCCAGTAAGCGACTGGTTCCTTTTCATGGCACCCACATCGAAAACTAGCGCCCAAAGGATAGAGCTGTCTAGGTTGAAAACTCCTGAGAACTTTTTTCCCTTTTCCAAAAAGAGAGGTGAAATAGCAGAATTTGAGTCCATTTCCTTTCTTGGACACCTTAGTACTTTGGGTCAGGATCATTTCTCAACTATAAAGGTGTGGAGAAAAATCCAAAAAAGGGAATCATTTTTTCCAAAAGTTACCTAAAAGGAAAAAGGAACCCCTCGCAAGCCCATTTATAAGCTTTGTCTTATCTCCCATGTAATGGTCCAAATTCAAAAAGGCAGAGATCAACTATAAAATATGCATATATATCTACATTTTTCTCAACATTTTAAGGGCTCCATAAGATGCGTATTTTTATGTTTCTTATCATCACTTACAGTTCCTTGCCAAACATGAAGGGAACATTAATCTAGATCTATGGGTTGTGCTATCATTATCAAATGTCTCTCTCCATTCATATGGACAACCTAGGGTACGGGATGCAAATTTGGCCATACATATGAAGAACTGCACTGATAGTCTGAGATTAGTGGTGACGATGTGGCTACTCTAGTTTCTGATTATGCAGTGAGATTTTCTCTTTGATCTTTCTTCCTTGGCATGCAAAGAACAAGTGTTTGACATCCCATTAGGGGGAAGTAGTTGGTGTTACATCTTACATGTGTGAATGATGACTTAACAGAAAAAGAGCGAATGAGTGAGCAATAGTTGAAGAGATTTACCCTCTACCACACCTAGACTAACTTTTTTGACATATCTGATTCTGGGAGTCACCAACACGCAATGGGGCGCTCCTATGTTTCTCGTTTTGGGGGAAAAAGGCTCTGTTGTAAATGAAGTGTTATAAATCTTCAAAGAATTTTTCCATGCAAATGGTTCGAGTGTTAGAGGTCCAGATTGATTTTTCTAAGAGAAAATCTTGATAGAACCCATCCTTTGAGAAACCATCTGAAGAAACCTATGTTTATCTCCATTGTATTAAATTTGATCATGTCAGGTTGGTTGTGAGTGTACAACCATTGACAATTTCTTAGATTCTTCTAGAAACTTTCCCCTGCTGATAAATTTGTGTATCAAACTTGAGTTAATTAAAATTAGTTATTATTTTATCCAAAATTTGAGTTTTACTTCATTCCTTGAATGTCTAAATAGTTTTCTTGTTCCCATTGCAATCTTACATTGAAATCTTTGTGAATCACACAAGGTCTTATCCTTGTGATAGTTTAGTGGCATGCAATTTCATTTATTAAAGAGCTTTCTATTTGAGTAGTGAAATAAACAAATTTATAATCACTGGACTCCTCATGACTATAAGATTGTCTGTTAGCCTTTGAGGTGTATCTTAGGTGTGATGAAGTCAGATTTTGATAATGTTTAGTTAAGTTTTCCAATTTGAGCCTTCATTTTCCCTCTTAAGTTTGTGTGAAAAGTGTTGATTTTTGGCCTCCATTGAAGCACATATTCTAGTTTCAAGGAACATTATTAGCTAATCCTCTAAGCATTCTATTGTTCAAGGGTCTTCCATTTCCCCATGTAAAATTTCTCAAGGATCTGGTGAATCAAGTTCATCCTTGCCTTACCTCCCACCAAAAATTCATTGATGAAAAACAACCAATCATACCCATACTACCCCTATTTTTCATGTGTGTATATTGAAATGCATAATTTTTACTACCAAAACATGCAGAAACAATCAAGTTTTCATTGTCTTTAGTAGCCTGAACCTTGCTTAGAAAATATCTCCATTATCTAGAGTGACAACTCATGAGAGTTAGGTTTTGTTGCATTGATCATATTTTCTTCAAGGTCTTAACATAATAACTTTGGGAAGGATATCTCCATCTCCTCCATAAACAACAGGCTACAAAAAGGGTCCTCTCACAATGGTTGAAAGGAAAAACCATAAAGTAGTGAGGATAGGTCAAATCCTCTTGAGGGTGCTACCCATTTCTCCACATCTGAGTGACACATTTGCAAGATGCATTTCATCCTCTTGAGCTACAAAATGACACACTACATGCTCTCTTGTCTCTAGGATTCCTGTCTAAACCTTGTGATGCTCGCTTGCAGCTTTTAAGGAAGCTATCATCATTTGGGTACCAACACCTGATTGGTAGATATTTGGTTGGCACTTGACTCTGAAACAGGTAATGTTGATACACAAATTTATTATCCCTTAGACATATAGAGTGGCATCATAGTGATTTTGAGGAGCATGACCTTGGCACAAAGGAGAAACCAAGGAAGATCTGGTTGGGAAGTAATCTCAGCAAGGAAGAAAAACAGTCTTATGTCCAATTGCTAAAAAATATCAAGATTTCATGGCTTGGACTTATTCTGAATTAAAGGCATACAGAGAGGATCTATTTCAACATGATATTCCCTTGGAATCTAATGCAAAACCATTCAGGAAGAAATAGAGGCCAATCAATCCACTCCTATCTCTTAAAATGCAAGAGGAACAGAAGAAACTGAAGGATGGAGGGATTATTCAGCCTACAAGGTATTCTTCTTGGGTTGCAAACCTAGTACCAGTTAGAAAGAAGAATGGTGACATTAGGATGTGTGTGGATTTCAGAAATATGAATAGAGCATCAATGAAGGATAATTATCCTTTACCAAACATGGAAAACATGTTGCAGTTAGTGACTAGTTCTGAGTTGCTTTCTACCCTGGATGGTTTCTCTGGTTATAACCAAGTTGTTGTAAAGGAATAAAAAATAATTAAGATAGCCTTTCCCACTCCTTGGGGAACATATGTATATGTTAGATGCCCTTTGGACTTGATGAATGTTGGAGCAACCTTTCAAGAGAGTTAATGGATGTTGCTTTTTTGGTTACATCAATGATTTTATTTGTTGTCTACCAAGATGATGTAACTGTGTTCTCTAGGAAGAGAAGTGATCATTTGCAGCACTTGGAGAAAATGACTGATAAGATGTAGAGAATATGGAATTTCACTCAATCCAAAGAAGTGCCATTTCAGAGTACAGAAGGAAAAATTTGGTCACATTGTGTCACAAGAAGGGGTAATGATTGATCGAGAAAGGGTAGAGGCCATCAGCAAGGTCCCATTTTTAGAACCAAGAAGGGGATTCAATCCTTCTTTGGGAAGATAAAATTTATCAGGAGATTCATATCAAACTTTCCTGAGTTGACCATTCCAATCACTGGCATGCTGAAGAAGGACCAGGCCATCAAATGGGAGGAGGATGTCATTCAAGCTTTCAATGGGATCAAGGAGGCATTAAAAAATGCCATGTTTTAGTAGCTCCAGATTATAAGAAGCCTTTCTAACTATTTTGTTTTTCTTCAAAGAACGCTATTGCATCTGTCTTGCTGCAGAAGGATGATGAAGGGGTTGAGAGGCCAATTGCCTTTTTTAGTAAGGCATTGCAGGGGGCTGAGTAGAAATACATAATTATGGAGAAACAAGTATTTGCCTTGGTAAAAGCAACAAAGGTTTTCAGGCCTTACATTTTGAGCTCTAAAATTGTTTCTTATGTTCCATACACTATGGTGAAACACATCTTATCAGACGTGGAAGTCTCAAGAAAAAGATGTAGATGGGTGAACAAGTTGCAAGAGTATGACATGGATATCCAAACCACAAAGTTGGTGAGAGGTTTGGGCTTGGCTAAGCTTATGGCTGAGAGAAACTTGCAAACTATTGAGGTAAATGAGGTAGAAGAAGGAAGGGTAGATGTTTTTGAAAATTTGATGAGTTCTGAGTGGTACAAAGATGTAATTTTTTATCTCAGACATCTATACTGCCCTGAGTATTTGAATAAGAACCCCCAGAAAAGAGCCCTTAAGTTGGCTTCCCAAAAATATGTCATTACTAATTATGGGTTAGCTTGGAAGAACCCTGAGGGAGTTCTCTTAAGGTGCATTACTGAAGATGAAGCCCCCAAGATAATTTTTGATCTCCATGGAGGAGTTTTGGGGGGAATTTTGCTAGAAGATTCACAACACACAAGATTTTGAGGGTTGGTTATTGGTGGCTTCCAAACTCTCTTCAAGGATACAACTCTTTTGGTTAGAAGATGTGAGAGTTGTCCCTAGTGTTTATCTCAAATCTGATGGCTTTGGCTCCCTTTTTCTTTATAGCTTGTATCAATTGAAGCCCCATTCAAGTCTCTAAATGGGGAATGGATTTCATTCTTGATATTTTACACCCTTTTGAAGTGCTAGCCATAGGTTGAAAGATTCCATTGTAGTCACTAATTACTTCACTAAGTGGGTGAGGAAATTTTTTACCAAGAAGATCAAAAAATCTGAGTCATGAGCATTTCATGGTGAACCATTCTTGTGAGCTTCTTCAACCGAGTGGAAGTTGTTGGCGGGCAATTTATATTTGCCTTGCCTTTGAAAATCCAAATTGGTTGGAAGACTTTTTCATTTTGAGCGGTCACTTGGCTTTATTTTAAAAAATTCATCCTTAAGGCCCCAAGTCAGGAAAATCTGGGCATGAGTTGAATTTCTATGTTTTCGGCGGTTCAAGGGTCTCTTTTTGACAAGGAAAAAGAATTATTTGGTCCCCAGTAGAAGCTCACGGATTCTTTTGGTTGGTCAAAAGTGCTGATTAAGTTCTTATGGTGCTTTTACGTTTTTGGCTTCTTCTAATTGGATCCTGGGGCTCGGCGCCCAATTTTGGTGAACTTTGGTGCTATACGTAGCTTCTTCTAATTGGATTTGGGGCATGGTGGATTTAAACCCCACCATGCGGCCTCGCCATTTTTAAAGTAAACCTTTAAGGGGCAAGGAAAAAGTCTTGAAGTTGACCCCACAGAAGGACACATGGAAAAGTTAAAAGTGGAGATGGCGGGGAAAATTTCTTCGCCCCGATGGTGTAGACTTGGATCATTTTTTATTTGATGCCACTCAATGGGGAATTCTGAAACATGTGGAAAGCGTGCTCAACATTCAAGGATCTCAACACGTTGGAGGAACCATGCCTTAAGATAGTCACTTTTTTTTGATTTACATTGCAGCCGGATAGCGACACGTGGAGGTTTTTCACTGCAGGCCCATTGACAGAGACATAAAAACATTCAGCAACTTTACTAATTTAGCCTGGGACACGTGGTGAGCCCGCTCTCATTCAAGGATCTAATTTGGGCAACATTTTGAAATGGCACCATGAAGCCACGTGGATTCTTCTACAATAAGGTCGCCATAGGTTGACGCTTTTTGAAAATTTTAAGGGGCCTGGTCACATGTGGAGGGGCGACCACGCATGTCAGGGGACTGGCAACCTTGAAGATTTTTTAAGCACCCCACGTGTTGTCACTTTGCAAAAGGACTCAAAATTTTCATCAAAATGACCCGCAATCCCGAAAAGAAGGAGGTTAAGGTTGGCTTTGAAAATGTTCAAGAGGAGCAGTGAAGCGAATCCATTGTCAGGCCAGGTAACTTACATTTTTTTCCCATGCTTATTCAAGGTCAAAAGACTGAAACCATCGTCAAAATGACCGCCATGGGCCCTGCATAGAGGAAAGTCGAAAACTTGCTCTAATCAATGGCGGAGGATGCGGGACTTCATTGGGGTAACTTGGAAAATTTTCCTTTTGTGAAAAAAAGGAGTTAAAATTAACAAGGGAACCGCATGGTTCTGCTGGGACCCATAGCAGAGAATAGAAGCGGAAGGGTGGAGCTTGCGGAGCTGCAAAAAACTTGGAAAATTTTCCATTTTTTCCAAAAAAGAGGTGAAATAGGTAGAATTTGGTGACGGTTCCTTTGGGACCCACCTTAGAACACATGTTAGGCTCATTTCTCAAAGGCGGAGAGGTGCGGAGAAAAATGTGAAAATTTTACATTTTTCCAAAAGGTTGTAAAAGGTAAAAAAGGAAACACCTGCAGAGCCCATTTTAAAAGTGGATCTCCCACGTGGACGGTCCAAATTCAAAATAAAATCAATGACAGTTGTGCATCTATATCTGATTTTCTACGTCATTTTTTCACTCTAGAGCTCCTGGAGTGTGGGAGTCTTCATGATTTTTTGATATTTCTTGCACACCAAACAAGGAATGGGGGAGTTAATTTGATATCTAAGTTTGGTGAGGAAGATCTAGGGATGTATTTCATTAAGGTGAGATCTGACCTCTAGGGCTTGATCTGATCTTCCATTTTTCTCTTCTCAGGAATGCAAAGAGAACCATATTTGATAGATTAGGGGTGAAAGTGGTTGATGAGTAGAGGAAAAATTGATCTACCAGAAGGAGCTGAATGCGGGAGATATTCAAAGAGATCCACTGCCCCTGAGCACCTGATAACTTTTTATACAGATCTGATTCGTGGGAATCATGTGATCGGGATCATGGTGAGCACTGGTGGCACTCAATGTTTGGATTTTTGGGGGGAAAAGGGATTTTTTGTAAAATGTTATAAATTGGCACAAATTTATCGTGTAAATGGTTGGAGTGTTAGGGTGTCGGGACTGATTTTTCTAAGAGAAAATCTTGATAGAACCTGTCCTTCTGAGAAATCATCTGAAGAAACCTGTTTATCTCCTTTGTGTTAAATTTGATCATGTCAAGGTGGTTGCGAGTGTACAGCCATTGACAAGCTCTGAGATTGTTCTAGAAACTTTCCCCTACTGATAAATTTAATCAAACTTGAGTTAATCTACGTTATTTTTGGGAAAAAATTGTGTTTGCTTTGTTCCTGAATGTCTGCAAAGTAGTTTTCTTGTTCCTGTTGCAATATTACATTGAAATATTTGTGAATCACACAAGATCTTATCCTTGTGATATTTTGGTGGCATTTACAATTTCATTTATCAGAAGATCTTTCATCTGAGTAGTGAAATAAATAAATTTAAAATCACTATGACTCCTCAACATGACTGATAAGATTGTTTGTTAGCCTTTGAGTGTATCTCAGGTGTGATGAAACAGAGGTTGATAATGTTTGTTTAGATTTTCCAATTTGAGCCTTCATTTTGGATCCTTGAAGTTTGTGTGAAAAGTGTTGATTCTGGGCCTCCATTAAAGCACATATTTTGGTTAAAGGAACATCCTAGCTATCCCTGAAGCATTTCTATTGTTCAAGCTCTCCATTTTTGTAAAATTTCTCAAGAATCTGGTGAATCAAGTTCATTCTTGCCTCACCTCCCCACCAAAAATTCATTTAAAAAACAACTAATCCTACCCATACTACACCATGTTTGTCATGTTTGTATACAAATGCACAAATTTTACTACCAAAACATGCAAAAACAATCAGGCTTCCAAATATCTTTAGTAGCCTAAACCTTTCCTAGAGAATATCTCCACTATCTAGAGTGACAACTCGTGAGAATTAGTTTTTGTTGCATTGATAATATTTTCTTCAAGGTATCCTTAAAAATTTCACAAGGTAGGGATATTTCCATTTCCTCCATAAACAGTAGGCTACAAAAAGGTTCCTCTCACCCTGGTTAAAATGCACAACCATAAAGTAGTGATGATAGGTCAAATCATCTTGAGGGTGCTACCCATTTCTCCACATCTGAGTGATATAGAGAAAGATGCATTTCATCCCCAGCTACAAAATGACACACTACATGCTCTACTTGTCTCTAAGCTTCGTTCCAAACCTGTGATGCTACTTAGCTTCTGAGGGAGCATCGATTTGGGTACCAACACCCAATTGGTGCCATCCCCGACAGTGGCTCCAATCGGGTGTTGGTACCCAAATTGATTCTCCCTCATAAGTTGAGCGACATCACAGGTTGTTGAGGAGCATGACCTTGGCACAAAGGAGAAACCAAGGAAGATCTGGTTGGGAAGCAATCTCAGCAAGGATGAAAAACCGTCTTATGTCCAATTGCTCAAAAAATATCAAGATTGCATGGCTTGGACTTATTCTGAACTAAAGGCATACAAAGAGGATCTCTTTTAACATAAGATTCCCTTGGAATATAATGCAAAACCATTCAGGAAGAAATACAGGCCAATAAATCAACTCTCATCTCTTAAAATGCAAGAGGAACTGAAGAGACTGAGGAATGGAGGCATTATTCAACCTACAAGGTATTCTTCTTGGGTTGCAAACCTAGTACTAGTTAAAAAGAAGAATGGTGACATCAGGTTGTCTATGGACTTTAGAAATCTGAATAGAAAATCAATGAAGGATAATTATCCTTTACTAAACATGGAACACATGCTGCAGTTAGTGACCAATTCTGAGCCGCTATATACCCTGGATGGATTCTCTAGTGATAACCAAGTTGTTGTAAAGGAATAGGAAAGAATTAAGACATCCTTTACCACCCCTTGGGGAACATATGTATATGTCAAGATTCCCTTTGGACTGATGAATGTTGGAGCAAACTTTAAGAGAGAAATGGATGTTACTTTTTCTAATTACATCAATGATTTTATTGTTGTCTACGAAGATGATGTAACTTTGTTCTCCAGAAAGAGAGGTGATCATTTCCAACACTTGGAGAAAATGTTGATAAGATGTAGAGAATATGGCATTTCACTCAATCTAAAGAAGTTCCATTTCAGAATACAGGAGGAAAAATTTCTTGGTCACATTGTGTCACAATAAGGGGTAATGATTGATCGAGAAAGGGTAGAGACCACGAGCAAGGTCCCAATTCCAAGAACCAAGAAGGGGATTCAGTCATTCTTTGGGTAGATAAAATTTATCAGGAGATTCATATCAAACTTTGCTAATTTGACCATTCCAATCACTAACATGCTAAAGAAGGACTAGGTCATCAAATGGGAGGAGGATGCCATTCAAGATTTGAATGTGATCAAGGAGGAATTAAAGCATGCCCCTGTTTTAGCAGCTCTAAATTATAAGAAGCCTTTCTAACTATTTTATTTTTCTTTAGAGAACACTATTGCATTTGTCTTGTTACAGAAGGATGGTGAAGGGGCTGAGAGGCCAATTTCCTTTTTAGTAAGACATTTCAGGGGGCTGAGTAGAAATACACTATTATGGAGAAATAAGCATTTGCCTTGGTAAAATCAAAAAAGGTTTTCAAGCCTTATATTTTGAGCTCTAAAATTGCTACGTATGTTCCCCACAGTATGGTTAAAGACATATTATCAGAGATGGAAGTCTCAAGAAAAAGATGCAGATGGGTGAACAAGTTGCAAGAATATGACATGGATATAAAAACCACAAATCTGGTGATAGGTTTGGGCTTTGTTAAGCTTATCACTTAGAGCAACTTGCAAACTATTGAGGTAAATGAGGTAGAAGAAGGAAGGGTAGATGTTTTTGAAAAATTGATGAGTTCTGAGTGGTACAAAGATGTAATTTTTTATCTCAGACATCTATACTACCCTGAGCATTTGAGTAAGAACCAAAAAAGAGCCCTTAAGTTGGCTTCCCAAAAATATGTCATCATTGATTATGGGTTAGCTTGCAAGAACCCTGAGGGAGTTCTCTTAAGGTGCATTACTGAAGATGAAGCCGCCAAGATAATTTCTGATCTCCATGGAAGAGTTTGTGGGGGGAATTTTGCTAGAAGATTCGCAACACACAAGATTTTGAGGGTAGGTTATTGGTGGCTTACTCTCTTTAAGGATACAACTCTTTTGGTTAGATGATGTGAGAGTTTCTAGTACTTATCTCAAATACTGAAAGCTTCAGGCTCCCTTCCTTTATAGCTTGTATCAATTGAAGCCACATTCAAGTAATGGGGAATGGATTTCATTCTTGATATTTTCACACCCTTCAAGTTCTAGCCATAGGTGGATTCTTGTAGTCACTAATTACTTCACCAAGTGGGTGCAGGAAATCCCCACCAAAAGATCAAAACACCAATTTGTCATGGATTTTATGTTGAACCATATCATCTTTTGGTTTGGAGTGCCAATTAAAATTGTTGCTGACAATGCCATGAGCTTTAGAGCTAAACCTTTGGTGGAAATGTGCAAAGAATATGGGATCAATTTTACATATGCTTCTAATTACAACCCCTAAGGAAATGGAAAAGCTGAGTCAAGTAATAAAAATTTGTTGAAGATTATCAGAAGAACCTTGGAGCTGAACAAAAGAAAATGGGGGTGAATAGATGAAGTTCACTGTTTGGGCTGACAGAATTACTATTAAAAGAGTGACTGGGATAAGTCCATTTGAATTAGTGTATGAAACTCAAGGTCTTCTACTCTTGCATATGTAACTATCCTCATATCAGTTCATTCAACAACTAGAATATCAAGAAGTTAGTCCATATGAGGCTCGCATTAACCAGATTGTTAAACTTGATGAAGAAAGGATAGCATCTCACTAAAGGCATGTAAAGTTCAGAGAAAAATTGAAGAATTTATTTCACAATAACGTCACTCCTAGAGCTTTCAACATTAGATATCTTGTGCTATTGTGGGATAATAAACATGAAGACAAGGGCAAGCATGGTAAATTTGATACACTATAGATGGGACTTTACTCCATTGACATTCGGATTGGTGAGAATACCTTCTTTTTTAAAGATTTGGATGCTGAATTGCTTGAGTTACATGTTAATGGCAGGGCCCTTGAAGCATTTCCAGGATTGATTCCCCAGAATCAAGGTGAGCATCACTTTTATAGTTTATAGCTTGTTGGTTGCTTTCTGTCTTTTGAGTTTTTGCTCGTTCTAGTCCTCAGTGACTTGGCTTTGTTCGTTTCTCGGTTCAGGTTTTTGAGGATGGTTGTGGTTGTTTCGCTATGATAGCTTATTCTTGGACTCCGTTGCCTAATGGTCTGTTCTTGGCACTTGGTCTCCTAGTTGTTCTTTTGGCACTCACAGGGAGTGCCCATCCTCGATTCAGAGTCGATGTTGGTGCTTGTTTCGATATCGCACCATTTGCCCTGATTTTCCTCTAATCTGCGTGTTGTGGAAAATTTTATCTCTTGATGTGGATGTTCTAAAGCTTTTACCTCTATTTGAATGCCTTGAATTGTTCACATAATCCATTGGCATGCCCTTCTTTGAGGAAGTCTCCAAGTTTTTCCCTATTTGTGCCCTAATTTCTTCAAAATCTGGGGTTCTGCCATTTTTTCCTATTTTTGCCCTGACCATGAAAGCTTGAGAATGATCAATTTATATTTTTATGCCATTGACAATCAAAATCCATGGTCTAAAGATTCTTGGAACCATGATTCACTTGGTTTTGTTTCAAAAAATTTCATCCTTAGAAAAAAAATGGATTCTGGGCATGAATGGTGAATTTCTGTGTTTTTGATAGTCTGGCAAGCATTTTTTTTCCTTTCGAAATTATTCCTCAGCAATCAGTGGTCACGTGGATTCTTTTGGTTAGTTAGGGGATGGCTGGGAAAATATTTTAACTTTTAAATTTTTACTTTTTTGGCAAAAAGGCAAATTTGGTCCCATAGATCCACTCAATTCTGATTGGTTATTTTGGTACTCACGTGGATTCTTATAATTGGATGGGGAGTGACATGTTTGTTTTATGAACTTGTTCTTTTTGGATACTTGGAAAAAAAAATTGAATTCACCCCGTAGCCCCACAAGGCTCTAATTGGCTATTCAACAAAATCTAAGCGGCAGAGAAAAAGTCTTACTTTGACCCCGCAGAAGGACACATTGCAAAGTTAAAAGTGGAGATGTGGGCCTTTAGAAGCAAGTTGGATATTTTTTCCCTTTTGGAAAAATAAATTAAAGATTCTAAAATGGATGTGAGCCCTCGCCAAAGCATATTGATGGCTTATAAGGTTCTTAAATTTGCACCATAAAGTCAAGAGGTGGGCCATCGGGGGCAACTTGGATTCTTTGCCCCTTGTTATTCAAAAGATTAAAATCATCAAAATGACCCGCAGGCCTGACAAAGAAAACTCAAAATTTTCTCCAGTCAACGGTGGAAGTGCGGAGGTTCGGGGGAAATTTGTAAAATTTTCCTTTTGTGGAAAAATGAGGTGAAATAGTAGAATTGAGCCGTGATTCCATTAGGACCCACATTGGGACATGTGTCAGGCCCATTTTTCAAAGATGGAGGGGCAGAGAAAATTGAGAAATTTTTCATTTTTCCAAAAGGTGTAAAAGGTAAAAGGGAACCTCCGGGTCCATTTTAACTTGGATCTCCCATGTGGACAGTCAAGATTAAAATAGAGAATCGCTAGCAACTGTGCATATTTATCTTATTTTCTACCATTTCTACTCCAAATATCCTTGGGATGTGATTTTTTTATGTTTTTTTTTATCATTTCTTGGAGTATCCAACATGTAAAATGAAGAGGAACATTAGTTTGGTATCTTGGTTAGGTGGAAAAAATCTGAAGATGTCTTTTTTCATGAAGATGTGATCTAAATATTGGCTTCGATCTGATTTTCCAATTTTTTCTTCCTTGGCATGCAAAGAAGTAGATTTGACATATTGGAGGAGGAATTAGTTGGCGCGCAAGATGAAGAACGACTTACTAGGTGAAGAATTGAATGCTGGAAATATTTGGAGAGATTTACCCTCTGCACACCTGAATTTTTTTTCACAAATCTAATTTTGAGAGTCTTAACATGCAATGGTGCTGTGAATGTCTCTGGTTTTGGGGTAAAACTCTATTGTAAATGAATTATTATAATTGCATGAATTTTTCATGAAAATGGTTGGAGTGTTAGAGGTCGGGAGTAATTTTTTTAAGAGAAAAGCATGATAGAACCCATCCTTCTAAGAAACCATATGAAGAAACCTATTTATCTCCTTTGTTTTAAATGTGTTCGTGTCAAGGTGGTTGTGAGTGTACAACTATTGACAAACTCTGAGATTGTTCTAGAAACTGAGATTGTTCTTGAGAAACTTTCCCCTTGTTCTCGTTGCAATATGATATTTGTGAATTTTATCCTTGTGATCAATGCTTGAAGAGTTAATCTGTCTCCTAGCATTATAATATTTGGGAAAAATTTGATGTTTGTTAAGTTTTCCAATTCATTTCTGAATTTTGTCTGCAAGTAGTTTTTATAGGAACTTGTTCCCAAAGTTGCAAGATCCCCATTACATTGAAATTCATCTCTGTGAATCACACAAGATCTTATCCTTGTGATAGTTTGGTGGCATGGCCTGAACATTGCTTAATTTCATTTATGACAAATCGTAAGAGTTTTTTGTTTCATTTGATAAGGTCTTGTTAACCGAATAAAACCCCTAATTTAAAATCACTGTGCGATTGGATAACTCCTAGCATGACTATAATAGATTGTTTGTTAGCCTTTGAGGGTATATTCTTAAATTCCAAGGTGTGATGAAATACATTAAAGTAGTGATTGATAATGTTCAATGTGTGAGTTAAGTTTTCCAATTTAAGCAGCCTTCATTTTGGATCCTTGAATCAAGATTTGTGTGAAAAGTGCTGATATGCACAGTTCAATCTATTACAAAATAAGGCCTCCATTGAAGCACATATCCTCTTCTAAGTTAAAGGAACATCTTGCAAAAGGCTAGCTACTCCCAAAGTTATTCTTTATGAAAAATTGTTCTAGAGTTTGATCGTCCAGATCCTTGATTCTAACGGGTAAAATTCTTATGGCCTTTTGAAGCTATTTTGGGTCTGGTTAATCAACTGCACATTAACTGATCTCTGGATATATTTATTTTATTTAAATATATCTAACCTCACCTCCCAGAAAGTCCTATTTTGTGAAAATAGGAGCTCAGAAAAAGTCATTTTGAAGTTCACAAAAACTTTTCTTCTTTGCTGCAATTGATCAGAAAAATACCGTGTGTCCCAGCATACAGCTGACCTTCCTTGTTTGTCACCTGTGTGTATACATGAATGCATCGGCTGAATTTTTACCTACCAAAACATGCATAATACAAATCAGCCGATTTTTCTCTGGCAGTTGTCTTTAGTGCGGATGCTTCACCTGAACATTAGCTTAGAACCTGGGACAAAAATGTTTGATATCTTCCATTATCTAGAGTGACAACCCTCGTGAGAGTTAGGTTTTGTTGGGATTTTTTTCTTTGATGGGAGAGTTAGAGAGAACCCGATTGGGCCCCAAAAACATGATTTCAGGCCTTTAATCAATCTACTTGCTTGGGAATGAAGAATTTGATGCATGTTATCAAAATTACCTTGAGGGGTGACATTTTGGATAACAGGTCTTCTTAATAGCTTCACAAGGAAGGATATTCCCCATCTCCTCCATAAACAACAGGCTACCAAAAGGGTTCTCTCACCCTGGTGGAAAGGCACAACCATAAAGTAGTGAGGATAGATCAAATCCTCTTTAGGGTGTTATCCATTTCTCCACATCTGAGTGACAAAGTGGCTAGTTAGATCCCATCACCCGACTACAAAACGACTCACTATGATGCTATGCTTGTCTCTAAGCTTCCTGACCAAACCTGTGATGCTGCTCAGAATTCTAAAGGAGAATCAATTTCAGGTACCAACAAATACATTTGTATTAGTAAGGATTCTAAGTCCAACGTGGATAATTAAAACATTAATATTCTAGAGGATGCAACACCTTATATTCCAACATTTTACGCCTGTAACCTCCATCAGGGGGGTCCTGGTTTCCTCTCTTATCCTCAGCAAGTAGTCCCGTACAGCTAGTTTCTTTGGTTGATGCAATATGGTTATCTGCATGTAGCCCGAGAAATTCCAAATTCAAAAATATCAATGCTTAACAATCCTTAGACTTTAAATTAAGTCTAAATCCATTATAATGGCACTTTACAGAGAGAGAGCGACAAGAAATTTCATCAAAAATTGATGAAAAACAGTGTGTATTTAGCATCTCCAAGAGTCTTGGAGCAAAAATGGTAGAAACAAAATATGCTATGCACATAGTAACCGTTGATTCTGCCCCTTCTCCTACTTTAGATTAGTATCCGTCCACATGTTTTCTTTGGCAACAATAGTCTTCAAGGATGAGGTACAGATGGCATGTTTCCAAACAAGCGCGGTACCTTCCACGTGCCTTGGGCCCAAGAAAAACCTTTATGGCCTTTGAAAAATCTTAGTGTAAAAAGGAGCCAGCATTTAAGCCTCCACGTCATCTTCATGGTGCTCTTTCATATGGTCCCCAAAAGTGGAGACCCCAAATAAGCACGTGTTCACCACTTATCTCAAATCAGACAGAGTTGTTAAAAACTTGAAAGGGACTCAGCAGAAGGCGCCATGGGGGGGGGGGTTGGCTATATAGTCCGAGAAATTTTCCTATGGCCGATTGAAAAAAACGTCCAAGCAAAGGGCAGAGTGAGCACAAGCCTCTCAAGTGTCTCTCTTAACAGCTTCTTTCAAAATATAAATATTAGGGGGTAGGTCCTATAAATAGGTGCATATGCCTCTATGTGTCCCATAGCCTTTATAAATTACTTTGAAAATTTTAAGTATAGAAATAGAGCTAGCGGAATACATCCATATGTCTCCCTATATGTACATTGTTAAGGTCATATACCATATATAGGTGAATATATTCATATGAGTGCCTTCATATCCTCCATGTATCATAGAATATAACAGTATTATACATATACAACTACATATAATTTTCAAAGTATAGCATACATAGTGATACCATAAATAGGCCATATATATCCACATATACTGACGATATATATTTGATATGGAGCCCAAAAGCGGATA
The DNA here is from genome assembly GCA_019776745.2 of Taxus chinensis. Lineage (NCBI taxonomy): Eukaryota > Viridiplantae > Streptophyta > Pinopsida > Cupressales > Taxaceae > Taxus > Taxus chinensis. Next base: position 180,658 of record JAHRHJ020003265.1, on the reverse strand, counting down.
CAGTCAAACAAGCGTATATATACATACGTGAAAATCACGGCATCTTATATACCATATAATGAATCTTTGTACATTTCTAGAAGTACAGAAGATATCGTTTTGTGACATATATATAGGTCCTAACATGTGATACATTGAGCCTTCATCGAATCATATATATACCACTTTTATCATAGTGTAATGGTATGTATCATATATGTATATGTATATATAGTGTCATATATGTTATATATAAATATGAGACTGATATGATATAAATATACTCATATTTTACGCTCAAGTTATTCTGTCACGTGTGTATAGAGTGTATATATCATAACATATATATTTATATATATGATCACTCATATGAAAGGTTAACATGTGTCATGTTTAACTCTTTTTCTGGTACTATCACCCTAGTTCATGCAGTTTCAATTAATCGCACTGGAGATAGAATTTGATGGTCATCCCTATGCATTGTTAGTTCATTTTTAGTTAGCAAATAGGAGTAGATTTCAAATCATTAGCTTAAAAATATAGGAATCCATTATTTTCTGACAGCTTATCCATCCAAAATGACAAATCTTGCAAACTTGAGGATCTAAGTTCCGTATGACGGTTGTTTCAAATGATCAAGTATCTTCTAGAACTAAGATCATGGGTTAATACAGTCTTGGACGGACCAAATGTAACCCCTGATCCATTCATGTCTAACTTTCACCCATGTAGTCAAATTAGCACGATTCAAGACTCTAAGTCATTTTCCTGCAGAATAATTCACTTCGTCAAATATCACTGTGCAATGCTTCCAAGTTCTCTAACACTGGAATTGTAAATCATTATACAATTCAACAAGTTTTTTTATTAATGTTTATAGACTTCCTAAAGCATACACTACATCCATCCATATACTAATCTTCCCTTCTGATCTATCTTCTCAATTTCATGATATGAAATATCATCGAAAATGGAAGAAATTTTCAGAGTAGTTGTAACTGAAGGATCAGTAGTTAGAGTGGGTTTTGTTTCTTTCCTTAAAAAAGTAGTAAGTTGTTCAACCTTTGACTTCACTTCACCTTTGGAAGCTTTATCTTTATAATACTTCTCCAAAGCATTTCCAAGGGAAACTTGAACATCCTATTTGTCATCTTCATGTGTTTTTATTTCCTAGTGAAAACCTAGATGATCTGAAAATCTGTTACGTAATGATCTCTTTAGTTTTTCCTTCAATAGGAGTAGATATATCCATGAATAATTTCTCCTAATTGGATTATTTATAAATTAAAATATGATCATTGGCCTTTTGGCCTATCTCTTCAAAGTAGGTTACAACACACTTACATCTATCACATCTATAAGAGACACCTTCTTCTTCTTTGGGGTTTAGTGATATAACCTGTGTCTGGTATAGTAGACGCAGATGAAAGTGGCATTTGGCTCAAAACCTAGGAGCATTGGATAAATCAGTAGCATTGATAATATAAATAATCAATGAAATGGACGTGGTAATGATATATGGCATGTTAGTGAGAATAACCTTAGGAAAAGACACAATGGGGATGGAAGTTGAAATGGAAGGAAATGAAATTTGTTGAGAAAATGGAGTGGAAAATGGAAACCCAATCATTTCCCCTAATGAGAGAATAGAAAGAGATGAAAATACATACGGCCATTGGGGAGAGATAAAAAGAGATGAGTGGAGGAGACTATTAGATTATGATAGGGAAAGTGGAGTTGAATATGGTAACAATGGTAGTGAAGGAAGAGGTGGAAAATATTGTGATACAACTTAGGAATAACTAACTTCAACAACTTCCAATACTTTTTTGTAGAGGACACAACCTTGGAAGTAGGAAATTTAAAGAGAAGAACCTTCCAACTTAATAAATTAAATCTTCCTTGGAGTTATAAAGCCTTTTGGGTAAACCTTTTTTCCTCATATGGGTTATAGGGAGACTTAATGTTGGTTGGGATTCCTCATTCTTATCTATTAATCTAATCCTTTCACTTAAATTCCCAAGGTATCTAACCAATCATATGTCATTTGTAGAATGGGCCCCACCCTTTCTTTAGTATTGCAATGTTCCTATTGGTACCAATCAATCCACGACAAAGGTTTATTGGCAACATTATTGCTCCTCTACATTAGAACCAATACTTCATCATCATCCTCCATTTATTTTGGAATATCTGCAATACCGAATTGTTTAACTTCATCTAAGGTCAAATTTGATCTTATTGAGAGCATTCGTTTGTATAATAATCTTCATCCCTCTGATAATGAATCAAATATCCTCCAACTGAGGAATGTGAGAACTTTCCAATCTTGTGTCACTGAAGTTACCCCAGTAATCAAAGTTTGTTTCTAAGGATGGAAAGTTCGCAATGTAACTTCAAACATTTCTCCATCCATAGTCTTTGCTTTGTAAATACTAGCACACGTATACCTTCCTATTGAAATAGGAAACTAGACTCCATCCTTATGTCGTTTATTTTTGAACTTTATTGATAATCTAAATCAATTGTCGAACCAATTCTACCAAGGCCCATTTATCGCTAGGAAATCTTGGTATTTTGCTAGGGTTACTCCAAGAAACCTGGAATCCTGATGTATGTGAATGTCAGTAATTGAAGATAGATGGCTCCTTATTCCCTTACTTCTTTAAAAGCAACTTAATCATAAATTCTTCAATTGCTAAAATTTTTTATCAAAATGATATAAAAGTAAACAACAAGTAATGCACCATTGACCCTACGGAAATGTTTGTTCCCTTCATCCATTGTCATTTCACCATAAAATTCATAAATCTGATGACTCACTTATAACACCTTTTTTTATTCAAACCATTGAATTCTCCCATGGAAGCTGCAACATAAATAAGGGCAAGGAGGTCATAAGAAATTTTATAGACGTTAAGACAGTTTCTCAATTGAAAATAAATTGAGTTGTTTTATATGTTCCCCCCATCTTATGAACTCCTTATTCTTCTTAATAGTAGCAATATAAAGGAACATCCATTCTTGAAATTCCCTTACCGAAGTGAGAAAAGAAAATATACTCGAGGAATGCAGTAAGATCATTTACTTCTTGGATGAATTCTGAGCAGAACAATGTTCTAGAAAGCTTGGTGACATTCTTAGCTGAAGTAACTCTTCATCACAACCTTTTTACATAATTCACTACTCTTTAGCCCAATGTTCAATTGTTTCTTTTGGTGAAATTGTTGCATATTATTCAACATATGGAAGTTTGAATAAATAGTTCAAAAAATTAGCATTCCATCCTAATCACAACCTTTCCATCATAATCTTTTATCGATTTAGAATCCTTATCAAATTGAGATGTTGCAGCCAAGACAAAATCAGGGAAATGCATGGATGAATGAAAACCCGCAGAAAGAGAAATCCTATTGCCGAATATGGCCTTCATTGAAGGTTTCTTATTAGGGGTCTTTAATATTTCCTAGAAGTCTGACAAATCCAATTTTCCACGATCAGTATCTCTAATATTCCCCAAATCTGATGTTAGGCATGAGTGAAGAGAAAATACTAAGATTGTGTTAATTCATTTTTCCCTTCTCTTTTGATGAGGAAGTTGACATTAATTTAGAATTTGAAATCCGATTGATCTTTTAAAATTTGTAAGAAACCCCAAAGGTTATAAAATTCCAAAGTCCAAAGGTCCAAAAATTCCAACTCTAAAAAGGATTTAACTTTGAAGTACAAACCTTTGAAATCCTAAACTCCTCATAGTTCCAAAACACTAAAAAAAGAAGATCCAAAATCTCCACCTCTGAAACCATGAAACCGTGACCTCCAAAACCTTGAAAGTACTACTAAATCTTACCTCTAAACTCTGAAACCCCAAAATAACTGCTAACTCTGAAATTATGACATCTGAAACCCTGAAAGAATTGCTAACTCCAACACTCTGACCTCCAAAACCATGAAAGCAAAAACTTCAAAGCTCCAAAATTGGTGAAAGGCACAGTTTTAAGAGAACGAAAGTTAAATGTTTGAAGGATATAAAAGGAACTTGTTGCGTAATCCTTGAATTTGATGAGACTAGATGCCTGCATGAATTGAAGCTTGTAGTATTGAGAAAAGAATCAGATGACATGGTTAAAGATGAACAATGGATGATATGTGTTTCCATGTCAAGAAAGAAAATAAGAATAGATAAAAGAGAAATAAAAAAAATACCTAATGAATCATAAACCAAAAACAAGAAATAAGTTTAGAAATTACATTGAAAGTGATGCCTTAAAAGTACAAAATGGTGCGGTAAAATTAGGGTGTCAGAGAAAAATCTAGGTGAAAATGAAAGATAAAATTTCTAGTTTATATAGGTAACCCCGGAATTAATGCTTGGAATCTGACACATGTGGGGGTAATTTGAAATTAAATTTTAATGGAAGCTCCAAAGTTGTAACCCCTGAAACTATGAAATGAAGCAGCATCATTACAATACAAAACCCGAAGTCTAAAACCCCAAAGGGCTGAAGTTTTGAATTTTTAGAACTTCAAAGTTTCAGAATTCGGAACTTGGGAATGAAATTATCCACAAAGGTAACGTGAAACTCTGAAACCCCAAAAGTTTGAAGTTCTGAAATTTTAGAAATTTGGAGTTTTGGAATTCAAAGGCTATGGCAACAAAAATAACCTAAATGCCAAGGAGGAATTCGAAACCTAAAATTTTGAAGATCTGAAATTTCATAACTTCGGGCTTTATAATTTTGGAAATTTAAATAAAAAATTTGTTTTGTAATCGAGAGAAAAATTCAAAAAAAGAAGATCTCTGAAATACAAATTTTGAAAATTAAAACTTTGAAATTTGGAATACTTCGACATTTTGAAAACACTTTTAGGCAAGAAAACTCTACTAAAGGTTCAAGGAATTATATAATTTTTAAAAAATCCTTCCTGTTAAGCTAATTTTTAAAAGGTTAACACTTTTGGGGAAATCCAGGGAATACTTGCCTACTAAGCTTTAGGCTAGTAGCCTTATACAAAATATTCGGCAAAAGAGTTGTAAAAAGAAAACATCTTCAGAGCACACACCAAATGAAAAGAAATAGAAAAACAACAACATAATGTGTTTAGAACTTAGAGGAAATGATAAAAAAAAACATAGTACAAATGTAAAAACTATTCTCAAAATAAAGCTTTGAGATGAATCCCCTTCACTTGGATGGGAAATTCTTATCCATTGAGTCTTGATAAGAAAAAATAATTTTTCTTATTTACAACTTGTGATGATATATGGTCTGCTCTAGAGGGAATCAAATTTAGCATTCATACCTGACTTGGCCCTATCAGTATCCTATTTAGAACAAAATATCCTTCATGGAACTCCCTATTAGATGCCTTTTCTTGAAAGATATTTTAACTTGAGATTGATGCTATTCCAGGGTCTTCATTGGTTTGTACCTTTGTTAATTCTAGCTCCATCAGTTCATAGTACTTAATCGTCATTGAATCATTTTCCATAAGTTCTTGTTGATGTGTTAATTCCAAAGAATCCATCTCTAGAGATAGTGGGATCTTGGCTACTTTTCCATATACTAGCATAAAAGGTTAATTCCCAATAGCCCTTTTAGGTGTGATTCGATCTACCCATAGGGCGGTTTTAAGTTAACTGTGTCAAGTTCTTATATTGGTTTCAATTGTACACTTGATGAGACTTATGATATTTTTCTACTAGATTCAGCTAATCCATTTCCCTGTGGATAGTAATTTGATGAAGTTTTGAGATAAACTCCATTTTGACACCCCATTCAGTTAATTTAAAACCATAAAATTTCATCACATTGGTTAAAATTACTGTGAATGGAACTCCAAAACATGTCATTTTACCTTCCAGAAAATAGTCCATTGCAGTGAGAACCCATTTATGTCCATCACTAGATGGAGGATTAATCATTTTGATGAAATACAATCCCCACTAGACAAAAGGTTGGTCAACCTGAATTGGGTGAAGACGAAGGGCTACCAATCTCTATTTTCCCACGAAGTAAGCACATTCCTTGCATTTTCTTACCTTGAAATGAGTATCCTTGAATAAATATGGCCAATAGTAACCGGTCCTCATAATCTTCGTCACAGTAGTCCTTGTGGAGTAATGCCCTCCAGAAAAACCATTGTCAAATTCTTGAAAAATTTTATCTATCTACTTCGGTCTTATACATCGAAGTAGAATGCAATTCAAATCTCTACGAAAGAGAACATTATTCACTTAAACATAAGGAATGGATTGAATATGGAAGCTTTGTTTGGTTTTATCCATGTGAGCAGGATATATTCTTGAAAGGAGAAAAAAATTCATCTTTGACAACCAATCAACCTAGTAATTTTTCTAAGGTTCATTAAGGAACATTGTATCCTCTTCAGCGTTTGTCTCCAAATCTATAGCCAACTATTGACAAAAAGCCTTTACCCCTAATGAGATTAGTGACCTTAATGTGTACATTGTATTCCATAACTTTAGTAACCCCATCCAACATGCTTCTCATTCATGACTTTATTTAGAAAAAAATCTTTAACTCCGGGATGAGACCCCATCAAATGAATTTTTTTTATTAGATAACATATGTCTGAAATTATTCAAATCCCGAATAAAAACAAAGACTTATTTCTCAACAAATGAGTACTTTAGCTCATAATATTTTAGGGATTGGCTAAATAAGGTAATTGGTTGTTCCATTGATTTGTTATTTTGCTGAGTGAGAATACTAGAAACCATTTCCTTACCAGAAAATACATAGCGAATGAAATCCCTATCAAATTTTTGATTCACTAATGTAGGTGGTTTAGAAATTGTTGTCTTAATGGCTTCAAAACTCTCTTTCACTTCCTTTTTCCATGAGGAAGGCATGTTTTTCTTCAACATGAGTTTTAGTGGTTTAGCCAAGGCTACAAATCGAGGTATAAATCTCTATACAAAATTTATTGTGTGAAGAAAAATTTGAAGTAAATTTTTGTGGTTTGTGAGGGATAGGGATAATATTGATCATATTATTTCTGGATCAATAGAGAGTCTGTCAATTGACACCACAATCCCCCCCCCCCAAAATATTTCCTTCTTGTATATATGAAAAAAACATTTCTTGGGATTTAATGAAACCTCAAATTCTCTACTTATCTTGAATACTTTCCTCAAATGAGCCAAGTGATTGACCAAAAATTTGGAATATACTGTTATATCATCTAAGTATATCTAGATGATATTGTTGATTAGTCCTTGGAAATCCATATCCATTTCCCTTTAGAAAGTAGCACCAACATTGGATAATCTGAATGGTATTTTATTATAGGCATACATATTGTTAGGTAGTTAATGTGTACATTACATTAGAGGTGTTAGGTTAGTTAATATCTTGTAATATTGATATAAACAATATTACTATATATATTAGAGATATATATAGCTATTGTGATATATTGTTATAACAATATATCTTGTATTGGTAAGTAGTTATTTTATGTTTATGGTTTGTTATATTGAGGGAGATTCATGTGCGATATGGGTGGAGATTGTATCTCCCTAATTATAGGTAAGTCTCTTCCTATAAATTTGTAATCATCACGAATGAATAACATATAGAAGAAAATATTATTATATGTTAAATTCGTTTAAAGTAACTCTGACCAAACTTATGTGAAGTTCTTATCAGAGTGATAGTCTTGTTCTTAGTAATGGATTTGATTATCATATACTTATGAGGCAACGCCTTACATTTGCCTAAAATGAGATGAGTTATAAGTGATTATTATTGCAAGGAGTAGCTTGCTAGTTTCTATTGTTGCCTCTATTACATGAAAAACAAGATTTATTCTCTATTGAACTATCCCATGAGGACAGTAACCTTGCAAATCATAATCTTTAACACTGCGGAGTGTATTAAATCTTCATGAACAACAATCATGTATAGGACTGTATCATGCATGTTTGAGATCAACACTCATATAAAATCATGTGCATATGTGTAGACTACATTTAAATTGTGTGAATCATATACTGCAACCTCCATGCCATTAGTAGGTATATGTAGATGTCTCTATATCAGTCACTTTCCTCTTATAAGTCAAAATATATTGAGTTATTACATAAAAGTCGTGTTGCATTTGGAAAATCATATGAAATTCTGTTCGATGATTCACGATGTACTTGGATTCTCAGGGTGGCTTATTCATTACTGAATGTCTAAAAGCAAAATTGATGTTTTAAAGTCATCTTGGTGGTAAATTGTGAAGTTATTGGTTTCCGTAGGACATGACGTCATTCTACATTCCATGCCTTGACCTCTGCATGTACAAATCTATGTTGAATTTTTGGAGATCTTTCTCCCTCACTTCTATTGTGAAATTTTGTGTTGGAAACATCCTCAGAAAGTCCGTAGAAGCCATCCAATATTCCGAATAGGAAATTCGCTCTGAGAAGCATCAAAAACGCTTCCGTAGGCCCGGATTGTCATTTGCACCTTCAAAGCGGGACTCACTGCATCCTACAGCTCACTCGCAGATATAAACTGGCATACATATCTCTATCAAATTGAATACATTGTGCGAACTGTCAGCTAAAAAGATGTTAGTGAAAGAATGGGAACATTGGAGAAGGAAAGCTTTGAAGATTATATTGGGCTGGGTATTGGTGATTATGTACGAGCCCTGTTCACCGATGTCACAAAGGGCCCCGTTACAGGATACAACTCACTTCCAATGGGTGTGCAAATCAATGTATCTTGATCAAACCTTGTGAAAACCTCAAGTGATAGGTATAATTTTTTAGAGTTTTTTTATCAGTTTTCCACGTTTCTTTAGAGTCCACCTTTGTAAAATAGTAATTTCGCTCAAATAAAAGCCTGAGGTTCATTGTTGTCTCCATGTATTTTGTTGATTAGTCTATATAGATTTTATTTTAGTCTCTATTTGAATAGGATATAGAAATCTAGTTTTTATTTCTTAAGTTTAGTTGATCGATTTTTTAATAGTCAAAATTAAATTGTCATTTTTAAATCAAAATTTCAATTGTCATTATTATAAAGGTTGTCATTTGTATTATTTAATAGTTTGATCTTGTGAGTCTATTAGTATTATTTTGTCAAAAATTGAAATAAGTCATGTCTAGAGTCAAAAATAGTCATTAAAAAGTTATCTCATTCATATTTTCATTATTGTTAGTTGAAGTCTTGAAAGTAGTTGTAGTCCATTTAATGTCATATCATTGAAACATTGTTGTTAAGTCATAGTCTTGTCATTGTTAAGTGTCACATTTTGTGTCAAATTGATTAGTCGATGACATTGTAAAAAGTTCGTAAAATAAAAAAAATTACCTCACAGACATTTTCGGTGTTACCCGACTTCCGGAAAATAAACTATTTCACATTGTGGGGGGAAGTTATACCAAATAAACCCAATGTGGAAATCTATTGAGCATTCAACATCAAATCGAGCTGAGCTAGCAGCATGATTACTAGAGGAAAGAGGCATCAGAGGCTGGAGGATAACCAACGACCTCTTGTCAAGTCACCAACGACGGGGCCACTTCACTGATTTGTTGGTGGCACATGTGTGAAGTGTGTTTGTTTTCAGTTTTCAGTTGTTTTTTCATATTTCAGTATGGTGTGAGAATAAGAATAAAGGTTCATTTCCTGTTCACTTGTATATGTGAGTTATTCCTACATAATTCCCCAATGTAATAACATAGTGAAGAACAAATAGTACATTGAAATGCAACATCATGATTCTTGAAGAGGTTGAACAGTCATATGTGTTCTTGTTCATACCTAGGTTTGTGGTTAGCCTCTGGAAAACCATTGAAGGTTGTTCAGATGTGTTCATGCTTGAGTTCCCACACTGTTAGGTCAGATGTGTTCCCTAGAGTGATTGGTTGATAAGAAGATGATTCGTGAGTGTATTCCCATCCTTGTCGGTCAGATGTCTTCCTGACAGTGCATGGTTGATAAGAAGTTGATGTGTTCCTTCTTCTACCTTTAGTTTGAGTGTTGTACCAAGATCATGAGCAAACATAGGCGGCAGGCTACAGAGGAAGTGTGAAAGTTATTTTGTTACCATGTAAACATTAAGGGGGGGAATGTTAGGAAAATTAATGTTTACATTACATTAGAGGTGTTAGGTTAGTTAATATTTGATAGTATATTGCTATAAACAATATTAGAATATATAGTTGTTGTGATATATTGTTATAACAATATACCTCGTATTGTTAAGTAGTTAGTTTATTTTTATGGTTTGTTTGAGGAAGATTCATGTGTCATATGGGTGGAGATTGTATCTCCCTAATTATAGGAAAGTCTCTTCCTATAAATTTGTAATCATCACTCGAATGAATTATATAGAAGAAACATATTTGTATGTGTGAAATTAATTAAAGTCTCTCAGTTATGTGCAAGTCTTGTTCTTAGTTTAGACATACCCCACTTAGTAGTGAATGTTGTCTTGAATTAATCATATTCTTTGATAAAAATCTAATTATATCTAGTATATCAATCAATCAGTGAAAATATTTGCACTCCTGCTATTGTTTGGAGAATCTACTCCATTGAGGAAAGAGGATAACGATATTTTAATGAGGATCTCTAAAGTCAATGCATAGTTTTTTTATGAGAACAAAGTGAGATACCCATGAGGAATGTTTTATTGGAAATATAATACAAGCATCAATGATCTTGGAGAGTTCCTTCCTCATTAGTGGATCAATTATTTGATTTATTGGCCTATGTTTCTATCGAACTAGTTTAGCATTAGGGTCAAGTTCCATTGTATTTTGTGCCAAAATTGGGTCAAAACCATGCAAATCCTTATAATTCCATGTAAAATCATCATTATATTCTTGAAAAAGTGTGACAAAATCTCTTTTCTCTTATGGGGTACATACTTTCCCAATCTTTAGAATTTTTTAACTAGTTATCTCAATTTCTTCAAAGTCATCTTCTTTGATTATCATGTCTGAATTCTACCTTCTAGCCTTATCATCTGAATTAAAAATGGATTCAAGAGTGAATAAGACTTTATGTATCTTATTTCCCTTCAATTGGATGATTTTATCACCATATGCTTCATTTAACTTAGCCTTATTTTTCATAAAAAACTCTACTTCTTCTCGAAGAAAAATAATGATATGCTTATCGCTGTTAAAAACCTTACAACTTACTTTATTATTAAGAACTACTAGAAAAACAACCATCTTAATAGACTGTACTTATTCCTTTATTACATTAGTAGGGATATCATATTGTGATTCAATAGTTGCAAGCCAATCTGCATCCATGTTCTGATTCCTAAGAATAACGTGAATCACAAAATCTTCGAAGTCTTCAATTAAACTCCATACCATGTTTTTATAAGATTTGGATAGATCATTTTTTGATGAACTGTGTGCCCATCAACTTGATGACACAATCTAACTCACTATCTCCAAAAATAGTCAGGGCTTTGATTCCCCTTCTTTTGAGGCTAATTGAATTCCTTGGACCAAGGGCCCCCTATTCAACAACATTATTGGTGCAGCTAAATTGCAATTGAAAATTATGATAAGTACTTATCTCCCTATGGAGATAAATAATCGTGACACCTGGCACCTTAGTCTATTTCTTACTCCTTGAAGCCATCGAAGAACAATTTTCACAGTCCTTCAGAATTGCTTTGTTTTTTGACAAGTTGTGGGTATGATCACATCCTTCTTCGTGAATGTTGTATGTACCCAACCTCTGTTTCCTCTAAACAGTAGCAAACCATCTTCTTCCGTCTACTAATGCATCATCATGTAGGGATCATAATGATGATCTCCACTCACTTCATCTAGCACAATGACTTGGGGACATCTTCAATAAGAGTGGTCAATTCGTGATCAACATGTTCTTCTTCTAGATCACCGAATGGTATAATTCCCATTTATAGGACTAGCAGTGCATGATGTTCTACATGATTATGGAAGATTGGTTCTCACCCTTATAGTTACTTTAGATTCTGTATCGAGTCCTTGAGAATAATATGTGACCAATCGGTTGATAGGGTAACTACCCATTTATGGCAGTGAAATCTTGTGATAGGTAGATAACAAAAGATAGGACAAAGATCAATGACTGATATGTCTTGGGTAAATGAAAAACTTAGGTCATGCATGGATGGTAAGTTCAAGTCCTTTGATAACTCCAATAGTTTGTAATGGTTGTTTCATCCAGCTAAACAACTTCTCTTACAGACCAGCACAGATTGGATATGCCTTGCACTATATATAATTTGTCTTGGGCATGACAGAACTATTGAGCACCAGAATCGATCTATGAAATTATGTACCAGGTATGATTGCCGATGATCAGGGAAATATAGAATAGTGTTGGTTTTTTTGCCTTGGGAATACTTTTACCTTCTGATCTGACACAAAACTTGTAGCGGTTACTATTTGATGATGCTGATGATCCATCGGATTGTACCAAAACTATTCAGATGCCTCATCGCAACAAGTTTCTTTGAGAAGGAATTGAGAGTGTGTCCCACATAGTAACACGTGTAAGTTGGTCTTTTCTTCAGATGTTGTACAATAATGAAGGGAATTGCTCCTACTTTGATAAAAATTCTTTAGGGCATTGGCATCCCTCTTTGGAAAATGTTTGTTGGGTACCATGATGCCTAAAGAACCTTATTTCCTTGCGGACCTGGCTAGGATGTGTTCCTGGGTGGTTTCTTTCCCACATATATTATCAACCACCTCTTATGGCTAAGGTTGTGAATTGGATTCTTGATAAGAATTTGGAAGGTTAGAGATTTCGTTGTCTCTCTTCTTATGGATTGAGTTGTTGTTTCCACCACTAATGAGGAATCAGTATATTCAACCCACAAAAATATCTCTACTTTCTAATTTAGTCAAAGTGGTTTCTTTAGGAGTCTTGTGGTCGATCTGATATTTCTATGCATATATGAATTTACATGTTGGATCTAGAATGGGTGGATAAACATTGTAACCACAACAGCCTAGATAATTACTCTTTTGGGATAAAGGTATTTTGATTATGTCAGGTTGAGAAAAAAGATAGCACCATTCATAGTCTTGAACTAGATTATTCTTGGACTGAGTACAATAGGGCTCTAGATGAACTAGTAGCAAAAGGAGTCCTAAAATTTCAAAGGTATGGACATTCACAGCTTGACTTGCATTTACTTGATTTTTTGGCTAATTATTTGCTTGAAAAGGAGGATGGTTAGCCTAGATACTTGCTGATTTTAGTAGCTGGTATGGATGATTATATTGGAATTGTTTCCTCTTGAGTGTGACGAGCTCGTTCCCAAAAAATTTATAGTAGTGACTTGACTTAAAATAGATTGTTTAACGGGGAGGGGGTAGCAGATCGCATCTTGCTAGTATAGAAGCTGACTGGAATAAGTAGAAATGGTAGGCTGATTTTTTGTAAGATCTACCAAACAATCGCATTAGACGGTCGTAGGAGCTAATCTTCCCTAGCCTAGATTAAGGAATTCTCCAGATCTTATGGAAACTTCATAGGCATTAGGTAGTTTAGTCCCTCCCATGGAGTGGATCATAACTTCCATGTTGCTCTTCAAGGCTCACAAATAGTACAAGAATGCATTATTTAGAGAAGGATTTATGAGTATGCTGAAATCCTATTCCAAGTCCTCGTGGAATCGGAAGTTTAAAATCACTAATGTATTCTTGAGGGAGATCTCTTCATGGTAGTGAGTCGTTCTAAGAGTGACAAGATTATCACTTTTTTCTTCTAAATTCTTACATATATTTTCTCCACTAACACATCCCAAGTGGTTATAGTAGTTGACATTCTAACCTTCATGAAAGCAATGAAGCATTTTTCTCTTGAGGGAAGTGGCAAGGAGTCCTGACCGCAATATTGTATTTTGTAATATTATGTACTATGCACAAATGTTGAGCTACGTCATGAATATGTTCCACCAGGAGTGACATATGATTTTCCCCAGTATAAAATGGTAAGCTTTTAAGAGCAGCTAAGGGTATAACATATCTTTGATGCTAGTTGTAGGGGATAGTAGCGTTGAAAGGAGAAAAAACTTTGGTTCCTTAATAGGGGATGCGATAGTGATGAGAGGTTGATTGTTCCATGGTGAGAGGAAACCATACATAAGGAGGGGGTTAATGACCCCTACGAGATGATGTTGTAACTAGTGATGCTGAAATGCCTCTTCTCCTTATCTTTGGAGGATACATGGATAGTTCGATATGACTTGATAATTCCCTTTCTTTGAATAAGATATTGTTTGAATTCTTCACATAGAGTTAACGCACTGAGATTTGAAAATCTAGAGATAGTAGAGTCACTATGTACTTTGATTTGTGCAAGTGAGAAGAGAAGTACTAGCTTGGTCACACTGGTCATGCCAAAAACTGTTATCATGCAAATCACTACACCTTTTGAATGGCTAGAATGATAACAATGCATGTTTGGTGTGATTGGGAAACATGGGATCACCTCTCAAGTTATGGGACCTTGTTACCTTGAGGATGAACCTTCTAGAGAAGGATCCGGCTTCCTCTTCCTAAACTAAGTGATGTATTTACTCCTTAAGATGCAATGTACAATGGTCTATCTAGACCTATAGTTAAGACTCATTTTCATGGGTTTTAGGGTTAGAAAGATTTACAAATGAATAATTAAGGTGATACACCAGGAAATGGTGATGCACCAAAATAAAGGGTGTTCTTAAGACTTGGGAAGGGTTAATTTGGTAAAGAGGGTGAAATAAACACCACAAGTAAAATTCACCTTATGTTCACCTTAGAGAGGGTAACAAAAGATACCACAAACCTAGGAAGCATGCATTTCCCTTTGTTAAACTCAACAAGTACTATTTAATAGATAGATCATTCTTCCAGTGAATAAGGATGACACAATGAGACAGGGTGAACATAACACCATATACTCAACTGTACATGTCAATGCATATTTTCCTATCTATGATAGTTGCACAATAACTGCCAAGAACCTTACAATAAAAGGGGATATGAACATTGCAACCATGTACCTGTTCAGAAGTGAGCCATATCATTCTTCACACAAATTGAAGTATGAGAACTGAGATGAAAGGACCAAGATTAATTGTTCACAAAATAGGAATTACTAATTCAATAAGTATGACTTGATCAACAACGTAACACAATAACATCATTTCATTTCAGAACAATATAATGGTTTCCCTTAATAGTAATTAAAAGGATCAGAGGTATTGAAATAATTATTCTCAAGCATATGAAGAGTACAACTTATAGCAAGGATCTAAAAGTCTCCTTGAAACTTAAATATGCACTGGTCTAACTATCTATACCTATCCAACCTGTTGAAATTGAGCCATTCCAAATTTACATTTATTAGACAATCTTTTTTGAGAGAAGAGAGGAGAAATCACAAATTAATTTCATAGGGAATTTAAGGTACCATGAAAAAGAATTCATTTGTTGATAAGTTGATTGAACCAATTCAACCCTTTCACCATGTGCTGAGTTAATGAGCTAGTTTGGAGTTTGATCCCCTTATTTAATCGTAGGAATTTTTTGGCTTATCTTGGATTTGTGATACATCTATCTATTGTATAGGTATATCACTTGATCATTATTCCACAGCCATATTGGTAAATTCTAATCAATATAACATTTGATGATTAAATTGTAATTATTCAAAATATCTAATCCGCATGTAATAATGAGTAGTACCCCCCCAAATACCGGTGTATGCAATGTGAAGAGAGTGGATTCCATGAAAATAAGTCAAAAAAACAGCCCAACTTAGTGGTTGGAACTCTGAGCCAACTCCCTGAGTTGGGCATGAGGACTAAACCTAAAAATTGAAAGATTTTGAAATTTAGTCAATTCATAATCTTATCCAAATATTTTAAATTTGATATAATTTTGTCAATTGAAAGAGGATTAATATTCTCATTGAAAAATTTACATTCGATATTATCAAATTCTTTTGAAATATTGTTTATACCATCCATTATTTCCACACAGTTATCATCCAGTTTCTTGATCAAATTTGCAATACCTGAGGATCTAAATTCCATAAGAAGAAAATTCTAGTAGAAAAATGAAAAATTCTTCCTCAAGAAGTTTTATAGCAGTTGTATGAGTTGCAAACCTGTTTTCCCTATCAGAACTCACTCAATCAGGGAGAACTCAAGTTATATGGTTGCCACACTAAGGAATGCATCTAAGACGACTAACAGATAACAGGACAAAAGGAATAATTGAGTCTTATGGTCCTTTGATGAATTCCACCTCATTTTAGAAAGACTTCCATAGACGGTATGCCTCCTCTAGGATCTATAAAAGGTTATAACTAGCCAAAGAAGGCATTTAATTTTTGATTTGCTCCACATGCCAATCAAGTAATTCTTCATAATGAAAAGTGAGTTTATTTTGGTCAAAGTTAATCATGATGAAGGGTGGCATCATAGGTGTTTAGTGATCTCTATCATATTGACAAGGTATGGAAAATACATAATTATGTGTTTGTTCTCATGTTTATCTACTATTGTCATTAAAACTCTTAAATTGCCTCTTGTCGAGTGTCTCCTCTAAACAGTGAGTTGGTCAAGAAACCCTAGTTCTATCTTTAATTCTCTACGATTTATGATTGCATCATAGTTGAGACATATCTCTCAGGTTTTTTCCAAGACATAAGGTCCCCAAAAATAGAATTTCAATGTTGTTGAAAGGTGTCTAGTAGTCTGGTGTGATATTTTTGACTCAAGCTAATCCAATAAGTCCACACATTGTTCATTTTTGACCATAGTCTTATTCTGTTTTATTTGGATCTAGAGAATGTCCATGCTAACTAAGTGTATCAGTGGAATTGCATGTGCTCATAAGGATTAAATATAGGTAATTACTTATCCTCATATTTTTTTGTCACTACACCAAGCTATGAATCTTGGGAGAAGCTTGTTGGTCAAAAACATACTATGACGAGGTGTTATAATTGTCAAAGAATGTAAGTTTTGGTAAATGTGAAGAGGTTATATTCGATATATGTTCTCAGCCACAAGTCATGTCCCTAAACATCAGTATGAAAAAATAGAGCATATCCAAATCTTGTAGTAGGGTCAATGTGGTAGTTTCAACGCTAATAAAGCTATTTTGGTAGCTGCTCCCTTTGCAACACAGTCAATATGATGTTCAGTTTATAGACCGAAAGGAACTAGTCAAGGATGAAAATGAAGTATTAAGAAAATTACGAGCTCCATAATTTTAGAAAGTCTTACGAGGGTCTGTTGTATTTTTATTGTTTAAATGTCTGTTTCTTGAGAGCATGATTAGACTTATGTCATGTGTTAGTGATGATAGATAATTCATAATTTTCTTTACAAACTGAGATCCATGAAGATGGTTGTCATAGGTTTGAAGAAACAAATCCAAATTTTAGAAATGTGTTACAACAAACTTGTAGATTTTTATACACTCTCACACCAGGCATTTCCACAGTTAGGGTTTGTAATAAATAATTAACTAAAAACCCTAACAAGATTTTTTTCGTTTGAACATTAGAATATATGATGGTAAAGAGGTATAATATCTGTTAGAATATTTTTTTTAATTTTTCATTGGTCATATTAAGATATCTTTTTGATATTTGAGGACAAGGATAGTCATGTATAGTCTAGGGATAATCAAGAATAGACATTTACAAAGGAACTAGCAATTATGTGTGGAATTAGATCTTGAAAATTTAGGTCTAAGTAGATCTCCTTAATGGGTTCCCAAATATGTATTTGTAATGATTTAAATATTCATGCAAAGATATTTATGGTGGAAATAAGGATGTATTAAGGCTAATTGGGCTTGCGAAAGCTAAAAGAGTTAAAAAGGATGATACACAGAAAATATTGATGAGTTAGGTCCTTAAAATTTCTATGCATATTATTAATGATGAAAGGAATCTAATAAATCTTATACTTATTCATTCCTAATATTATTAAATACCTAAACATGATTGTACCCAGATTTCTTTTCCTCAAAAGGTGTTGTTTGGGTGAAATCACAACACCCATGATTGTTTACAATTGAATTGGTGAGGCAGTCAATGTGATTTTTAAAACATGAAATTATCCCAAAGTGTGGGACTTTGCAATTGGGATAACTATTTGGAGAAGATCAGATTCTACCTAACTATGTGAAACTAATATCCAACGTGCAAAGCTTTCAAAATAAATCATAATCTGATGTTTTTCCCAAGGAGAACGAGTTAGAGAACATGGATTCAAATTAAAACCTACTCTAAGGGAAGGGATCACCGAAGGATGTTGAACAAACCTAGCAATAAACACAACCTACCAAAACCTTGTATGTAAACCACAATATCCACATAAAACCTCCATGTAATGAAATATCATAAAGGGTTTCAATATAACATGAAGAGGTTTGAAACATGCATATATATGACTTTTATTACTCCTCAAAGTTGATACCAATCACATTACCACCTTCCACGCTCACCTGCCCCTCTTTTCCCTTCTCCACCTTTTTCCCTGCCGCCGACAGGTTTGGCAATCGATCCACATATCTCTTCCATAGAAAAACAAGGGGAGCAGGATATACAAGGTGTCCGAACCTTTTGAAAGAGCCATCTCCTTGACATATATAGGAATAATGAAAGAAAGCGAGAGAGAAGGAATTAAAAATCTTGACTCAACCACCATAAAGTGCATTAAAATCACTTGCAACAATTAGGGGTGCCACTATAAAACCCATACCTTCATGTACTTTTCCTTGTCAAGGAAGAAAGGAAGCCCATGCCTTCATCATTTTGGCTACTGTTAGTGCAAAATAACAAAACCCCTAAATGAGTCTATAAATCTACTTTTCTAAGGCAAAATCATTTGGTGTGATCCACATAACATTGAGTCTTCCTCAAAGTGTGGGACTCTGTAAAACAAGAAGGCTCTCAAGATTAAAGGTTGGTTCCTTCTCCTCTGTTTAGGTACATACATAGAGACTTGTAGAGGGTCTGTTCTTAATCCTAATCTAAAATTTTACCAAGGAGACAGGGATAGAAGAAATATAGAAACTAAAAAGCTAAGCTACAAGGTGATGCACCAAAGGAATCATGAACACTTATTTTACTAATAGACACAAACCAACAAAATGCATATAATAAATAAGCACAAATGGCCAGATATGTAAAAGAAGACTAGATGAAAGCAAAAGAGGAAAGAAAGGATCTAAAATCAATCACAGACATGTTTTATTACTCTATAGATTGATACAGTCCATTACAAAGTAGCCAAGAGGTAGAAACGTAAATTTAATTTTGATGGAAGACCTGAAACCCAAGAATCACTTTGCTAAAAGGAGAATGGAGCATGCAAAACAAAGAATGTCCAACCCTTTAGAATGAATCCTGCCCCCATATTTATAGGTTCAACCCAAAAGAAGAAAGAGAGAGAGAAGTGGGAAAAGCAAGTTGAAACTCAACCACTGTTGTTAATGCTTCTGATAAAATCTTCCCCCCAAATCTACCTTTAATGCATGAATCCTTGATTTGGTACCTTGAAAGAAGAGGAAATGGTGGAAATAGATCTAATCTGATTTGGTTGTTGAGACAGATGGATCCTGCATTGAAGGCATGATGAAGTTTCCTCCTCTTTCCTTTAGCTAACCTCCTCAAAATTAAAGTTTCGACTCCCTACTTTGGCTTTGACTCGGGTTCACACACTGACTTTTCCCTTTGGTGGAGTCGCGACCCATTTTGAAAATTTTACACCTTTTGGGGTGAGGGAAAAAAAATAACTTTTTCCCCAACGGCTTGCTTTGACGTGGGACACATGGCGGCACCACACTTGTTTGAAAACCCTTTATCTATTCAATCCTTGAATCAGTGTCATTTCGACACTTGACAGCCTCCACTGGCCTACGTTCTACATTGACAATTCAACCAACTTGCCCCACCTTAGAGACTTGACACGTGGCGGCCTCGTGCTTGCCTGAAAGCCCGATTCAAGATTTTCCTTTGTAGGAAAGTCGAGTTGAAACTTTTCGGCTTGTGTAGGTTTGTGGAATTTTCAACGGTTCCTCTTATTTTTTGGGTATCTGGGATACATGGCGAGCTCACACTCATTTTGTTATGTGCCTTGAGACCAACTCTTGGAGATGTACCATTAATTCACTTGGTATTCTCTGTTTACACTTTTATAGTTAGCTAATTTTGAGGCACACCTTGTCTGCCTTTTGACCCTGTTTTGACCATTTGCTACGTGGAGGGCTAACACATGTTTGAGTCTCCACCATGGATTTCCCTCCTAGTTTTGTGCCAAGCTGACACCTGAAACTTTCTTTTAGTTGAAGAATTTTCAATGCCCCGTAATTTCTTGGGGTTTTGGACGCATGGAAGACTGGCGCAAGTTTGAGTCTCCACCCTTTTTGGATTCACCTTTAGAGAAGCATCGTTAAGACATGTGGCTCCTTCTACAACCTCCTCCATACTTAGTCATTTTTGGACCTTTCTTGAACTATTTTTGAGCCCAAAATTTTTGGATCCTTGCCATTTTTTCCACCTCTTGCTCCTGGCCTCTCTGCGGCACCATGCTTTCTTCTCTAACCCTACAATTCCATGGTTGAGTATACCTTTCACTTGCAAAATGAAATTAAGACATGAAATGACTTGAAATTTTTATTCCATCTTGCACAGGGCCATTTCATTTTTCTCAACCCTGCCACTTCATCATTGAGTCCCCCCTCAAATCTTCAAATAGATTTAAGATACGGAAACACTCAAAAGAACCGTTTCTTCTATTTCTTCTTATGCAGGGTCAAATTTGAATTTCTCGAGCATCTGTTTTCACTTTGTCTATTCTGGAACTCAAGCTCATTAGTTTGAATTGTTTCCCTTCATGTTTTCTTTATGTGTAGGAATTTTTCTGACCAAATTTTCCCAGGGAGGTAAATTTGGGATAACAATTTGGTGACTCACGGGGACATCTTCCTGCTAGATGAAGATACCAATGGCCTTAAAGCATCCATTAGGCATGGATTCGAGGATGTTAGTCTGATGTAGATTCTTCCTCTGATTTGCAAGCATGATTTTTGGTGCTCTTAATTTTTCACAAGAAACCTCGAAACGAATGTTTCTGAGAGTATAAATTTTTTTTGACCCAGTGTTCATCCACCTCTTTGAATGGACTACACAAGAGCAAAAAAACAACACCGTGACTATATACAAAATTAGAAATCATACATGCTCCAAGTAGAACATGTAGAGTGTGAAAAGAACCTAGGAGAAAAGTAACCTAAACTACAACAAGACAATGTGCACAAGCACTTAGAGGAAAATAAACTAAGCTAATATGTACAAGGTGGGAGCCTTCCCTCTAATAATAGTGTTTAAGATAGAATCCATTCACGACAATCTGCAACTCCTCGTCATCTAATGTATATAATTAAAAAGCATTGCTACTTTTACATTTTGTGACCATATAAGGGCCACTCCAGATGGCATCAAAATTAGAGTGTCTCCCTATTTTTTCTCGGTCTACATCCCATTTAAACACTAGGTATCCTTCCTGAAAGGTCCTTGCTCTAGCCTTCTTGTCAAAGCATCTTTTAATTGAGGCCTGATCCTTCTCCATACTTTGAAGTGCATGCTTTCCTTTTTCTTCTAGTTCCATCAACTCTACATACCTGGCCTCCATTGGTTCAAATTTAGACATCTCCAATTGTCTTAGGAGTTCCAATGCTAGAAACTCTAGTGATATAGGAAACACTACCTCCTTCCCATAGACAATCTTGAATGGGGACCTGCCTATAGATCTTTTGGGCATTATACTATCATCCCACGAGGCTGATTTGAGATTTGTATGCTAGGTCCTCTGGTTTTCATCAAGATTCCTCTTGATGATCCTTAATAATTTCTTGTTTGTAGATTCATCTTGACCATTACCTTGAGGGTAATAGTTTTATGAGGTGTTTTGGAGCTCAAAATGGTCTTACCCCATTTGTGCCCTTGAATAATTATTCATTCATGGCCTCTGTCATTTTATACTTCCTTGTATTATGTTTGGCCGATATTTGTTACCATTTTAAATGTGCTCTTGGGTTGAAGATCATATGTGGGTCTGTATTTGTCTCATGTTTCCTTTATTCCTTAGAAAAATCTCTGTATTTTGGGTCTCCCATACTCTTTTCCTTCAATTGATAAACTAGTTCCCCCTGTGAAAATGATTTCCTGTTATATACCGTTCTTATCTCCTGGTTATTTGAGTGAAGAATCCCTTATTTCTCATTCAAGTTCCTGGTTCAATTCAATGGTTCTCAACGCTTGGCATTCTTCATTTTTAGACCGGTTATGACTCTTGTTTCTCCCCCTTACCTTGTATCATTCTCATTTGCCTTATTTTGCATGAAATATGTTTAATACCCTTTCCTATAAACATGTAAGTGGATCCACAAACTTTCACCTGCTCTGAGTTTTCATTTTAGTGTTAGATTTCATTAGAATTTTAGATCTCTAATTCATACCCATAAACATTTATATAGTACCTTCTAAAGAGGCATTTTTCATCCTTACATACTCTACCTATCTTTAAGAATTAACCTTTTATACTGACAAGTATTATACTTTCTTGTCCATCTCACATGTCAATGCAACAAATCATTGTGCTATATCAAACTTCTGTTACACCCCTTAAGCTTGAATTGACTTCAAAATCAATCATCATTTTATAGTTTAATCCTTCACGTGGAAACAGAAAATTTTATCTAGCCTTCAATTATTGCCTCCCAAACTTCATGGTGTTTTGATGAAGTCTTTGCAATGTCTCTCGTTAAAGCATTAACATTTGTGTCTTTCAAGAAACGATGGCAATAGTTTTATGTCTTTCTTTCTTTCTTCTTACACAGACTTTAGTTTTCTATATTTGACTAGAATTCAAGTTTTGCTAATATAGATCTTTTGTACACATTCTATATTGTCAAAGAAGCAGATAACCATACACTATCAAGTGATGCCCTGAAATTTTGAACGGATCCTTTTTAATCATGTCATAACTATGTCATTCCAAGTTTCGAACTTGTGTAACCACAAAAAAATAATCACCCGCAAGCCTGAGTAAAACTTCCTTAAAATTCATGAGCTAGGATGTGCTTTTAGTTCTGAATCATTTTTTTGAGACTCACTGGTCATTCATACATGCTTGTTTTAGTTGATTACCTTGTTATTTAGATGATGGGATATAGTTTATCTTTCTCCTCTATCAACACAACTCTTATACTCTGAGATAATCTTCAAATGCTTCACTCATACAACACTACTTAAAGTGTCATGATTTATGACTCTTGTATCACCCTTCAGATGACTTTAATAGACTGAATAAGGCTTGATGTCCTTGAATTTTTGACAACATTAGTCCAACCTTAAAACAATTGAACCTTCTTTGAACCGGCGTGCAATATGGAAAATGTTTCTTGGTTGACATATTTGACTAGATGTCAGTTAGACAACTTGTGATGTGTTTGATGTCAAACCTTGACTGATGTTAAATGTTTTTTAAATGACTCAATGCTTGAAAACAGAGTGAAAAACATGGGCACATACACACTTTGACTCTTTTTTTAACACATATCTCCATTTAATAACACACTCCTTCAAACAAGAAATATTCTTAAGGCACAATTAAATCTGCAACAAATTGGGCTCTCTTTCATGATGTAATTTGAGGCCTAGTCTAGGATTAGAGTGTATGAGAACCTTGTGTCAGGATACTAGAATCCTTTAAATATTCTTACACTTCTTGATAATCACCTATGTACACAACTTAAAATGACATTTTAGCAGCATCCACATATGGTCAAAGTTCAAACCTTGGGGTTTGATGGACACCCTTTCCTTCACTGAGATCTCATTTTGAAGCATACTATGTACAAACGTCTAAAAATAAAATCAGAGAAAACATACCTTTGACCCTCAAGCATATTTGGAAAAATCCATATTTATTTTACCAGCACCTACTAATGATGATTCATCTTAGGTACACGCTAATACTTCTTTTAGCTAGTTTATGTCTCCTAGAAGCCTAGAGGAGACAAACTTTACTTGAGAGATCACTCAAAGCAATATAAAGTCATCAGAGAAATTTGATGACTTACTTTTTTTCCTTTCTAATTTTACAAACTTTCTCAATATTTGCATCTGGCTCCATCCCTTTTGGTATGATACCCTTATTTCCTAAGTCTTCACTAAGTCTAATTTAATGCCAATCATTTAATAGATATACATGATGAGTTTCATTTTCTTGTTTTATCTTAACTATAAGTGAAGGTCGTTCATGGTTAGTACATGGTTTTATCTCATTATTATTACTTTAATCATAACCATTCTTGATGTCTTTCTTCAACTTACATTATCTTCCCACACTTCTCTCTTATCATTTTTTGCTTCCATCGGCTCTAGAACAATCTTAATTTTGACCTTCACATACATACTTTTGTGATCTTCTTTCCAGTGGTTTTCTCACACCTGGTTGACTTAGTCTCAACTTCTAGGATGTGCCTTCATCTTGAATATCCCTTTGCATTTCCTTTTAAAGGGATGCAACTTGTTTTATCTAGGATACTTATAGCAGATACCTTGCAAGCACTTTCCAAGAAGTCGTCCATTACAATTGAAGCACACAACGAAGTTTCTACCTCTTGAGTCTTTTTCTTCTTCTCCAAGACTAACTTAATTGTTCTTCTAACCACTATCTTGCAATATGCCCTTTTTATTGGCAGTCCATGAAACACACAATATTCTTCTCATATTCACTTTTACATTATCTCCATGGGTTTTGTTCTCTCTCAAATTTCTTCATACAATCCATAGCTCTATGAATCTAAAAACATGACATGAAAAATAATATCCATTAAATATTCTCTCTTACCTAAATCTAATTGGGTTGCCTAATTGGTTTAGGACTTTTTGAATCTTATCCTTCCTTAGTTGTCTTCATCCATTTGTTCATCTACTTGAACTAGATTTTCTATCTTCCACTCTTCTTTATAGGTTGTTCAATGAATCTTATTCCAGTTTTGTCACATACTACTTTCTTTTTGTCTAGCATTGACATTTAGAGCCTCAGAACTCTTTTCTAACTTTCCATACATTTGCATCTTTTCTTTTTCTTATCTAGATCAATTCTTAGAGATATCAATTCCTCTTCATACCTCATACAAGTGTCCTCTTTGAACTTTAGATTTTGTGTCAAATTTTCAACTTGAGACTTGAACTCAGTATTGAGTTTCAAGTGCATTCTCTTATTTGAATTTGAGGTATCACTACCAATACTACCAACGAGGAAAATTAAATCCTACACTAACACAAATAATGTGATGTGACAATGTTTAAACCTAGAAAAAGAGTGTGTCATTAGGTCTTTGCAAGGCAGATAACATAAGAGCTACCAAAAAGCTACATTTTCAACCTAGTGGGGGGGGGGGAATCCTATGGAGTCAAAGATCATAATTGTTGAGAAGTAAGTACTAATGTCATAAAAAATAAGATCATGGTCATTAGAACAAGCTTGAATATTCCCTGGAACATTGATAGGAAATAAGTGCAATTTTGGAATATATGAAGCATTAAAGCTATATGTACTATCTCGTATGACTATAGAAGAAACCATGGACATAAAGGTGGAATAGAAGAGGATTAATTTCCCCCGTGGATAAAATAATATGAAGTGTATTCATAGCATAAGATTCATTGTACTAGAATTTGGGAAAGTGGGAGGAGCATCAAGAATCAGCATCAAATCAACACATGTTGCTTTTACTTGTCAATGGATAATTGTATAAAGTGATGTAATATTAGATTCAATAAGCATATGGTCATTAGAATTTACATTAAAAACCCTGTTCTTAGCAACAAATTCAAAATCCCCATGGTCTTGGTGAAGTATTTATACATTGTGAAGGGGGGGTATCACAATCTCCTAGGTAACATCTTAGGTATTGTAGATGTAGTAACCACCATATGGGACTAATATCTATATATAGGTAAGTGTGCAGAAGTATGAATTAGGTATTGTTAGGAAATAAGAGATAAAATATGCGGAATAATCCCTTACAGAATTGCAACAGTAGAAACTAATATGCAGAAAATATTACAAATCTCAAATAAAAGTGTAGAATAAATAACACAACACAGAGAGACAATATTTAACGTGGTTCACCCAATTTGGGCTACGTCCACCAAGAATCACTTGCTCAGATTTTATTACAAGCCTCCACTCTCTCAATACAATACCCAGATCCGTTTGGAGCTATGCTCAACAAACTCTACAGAATTCACACCCGAATTCAAAGCACATCTGCAATACATTTGCTTGTATATCTATCATATGCATAAGACCATATAAATAGACAACTGCTTAAGCAATTTTTAAAAACCATGGGTAAAAAACAAAACCATGGGCCAAAACCTATGGGTATCCGAAGAGGCAGTTTTACAACCTATGGGTACCAAAAAACTATGGGCCTAGAAAACATCCCATAACGGTTACCCATCACCCATGGGTTAATAAACCACCCATGAAAATTTGCTTTGGGGGCTTTGCCCCCGAACCCCCCTGACCCGCTCACCGGTGAGCGGGACCGCCATAAAAATACCTGAGTGTAACACATAGAAGGTGTACCACACTCTAACATGAAAATAGGCTCCACAAACATAACAATCTCCCACTTGGAGACTAATTTTCACTGAGAAAGCTTCTCAACCCTTCACTATCATCCACGAAGGCCAACCAAAGTTGAACACAGCTTTATTTTATCCCTTGTGACCACCTTGGTCATCATGTCTGCATGATTCTGACTAGTATAAATCTTCTCCAACTTCAACTTATCTTCATCCAAAGCTGTCCTAATGAAGTGATATCTCAACTGTATATGCTTCATCCTGGAGTGGAAAGCAGAGTTCTTAGCTATGTGTATAGCACTCTGACTATCACTATGCAGCTTACATTCCTCCTGCTTATGCCCCAACTCCTCAAGCAATTGTTGTAACCAAATCATCTCTTTTCTTGCCTCTGTGGCAGTAACATACTCAACCTCCATGGTTGACAAAGCCACCAGCTTCTGTAGTTGTGAAATCTAGCTCACTGTTGTCCCACCTACAGTATAAATATAACCTGTCGTGCTCCTCCTATTGTCTACATCTCCAGCCATGTCTGAATCTACATAACCACGTAAAGTGGTGTCTAATCCACTGTAGCACAAAACTGTCCCCATGGTTCCTCTCAAATACCGAAGGATCCACTTTACTACTTGTCAATGCTCTTTACCTAGGATCACTCATAAATCTACTCACAGCTCCCACTTGCATGGGCAATATCAAGCCTAGTGCACACCATACCATACATCAAACTACCAACTTTTGATGAGTAAGGCACCTTGGACATCTGGTTGCTTTCCTGCTCTGTCTTGGGACACTGCTCCTTTGATAACTTAAAATGGCCTGCCAAAAGAGTCCCAACCGGTTTAGCATTTTTCATGTTAAACCTGTCCAATACCTTCTTAATGTACTCTTCCTGAGATAAAGTCAACTTCCATTCCTTCCTATCCCGAGTTATCCTCATACCAAGGATTTGTCTGACTGCCCCCAAATCCTTCATATCAAAGGATTCACTTAGTTGTTTCTTGAGTACTTTTATTTCCTACATGTTTTTACCTGCAACCAACATGTCATCAACATACAAACACAAGATAATATAACTTCCATCCTCAAATTTCTTTGTATACACGCAATGGTCAGAATGACATCTAATATAACCTTGATCCATCATGAAACTATCAAACTTCTTATACCATTGACGTGGAGCTTGTTTCAAGTCATACAAGCTCTTCTTCAGTTTACACACCATCTCCTCTTTACCTTTGACCTCATAGCCCTCTGGTTGCTGCATATATAGTTCCTCCTCCAAATCACCATGGAAAAATGCAGTCTTTACATCTAACTGTTCTAAGTGCAAGTCTTCTGCTGCCACTATTCCAAGAATAGTTCTAATAGAATTCATTTTTACTACAGGAGAAAATATCTCATCAAAGTCTATACCTTGTTCCTGTACAAACCCCTTGACCACCAACCGGACCTTATATCTTTTCTTTCCTCCTTCTTCGTCTTTAACTTTGTACACCCACTTGTTCTACAATGCTCTTTTGCCTTCTAGTAGCTTCACCAAATCCCAAGTCTGGTTCTCCATGAGAGACTTATGCTCCTCATCCATGGCTTTCTCCCACTTCTTAGTGGCATCTACCTACATTTTCTTCATCAAAGCTCTCTGGATCTCCACTATCAGTGAGTAATAAATAATAAAGAGAAGGAGAAAAACATTCAGGTTCTTTTCTTACCCTAGAAGACCTCCTCACTGTAGGATTTTGGGGTTCTTGTTGAGTAGGTTCCTAAACTGATTCATGGGTCACTGTCCCATTCGGAAGATCCTCTACCACTGCATATTCTTTCTTGGATTCTTCCCTGTTTTCCTACAACTATTGCTTATACATGACTTTCTCATTAAAGACCACATCCCTAGACCGAATGATTTTCTTGTCCTTAATACTCCAACATTTAAACCCAAAGTCATCACCACCATAACCAATGAAAGCACATTTTTCTGATTTAGCCTCTATCCTTGGTCCTATCATCCTTGTCTATATGAACAAACACCTCACATCCAAAGACTCTAAGAAATGAATAATCAACTTACTTACCATACCAAGCCTCCTCATGTATGCCTCCATCCAAGGCACTTGA
Source organism: Taxus chinensis (assembly GCA_019776745.2). Classification (NCBI taxonomy): domain Eukaryota; kingdom Viridiplantae; phylum Streptophyta; class Pinopsida; order Cupressales; family Taxaceae; genus Taxus; species Taxus chinensis. Next base: position 151,895 of record JAHRHJ020003265.1, on the reverse strand, counting down.
GGGTCCTCTGTTTATCAAGTACATAGTTGTGCACACTGCTTCTACCCAAAAATAAAGAGGCAGTCCTGCATGTAACCTCATGCTCCTAGCACGTTCCATTATTGTTCTGTTCATCCTTTCTGATACCCCATTTTGTTGCGGAGTTCCTGGAACTGTCTTTTTCCTGCGGATTTCATTCTTAGAACAGTAATCATTAAATTCATTACTGTAATACTCCCCTCCATTATCTGACCTGAGACATTTTAGCTTAAGACCTGTTTCATTCTCTACCAAGGCTTTCCATTTAACAAAAGTGTCAAATACATTAGATTTGTTTCTAATACAATAAACGCAAACTTTCCTTGTTGCATCATCAATAAAAGTAATATAATAACTTGAACCCACAAGAGATGATACCTGAGCCGACCCCCACACATCAAAATGTACCAGCTCTAACTTACTCTCTTTCTTCGTAGGTCCAACCTTGAGAAACCTTACTCGCTTCTATTTCCCATATATGCAGTTCTCACATAAATCCAAACCTATTTCTGTATATCCAAGAAAATTCTTCTTTATGATGTTCATGCCCTTATGGCTCATATGACCAAGCCTATAGTGCCATAATGTTGTATCTGCATCTGAAGCCACAAGATTACAATCATTAGTACTATCAGTGGTTAAATACAAGGTTCCAACCTTCTTACCTCTTGCCACCACAAGAGCACCCTTGGTAACCTTCCAAGAGTTAGCTGTAAATATCACAGTACAACCATCACTTCCCAATTGCCCCACCAATATCAAATTTCTCCTTAATGTAGGCACATGTCTGACATCCTTCAATAGCCATGTATTCTCATTCTGCATCTTAACTTGAACAGAACCTTTTCTAACTATACTGCAAGGCTCATCATCACTAAGAAAAACATGCCCAAAATCCCCTTGAACATAATCAACAAAATAATGCCTATGTGGAGTAGCATGAAAAGAAGCCCCTGAATCTAAAACCCAAGATTTAGTAATATTATGCAAAGAAAGAATCAAAGCATCCTGACATACATTTCCCGATGCCACATTTACCTCCTTATTTTCTTCTTATTGTTTCTTCTTGTCCCGAAGCTCCCAACAATCCTTCTTTGCATGCCCAGACTTTCAACAATTCCTTCTTTGACCTTGCCCGATCTTTCGATTTTCCACGGTTTCCTCTATTCTTCTATCTCCCTCTAGTTTCCACTATCAAAGCATTCCCTAAAGTAGAAGATTCCCCAGAAATTTTTCTTCGCATTTCCTCGCTTAGGATCATCCCTACAACATCCTTAAACTTCAACTTTGAGTTAGCTGGAACCGAGTTGCTTACCGCCATTACCAGGCTATTCCAACTTTTAGGTAAAAGAAAACAAAATTAATAAAGCCCTAACTTATTCATCAAATTTTATTGTAACTGAAGCTAGCATATTCACAACCGTATTGAAATCATTGAAATGATTTGTTATTGAACCATTCTTAGACATCTTCATATTAAAAAACTTTTTCATTAAAAATATCTTGTAAGAGGCAGAGGGTTTTTCATACAACTTCCCTAATGCATCCATTAGATATTTTGTAGTCTTTTCCTTTGAAACATTAAATAGTACCGAAGATGCAAGACACATTCGGATCATTCCAAGTGCCTTCGGATCCAGACAAATTCCATTCCGCATCTGTCATACTCGAGGGTTTGTTCACCTTCTTAGACAACAGAGTATAAAGATCCTTCTGATAAAGGTAATCTTCCATCTGCATCTTCCAAAGACTGAAATTCTGCCCATTGAATTTATCAACCCTAGATCTTCCATCATCTGCCATAGCTCCCACTCAAGATAAAACTTTCCCTACGATTCAACACTTCAGCAAACCAAACCAGGCTCTGATACCAATTGTTAGGAAATAAGAGATAAAATATGCGGAATAATCCCTTACAGAATCGCAACAGTAGAAACTAATATGCATAAAAATATTACAGATCTCAAATAAAAGTGCAGAATAAAATAACACAACACAGAGAGACAATATTTAACGTGGTTCACCCAATATGGGCTACATCCACCAAGAATCACTTGCTCATATTTTATTACAGGCCACTGCTCTATCTCAATACAATACCAATATTGTTTTGGAGTTGTGCTCAACAAAATATCCTAGAATTCACAGCTTGAAACTTCAAAACACATCTGCAATGTTTACATCTATATCTACCATATGCACAAAAAACACATCAATAGGTAACAGCTGCTTAAGTGGTTTCACTAATAACCTTGTGGTACCAAAACCATGGGCCAAAACCACCCCCATAAACCTATGGGTCAAAATACCCACCCATATTAGAAGAATCACATTTCCCGATGTGTCGCGCATAGTCTTTAAGGCCCCAAAAAAAATACATCATGGGGCTGCAAGCTCCAAAACTTGGCGACACAACTGTGGAAAGTGTACCCCTAATCTTATGTTAACTAGTGTTCAAAACTTGATCACAGTTAAAATAGGCTCCATGTCAACCTAACATACATTGTACTCGTGGTTGCTTGTGATTTTGTGTAAAGAAGCAACTTATTTTAGTGTAATGTTATGCACTTCTAAGATGGGATTCACTTCCCAAATTTTGTTTCACACCTGGAACTATTGCATACCCAAAGCAATGGATAAGTACTAATACCGTATGAAATTTGGCTTCTAAGCATGCTAACCATATTGTGCCAAACCTTACACCAAAGAGAAGAGAATGTCAAGGTTAACTAATCTTATTCGTTACCGATGCCTTTCAACCACCAAGAGACATGGATAGAAAGTGTGCAAGAAATAGTAACTACTCTTAGTGAAGCTGATGCATTACAAGAAACCTTGACTTTTGACTAATCCAAGTGATTGTGACCATATAGGGAGAACCCTTGCAATTGAGATAAATGTCTACAGAGGGCTACTTCATGACCTAGATCTACTGCCAACCTACTCCTAAAGTACCAATTCCATTGGAGAAGAGGAAGAGAAATACATAAATGTAAATCCTAAACTAAGGGAGGTGATAGCACCAAAACAAGACCCTAGAGAAATTCCTAGAGAGTGAGAGTATAGGGAAATGCAGGAATATACTTAGGGAAGATAGAATGGAACAGTCCCAAAAGACATTCAGACCTCCAATCTTGTAGAGCAAATATGCACAATATACCTACAAAAATATAATAGAAGGCAAAAAAATACAATATAAATCAAGCTAGGGAAAGACAAATCCAAAAAACATTAATTGTTATTTCTTAAATTGATGTACAATCAATTATAGTATAGGCACAAGGACAAGAATCCTTAACATTAATGCCCAAATTTGATGCCTTTAGCTCACAAAAAATAGTTATGGAACAAATTGTGGTAGAGTTACTTTACAATTTTTGGAAAAAATCTCCCTCCTCAAAATGAGGTGAATTTTACAATATATAGGCATTCTGGGAGCTACCAACCGGTACATCCTGCATTAAATGCAGGTATGTAGGTATGGGCTGAAACCATGGTTCACTTTTCAATGGTACTTTTATTGCATACAATGGTCATTGGGTGCCATGCCTCATTAATTACGGTTGTTCGGATGTCCTTCATTCACCTACCCTCATGACGGCTTGTAACTTGTCCATCTCTCAAAGACCGATGAACCGACGAGCCTTTTGTTTCCAACCTGGTCGACTCGCCCAACCATGTCATACAACTATAATTTGACCATTTGCAACAAGAAGGGGAAGTTGTCACTACCATGATGAAGGAAGAAGATCGTTGTCACACGAATAAGTATAAATTTTCGACACAACAGGAAGGGGAGGCGTTCCATCACGACCAACCAGGAACCTCACCGTTGACGCATGAGCGATAGGAAGAAGGTGTTGAATGCACTACACAAGAAGAAACCCATCATTGTCACGTGACAAGAAGAATGAATTTTGGATGTGATAGGAAGAATATGATCATTGTCACATGACAAGAAGGTTGATCGCTCGAGGAAGAAGGCATTGTCATGTGACAGGAAGAAGGGTTGTCATGTGGTTGATTGTCAATGACAACAAGAAGGTGTTGTCTGCATGATAAAGAAGCGGTTATCGAGCATCAACAAGGTGACAATCCATACATTTTTCAGTTTGACCATTAATATAAATCCTGCTCCAAACCTTTACCACAACTCACAAGCTCTACCGTGAGATACCTTGTAAACTTCTCCCATTAACTATCAATGTCCATAGACCTTTAGGTTGATCCATTTTGCAAGGGGGTGCAAAAAATGGATAACAATTGGTGACTTACGGGGTGATCTTCCTACTAGATCTGAAAGACCAGTGATTTTGCATCCATTGGGCATGGAGTCATTCTGATTGCTGAAACTGGTCTGATGTTTGAAACCTCTTATTTCTTAGGAACACTACTGAGACATTACTTTATCATCGAATCTTCCTGAAACTGGAAAGTGCAACAAGAAAAAAAGCACAACCATGTACAAATAACAAAATCATACATATCCCAAAATGGAACATGCAGAGAGTGCACAAGCACTTATCTAAAAGAAAACCTAGCTACAACAGAACAATGTGTTGCAAGCACTTGGAGGAATTACAAAATCTAAACTAATATTTACAAGAAAGATACTCCCATCAGTAATAATGCTTGAGATAGATGCCATTGACTGGAATCTGTAATTCTTCTCCATCCAACTTTGATCAATTAGAAAGCATTGTTTTCTTTGCACCCTGAAATCAAGTAAGGGCCACTCCATATTGCATCAAACTTGGAGTGCCTTCCTAGTTTGGCTCTTTCTGCATCCCATTTCAGAACCATGTCTCCTTCTTGAAAATTTGTCTTTAGCCTTTCTGTCAAAATTCATCTTGATTTGAGCTTGGTCCTTCTCCATTGTTTTCATGGCCTAGTCCCTTAGCTCTTCCAGCTCCATGAGCTCTGCATACCTGACTTCCATAGCTGGAAACTCAAACAAATCCAGCTTCTTGATAAGCTCCAAGGCTGGTAATTCAAGGGATATTGGCAGCCTTGCTTCCCTTCCATAAACCAACTTGAAAGGAGAATAACCAGTTGATTTCTTGGGAGTGATTCTATCAGCCCACAAGGCTGATTTCAATTTGGTATGCCAAGTCCTCTGATTCTCATCTAGGGTTCTTCTTATGATTCTCAGCAAGTTCTTGTTCATGGAATCTTCTTGTTCGTTACCCTGAGGGTAGTAGTTAGAAGAAGTGCTCAAGTAGATGCCATTTCTAACAGCCCAATTAGATATCTTTGCTCCAAGAAAAGCTAAGGCATTATCTGATATTATAGTGGAAGGAACACCAAACCTTGTTGCAATACCTTCGTAGAAGTCCATAATGCTAGCTTCATTTGTCTTCCTTAAGTGTAATTGCTTCTGTCCACTTAGTGAAGTAGTCCATGGCTGTAAGAATCCATTTGTGACCTAGGCTAGAACTTGGATTGATCATCCCAATAAAATCAAGCCCCCATTGCATGAAAGGTTGCTCAACTGAGATAGGATGGAGTGGGAGGGATGTTAGCTTCTCTTTACCTGTGAAGAAGGCACACTTCTTGCATTTCTTGATCCATGAGTAGAAATCATTAAAAATATTAGGCCAGTAATAACCAGCCCTCATGATTCTAATAGTTGTTTCTTTTGGGGAAAAATGACCACCTACCTCTCCATCATGAAACTCATGCAATACCCTCTCTATCTGATCTATCTTGATGCACCTTAGGAGGACACCATTCACATCCCTTTTGAACAAAATATTATCTACAAGCACATATGGGATGCAATGAAGTCTGAAATATCTCCTTTTGGACTTACTCAATCCTTGAGGATTTTGACCTATTTGAAGGAAATGTACAATATCCTGAGTCCAACAAGGAATGGGTATACCACCTATGGTCTGTTCTTGATTATCTTGCAACATCATAACAGCTTCCACCTCCTCTCTTGATTCAACATGTTGGTTAGAAGCTAGTTTCTCACACAACCCTTTTCCCCTAACTAATTTGGTCACATTTATATCAATATCATACTCCATGACCTTGGTTATCCAACCAAATCTCTTTTCATTAAGGTCCTTGTTCAAAAGAAAATATTTTACACCAGCATGTGAAACTAATAGATGAATTTTGTTATTTGACACTAGATGTCTGAATTTCTTTAGACTTCTAATCACAGCAAGGACATGCTTCTCAATGAATGAATATCTCACCTCATAATCTTGAAGGCTTTGGATGAAGAATGCAATAGGATGCTCCAGTCCTTCTTGATTTGGTTGTACCAGTATGGTGGATATTGCATCCATGCCCCCAAAAGTGTATAAAATAAATCTTTCAGAAATATGGATTTATGAGGGTTGGAGCCTGTGTAATGGCCTGATTTATAGCTTCAAAGCTTTATTTTCCTTCAGCAGTCCATCTGAAAACCATGGTCTTCTTCAACATCATCGTTAGTGGCTTGACAAGATGGGAAAAGTTAGGAACAAACCTCCTAACAAAATTAATTTTCCCCAAAAAGCTTTGGAGAGCCTTCTTATGACTTGGCAATGACAATGCTCGAATAACTTCTACCCTTTCTGGATCAATTACCAACCCTTACTTAGACACAATGTGGCCTAAGAATTTTCCTTCATGAGCTAAGAATATGCACTTTTTTGGATTCAAAGACACTCTGAAATCTCCTGCATCTTTGGAACACTTGTTTGAGGTGAAAGAGGTGACTTGGTGCATTATTGGAGAATACAGTAATATCATCTAGATACACAAGGACTATCTTATTGACCATCCCTTTGAATTCCATATCCATCACCCTTTGGAAAGTGGATCTAGTATTTGACAGTCCAAATGGCATCTTCCTATAAGCATATGTGCCCCACTTCATGGTGAAGGTTGTCTTGAACTGGTCATCTTCTTTCACCATGATTTGATTATAGCCTGAGTAGCCATCTAGTAATGAGAACCTTTCAGAACCGGCTACAACCTGCAATTTTTCTCCATGGAAGGAAGTGGGTAGTGGTCCTTGAGAGAGGCCCTGTTCAAGTCTTGGAAATCCACACATAACCTGATTTCCCCATTCTTTTTCCTAACCGAAACCAAATTTTCTACCCATGAAGAGTGCTTGATTGGAAAGATGATGCTTGCTTCAATGAGTTTGTTCAGTTCTCTTTTCATGAGAGGCTCGATATGAGGATTGACTGACCTTTTCTTTTTCCTGATGGGTTTAGCTCCTGAATCTAGTTCAATCATGTGTTGTGCCATCTTAGGATTAAATCCTTTCAAATCTTCATAGCTCCAAGAAAACACATCTGGAAATTCTTGGAAAAGTTGTATAAATTCATATTTTTCTTGTTCAGTGCTTACCTTGCCAATTTGAAGTGTTTTTCTTTCTCCAACTAAAATTGGCTCTGAATCCTCTCCTTTGACTTGAATGTTTTCTCTTTCCCTCCAGAAACTGATCATTAGGATTGAATATTGACTCTAGAGTCACTAAACCCTTTGGTAGCTTATTTGTCCTCATAGCTGAACCACTTGATCACCATATATGTTGCTCCAATTTATCCTGATTTCTAATTGAGAACTCAGCCTCCTCATGGAAGAAATTAATGATCTATTGATCATTCTCAAATACCTTGTCAGCTCATGTTATTATTGTCTGGCACAGCTGGCCTCACAATTACATCAATATGTGGCTGCACTTTATCTCTGATAATATTTTCCACAACATCAAATGTTGCTCCCAATTGTTGCAAGCCTATCCACAACCTCATTCTTCTTCCTTGGTATGGCTTGAATATTGAATGCTTCAAAATCATCAATTTGATCCCACACCTAATGCTTGTAGGCTTCGATAAGATAATTCTTAGCAGCATGTTTTCCCCAAACCTGGTTGAAAATTAACTCACTATCCCCAAACACTTGCAAGTTTTGTATACCCCTCTTTCTTTCCCAATTCAATCCATGTATCAAAGCTTCATACTCAGTGGTATTGTTTGAACAAGTAAACTTAAAATGGAAAGCTGAGTAGTACTTCATACCTTGTGGTGACAAAATCATTTATCCTCCTCCAACACCTTGCCTACTCCTTGAGCCATCAAAAAATAGTTTCCATACTTCATTATCACCCTTATCATCCAGTTTGGTGAGGCTAGGAAGGGGTGTGTTTTCCTCGTGTAAACAATAAACTCCCAACTCAGCCTCCTCTATTTCCTTGTATGGATCATATTCATGAATTTTGTTTTCCCATTCATCAAGAGTCAAATTTGGGATGCCCCCAACTTTGGTATCTATTTCCTGAGTGTTTGGGAAATCCTCTTGATCAAAGGCTGAGCAATTTACATTGATTGGGCTTAGTACATGAGGCTCAATATGGAAATTTACAATAGGTTTAGACCGGATTGTAGCCTTAGCTCCATACCTTGTTCTGAAGAGCATATGTGACCAATCAGCTGATAAGTAGCCTCCAATTTTGGCAGTGAAGTCTCTTGACAAGAACACTGTAAAGAGTGGTGGCAAGTCAATCACTGATATATCCTACTAAACTGTGACATTAGGACATGTGTGTAATGTAAGGTTTAAACCTTTTATGATCCCAAAACTTCCCACTATAAGTGTCCCATCTAACTGTACCACTCAAGAAATTTGGAAACCAGGTCATATTTGAGGCCCAACTGATCTGCAATCTATTTCGGCATTACCACAATGATTACTAGCCCCACAAGTCAATCATGATAGTTGTGTACAAGATTGTTCCCAATAACCAAATATATATAGAATGGAGGAGGCTTCATGATTTTACCTTGTTGACCTCCATGAACTCCTCTTTTGGAGAATGCATTAGTGAGCACCTTCTCTTGATTTTGGATGACTCATTTGATGTTGACCAATTCTCCATGGCTACTTGTAAAGAAAGGGTGCAAAGAAAAATTATCCACATAGAAATGCTTACATTTGGTCTTATTCATTTGATCAATAATGTTAAAAGGAGATTGATTCTCCTTATGCTTCCCTTTACTCGGCATGACTTTCTCCTACACATGGGTTGCTGCAACTAACACCTGAGTTGGCTTAGAAGGCAACTTGGGCTGATCTTGAAAGATTGGCCCATACTTGGATTGCTAATACCTGAAGTGTGATAAACCTGGATGAGAAGTACTTGGATTAGATGACTTTCCATTCCTCTATATTTCCTTTCTTAGACCTTGATTGGTCCCCACACTTTGAGAAGGGGACTGATTTATTCCATACTAAATCCTCAGCTTGTCAATTCACAAGTGTTGTCTCTTTTTGGAGGTGCTTCCTAATTAGCTACCTGTTTCTGACTTTTGAACTTCTTGGACATTTTTCTTTGAGGAACACCCATACTAGTCACCATCAATGCTTGATTTAAAGCACCATTGAAAGTCATGAAATTTCAGCTTTCATTTGGGAAGTGGTTTTCTTTTCACACCATTTGTCCCTATTCTTGTGCTATGTTGTTTTGAGTTGGATATCCAAGGCTCTAGATGTTGAAACTTCCATTAGGGTTATATGCTTGGAAATTTTCCTAACATACTTGGGGTTTTCCTTGGTTCTTCTTAGCAACTTGAACAGCCTTGTTTGGGTTATATGGAGGTTTATTAGGTTGGAACCTACTGATAAGGTCTAGAATTTTGAGCTTGCTGCCTCTTAAGAGTTACCAACTCATTTACTAAGTTTTACAATTGTTTCATAACCTCTTCGAGTTCATTTTAACTATGATTTCTGAGAGCAGGGATGGGATCTATTGTAGGCATTTGATTAGGATTAGGATTCCCCATATCTGGATAGAGACACATAGGTGGCCTAGGTGTGAGTTTACTGGCTTGAATTAGGTCATTTTCAACTCTAATAGCTATGGCATAGTCATCTGGTAGGGTTATTCACTCCATAGATTTATCATAACATAGATATAAGAATTTAGAGCTTTAAGAAAATGAGAAATGACCTTCAATTGTTGGTGTTGGCTAAATGGGAATCCTTTCCCACATTCTTTGGAATCCTACTTAAAGTCTGTCATTCTACTTTTCTAGTGTGTTGATTGTAGTCATCTTTCCAAAAGGGTCTAAGTTACACAGAGGGTTGTGCCAATTGTTCCAACTGAGCTCAACCATGTCCCAAGAACTTTACCACTCCTTTGAAAGAAGAAGCCAATGTTGTAACTTTACACCGCAACATCCATCTCAACAATCTCATTTATGGCACAAACATTTGCAATGACTTGAATGTGGTCATTGGGAGTTGTGTGATTTTATCTAGTGAAGTATGGGCCTATTTTTTAATGTTGCTATCATTAGATTTTTTGCATTAAGGGAAAGTGGATTGCTACCCATGAAATTTTCATAGGGATTTGGAGGTGGCTGATTTGGTGGTTGTAGATGAGCCATCAGATTGAGTGGCTCTCGAATTTTTAGTCAATTGAAGAAAGGGTCTTACATTTTAGTGGAGGTGTGGATAAATTTCTATGTGGTGGAATGGAGGACCTTTGAGTTCTTCTTCCCCTTCTTTCTCTTTACTAGGGATAAGTTTAGATAGACAAATAGGCCCCAAGTTTCTTAGTTCTTGTACCTTGGGCTGGATTCTTCTGATGAACTTGATAAACTTGGGCTGCTTAAACCACAAGATTTTGAGTGACAGAAGTCATGAGAATGTATTGTTATATGAATTAGCCTCTAAACTCTTCTGGAATTTCATGTAAGATGCCACACACCAGAAGGGGATTAATAATGAAAATATTGACTTATGTCCCACCGGGTGTGTGTTATTTTATGTCAAAAAAGTAGCTTATTAGGATTTACACTATTACAAAACCTTTCTACTTTTGGTTCTTGAATAACATGAGATTGTCTCAAGGTGTGGGACCCAATTGTACGATTGATACAAACCATCTAAAGAAGGTTGCTTCCTTATTCTATTCTCCTTATTGATCTACTCTCATAATTCTTAAATTTCTGTTCAAGGTGAAAAGGAACCTGAAATGATGTATAAACTACATTAGGGTTATATACTTGGAATGGTATACCAGCTTTGGGTTGTCCTTGGTTCTAGTTAACATCTAGAATGGTCTTCCTTGTTTGGCTGATATGAAGTTTTACTAGGTTGGAGGGGAGGATCATGGGGTCTAGAATTTTGAGCTTGTTTCCTCTTAAGAGTTACTAACTCATTTCCTAAACCTTTCACGTGGGCATAACAAAGAAATGTTTCATAACCTAGAAGAAGAAGTGTAATCTTCATTTGAAATCTTATTTCTTGAGTAGGGATGGGATATATTGTAGGTTTTTGATTAGGATTAGGAATTCCCCATATCTGGATAGAGAGGTGCATAGGTGGCCTAGGTGTGATTTTACCCACTTGAATTAGGAAATTCTCATCTCTAATAGTTATGACATAGGAATGTGGTAGGGTTATTCCCCCCCATAGATTGTATCATAATAGATATATCATAATTTAGAGCTTTATGAAAATAGAGAAATACACCTTCATTTGTCTCTCTGACCATAATTGGGATCCTTTCCCATGTTCTTTGGAATCTGGAATTGAAGTATACATCTTCTTAGCTGGTGCCCTTTTGATCGTAGTCGTCTGCTCCAAAAGGGATAAGTTGTCATCCCTTTCCCCAAACTAGCCATAGAGAGCTATGCACAATTGATCCTAATTCTAAATTGATCTTATTCCCAAGCCTCTGAACCACTGCACAACACTTTTCCTTTGAAAGAAGAAGCCAAAAAACTTGACTGTAACATCCATCTCAATAATCTCATGTATGGCACAGAAATTTGCAATGACTTGAATGTGGTCGATGGGAGTTATGTGATTTTCTCTAGTAAAGTATGGGATATTATTTAATGCTGCTATCAGGACTGTAATTTTTTCATTGAGGGAAAGTGGACTGCTTCCATGAAATTTTCATATAGGGATTTGGGGGTGGCTGATTTGGTGGTTGTAGATGAGCTATCCTGAGTGGCCTGAGAACCCTAGTCGATTGAAGAAAGGGTCTTCCTGGTGGAGGTGTTGATAAAGTTATATTTTTGGGAGATGGAGACCTTTGAGCTTTTCTTCCCCTTCTTGCTCTATCTGGGGATAAGTGTAGATAGAAAAATATCCCCTCTTCTCTAGTTCTTGACCTTGTTTGGATTCTTCTCATGAACTTGATAAACTTGGGCTACTGAAACCACTGGATTTGAGTGACAGAGTCACTAGATGTGTTGTTGCAAAGCCTCTAAAAGGCTATAATTTCACCAAGACACACACCCAATCTTGATAAAAATTGAAAATATTGACTTCATCCCATCGGGCGTGCTACAAACTGTTATGTCAAAAAAGTAGCACCCTAGGATTTGCACATTACAAAACCCTACTTTTGACTAACATGGGATTGTCTCAAGGTGTGGGACCTTTGCGATTGAGAAAAACCTCTAGAGAAGGTTGGTTCCTTACTTATTCCAATGTTGATCTACTCCTAAACTACCAATTCCAAGGGACCAGAGGAAGAGAAATACATAAATGTAAATCCTAAACTAAGGGAGGTGATAACACCAAAACAAGACTAGAGAGATTCCTAGTGAGTGAAAGTGGAGGGAAATGGGGAAGAAGAGGGAAGATAAAATGCCACATAGTCCTAAAACACATTCAAACCTCCAATCTCATGGAGCACAACAAATTTAAGCCCTGCAAAGGAACACAATATGCACAATATACCTACAAAATATAATAGAAGGAAAGAAATGCAATATAAATCAAGCTAGGGAAAGAAGAGCCACAAAACACTAATTTTATTGCTTAAAATGATGCACAATCCATTACAGTATAGGCACAAGGAAATAATCCTTCACAAAATGCATAAATTTGAGGCCTGTAGCTCACAAAAGTGCTGGAATAATTTTGGCAGAGTTCCTTTACAATTTTGAAATCTCTCCCTTCAAATGAGGGGAATTTACATATATATAGAGAAAAGGAGCTACCAACCAACATCCTTCATTAAATACCTATACGTAGGTATGGGCAACCATGATGGTTCGCTTTTCAATGATACTTTTCTTGCATGACGAATAGGGGTGCCATACCTCATCAAACCAGTTGTTGAGCTACCTTATATGGTATCATTAATGTTTGGCCGTATCTAAAACTCTTTGTTGTCACCCGATGGAAACCACTAGCTGAAGCACGACAAGAAGGGAAGAGTCGCCGCCGACAAGGAAAAGACTTTTCACACGAAAAGAAGAAATGTTGTCACACGAAAGCTAGGGAAGGTTGACACATGGCAAAAAAAGGAAACTGACATGTGATAAGAAGCATGGTTGAAACACGATAGGAAGAAACATTGTGTGACACATGACAAGAAAAAGAAGTTTTTTTGTGACAATAGGAAGAAGGAATTGATGTGTGACAAGAATAAGGAATTGACTTGCGATTGGCATTGTGCGACAAGAAGAAGGCATTGTCATGTGATAGGAAGAAGGTGTTGTGCACGATAACAAGAAGAAGGCATTATTGTCATGTAACATGAAGAAGGCATTTTCACATGACAAGAAGAAAGCATTGTCATGTGATAAGAAGAAGGTGTTGTCATGTGACACACAAGAAGGCATGGTTGCGCTGATAGGAAGAAGGTGTTGAGCACATGATAAGAAGAAGTGGTTGATGCGCATCAACAAGGTGACAATCTATACATTTTTCCAGTTTGACCATTAATGAAAATCCTACTCCAAACCTTCATCGTGGCTCACATGTTTGTCGCAAGATACCTTTTAAATGGATCCTATTAACTATCAATGCCCAGACCTGTAGGTTGATCCATTTTACAATGGGGGTGCAAAAATGGATAGTAAGAATGTCTAATGGAAAAGAATAAAGAACCAAAGTTTCAAAAGGTCAAAAGGATTTTCCTCAGAAACAATTCTACAAGATGAAAGGTCACAAGGAACAATCACACAAGTTTACCAAACCAATCCAATCTACAAGAAACTATTCCCTATGTAAAATGTATCTCAATGGTAATTTGACGTAAGATTATAAACACAATGTCAACACTTAAGTCAAGTTTAAGATAAACAAGGCGTAAGTATTAAAAAAGGGTTGAAGTGAATTTAAATTCAAAGCATACTATAACTAGTATAGATACAAACAAGGCCTAAATCAAAAAAATTGGATGTTACAAATGCGATGAATGCACCAATACCACTTATATATGTTAATCAATATTTGCGAAAATGAAATATATTTGTATCGAAATAATATTTATACGATGCAAACAACATAACAACAATACTTTTCAAGGTTGAGGTAATTTTTGGAAGGGGTTGTAATATATTTGGGAGTTGTTAAGGTGTGAGAAGTGTAATGGTACAATCTAGACACTCAAATCAAGTTTACGAGAAACAAAATGTAAGTGCCAAAATTGTATCAAGGCGATGCAAGCAGCTTAACACCTCAAAGGAAGATCGATGATGAAGCAATCCTAACTATGACGAAATCTTTTAGTGTGGGTATTAAAACAAAGCTACTCAATATTTGAGGATGTAGCAACATACTTTCAATGCTTACTATCGTAGTAGCAATAAGGAAGGATGCAAGTGGGTGTAAAAATTGTGGACATAACCTTGAGTAACACTTCATATGTATGCTTTATTTTTTCCCAAAAGGGAAACAAGAAAATAAAGGATTAAACCAAGTGGTTATAAAAAATACTTGGCGTAACTTTGGCAGAGTTTTGCCTTGTCTTAGGAAAAGTGAAAAACTAAGACAAATCAACATTTCAAAAATTTCATGATGAATAACACTAGGATCAAAATTCAATGGACTATCCCCTTTTTCAACTAACAAGGTTTTGACTCAAAAAAATTTCTTGCTTCTTGAAATCTCTTTGAAACACGATTGATTTTGGTAAAGATGGCTCATGTGTAAAATGGCTTCCTAGGATTTGTTCCGCAAGACTTTCCAATTCTTACCTAAAGGAGGTACACACATCTATTATTTATTCTAAAGAGGTGGACCATAACCCCACAATCAAATTATTGAATGAGGCCACATATAGGAAACATGAATCTTATCTCACAAGGGTTTTCAACTAGTCAAGTGGGTAAGTGGAGAGTTTCCTATTTCATCCACTAGTTCCTTTAAGGTGTGGACTACTGTTGGGTTCCTCAAGTAATCCTCGCAATGATTTTTATGGATTATGCTAATGGACTTCTCATAATTAAAGTGGACGAGCCATAGCTCTTAACCAAACCTGCAAACACAAAGTTTTGAATAGTGGTGTGTATTTTATCTTTTTTCTTATTTTGGTTTTACACATTATTAACAACTTGCATCAAACTATATTAGTATTTTTTTAGATACTGGTTCTTTAACAAGCAATTATTTAGTCCTTCACATGAAGGTTAATACTTTTCCATAAAATCAAAAAATCGTGAAAGAGGACTAAATGTTGTTTTTGATTCTCAAGATCATACACAACAAGTAACCCAATTATATTCAAAATGGAAAAGCTTACAAATCAAATGACTAGGCAACTTGTTTTAACCATTTTTTGTTCATTCCCTTAACAATGAATTTAATGAAGTGTTTGTAAATGCAAGAAGGCCTAGATTTGTTTCTGATTCCCAAGATCACCTAAAAGGTATGAGGGAAGAGCATACGAAACTCTATCTAAAGATATGAAAACATGACACTCATTAAAACCCATAAAATAAGTTAGCAAAGAAATGGTTCAAAACAACCTGGAAATAGAAGTTAGGACTGAAAACTGCCAAAAGATGTTAGAAATATCAAAGAATAAATCCTATAAAATTTGAAAATAGAGCCCAAGTTTTAACAAAGCAGACGAGTGTAGAGCTTGAGATAGTAGTGTGGCCCTAATAACACATACGCATCCCAAAACACAATAGTGTGGATTTGATATAGAAAACTAACTGGTAACAAACATACATACACCACCATGGCTAGAGAGACGTATACATGGCCTTGGTGACAGGGTGACATATACGTGGGTCTGAGATAAAAGGAAGACTGGAAACACAAAATTATAGGAGCACAACTAGAGAAGTGGTAGCGCAAGCTTGTAGTGCAATAGTGTGAGGCTAGACATAGTAACACAAGCCTTTGAGTGGTAGTGTGTAGGGTTAACATAGTTGTGTGAGTCTGTGTCAAAAATCATAGAAAGTGTCACACTAGCACAGTCAAAGGATTAGTAGCACAAGCCACCTAAGTGGTAGTGAGAGCCATGTATGTAGTAGCACAAGTCATACACAGAGTAAGAAAATGCATTATTTCACCAACACAGACATAATAGTAGTAGCACAGACACAAATGCAATAGTTTGAGGGTGTCTATTAGTAGCATTGTAGTGAGACAGAAAAGAAACTGATAGACACAAGCACGACAATAGAATGGTTAGCATAACAGTAGCGTGGCACGTTCAATAGTAGCACTTGGATTACAATAGTAGCATGCAGGGTTTAATTATAACAAGGGGCAACATAACACCAATGGGGGGCTTGGAATGACGCCAAACACACAAATCTGACATCATCAAACTCAAAAAAGGTCAAAAATTTGTCATTCTAACCCAAGATTAGCAACAACCCATCTCCTTTAAACCTACAAGAGACACTCAACACATGTAAAGTTAACAAAATACATCAAGGAATTCAAGTTATGAACATTTGCATAGTAAGGGTTAGTCAAATTTGAGACAAAATTAACAAATCTTAAAATCAATTGCTTTTACAATTTAGTATTTCCCACCATGCGTGCCAAATGTAAACATAATAAACTTGTGAAGATAACTGAAATAGACTAACACCTAGTAGTCTAAAACCTAAGCTAAATCTACTATAAACCCATCAAGATAATAGCTTATGGGAAATAACTTCTTTAATGAATGAACATTAATAAATCAAACTAATTGCCAAGCCATTCCTACTCTTTAAGATTGCTAATCAAAAACATGAACCTAATTAGATCATTTAGCTATAAAAGTTTATTGTTGTTTGCCTCAAGAATTGATGATGAGATCTCACCAAGAAATGGCCACAAGGCCATTTTTGGATCTTCCCATACTACTCAAATTATAGTTTTCACTTGTGCAAATGAGGTGTAAGAAGAAAGGGCAAGAGGACTAGGGTTCCTTATATAGCTTGCATGTTTGGGCAAGGCTAGGAATTTGATGGATGTGGGATAAATCCCAAAGAGGAAATGCAAAGTATATGCATGCTTAGTAAAGGATGTGCACTTTATGGGAGTTGAGATGGGTTTAATTAATCAAATGTGATTAATTAATAGGCAAGAATAAGCTCATAAAGCATATTTAGGGGAATTTAGAGGAAAATAACATGATTTAGGGGATGTAAGAGAGGAGTTTGATCCAATAAATGGTGATTTATTGATTTAGAGTAGCGAGTGTAATTAATTAATAATAATTTATCAACCTAAATAGAAGTGTACATTAATTAACGAAAGGTCTTTAATCAGCATCTTGAGTGATAGGAAGGCTAATTAATTAGCTAAATGTAATTAATTAATGGAAAAAGAGGTAAAATGGTGGTTTATTGACGAAGTATCCTCAATTGTCCAAATGACGGAAACGAAGATAGTTAGTGAAATTTAAGTATTAAAATTTCTTAGGTGGATTTTAGGTGTCTACAAATACATTCTTTCTTTCCATTATACATGGTATGTAATTTTGATTTATTGGATCTAAATTAGCATAAGAAAAAGTATATACATTAGATGAATGAATTTTTAATATCCTTTAATGGGTTGGTGCATAAAATTTGTATAGCTTGCTATGTTATTCTACCATAGTTATACCCATTAAATTGTAAGGCCACAAATATGAAAGTGGAAAGAGAATATACTAAAAATACATTTGTAATAGAGGATTAATACATCCATGTGGGAAAGGTATGTTACGTTGACGAGTTATTATGCTCATTGTTTACACTAACTTCAAGTTATTTACACCCTTAATTGATATTTTAAGGATACAAAATCACTTAAAATATTCTATAATAATTTACCCTATGCATAAATTTGAGGCTAGCATATGGTGGTCTAATTTCAACTTTCAATCCATACAGATTCAACTCATAAACAAGTCTTTCTTCAAAATCAAAACTCTCAAAAGAAATATAAGAGGTCATAAAATGAAATCATGATGCAATTCATCAACACAAAAGTGTCAATTGATGCACTAAGAAAAAACAAAATTTTCATGATACTTAAACTCCAATAAAAAAATATTGTGGATCAAAAGGATATGCATTAATATACTTGACTTATAATAAGATATATTCAAATGTTTTGGAAAAAATTAAGATCGAGTAATTATTATACATTAATTCATCTCAAAAAAATTTCAAAAATCCCACAAAGTTTTAATTACAATACTCATGGAAGCCTTCAATTACTTAAACTAACAAATTTGAAATACTTGATAATCAAGATGAATATATACATCTCAAAAAAGTAGGAAAACTACTTAACATATCAAGTAAAAACAAATATATTTTCTAAAATGAATACAAATAATAAACATCTCAAAAAACTAAATAAAAGTGTTAATTTATGAACATGTTCTCATATGAATACAAAAACTTATAAACATTTCAAATGTGTCTAACAAATAATAAAAATATTAAATGAGTCAAAAAAATTGTAAACTTATCAAATGAGTACAATTGACAAGACATATAAATGCATAATAGTGGAATATCTTCAACTATATATATAATGTCTATCAAATCCTACATGACTATGAACTTATACTACTTGGACACCAATGAACTCGTTCTAGGTGGTTGATATAACCTATAAAACACGTGTAATATTGTGCAACAATAATAAGTATTATATATAAAATTCTAATAGTTAAAAGAATTATAAGTATATTTAAAATGCTATAACTATTTACTCACAACATCAAACTTTGAGGTATATAAGGTTTGATCATACCTAGTAGAGTATCTATCATGATTTTCGTCTAAAACAGTGTCTAGTAAGATGACGCTTACCTGGTATCCAGTCAACTAACACTAATAAAATAATTTTTAAAAAAAATAAAACAAAAAATTAATATAATTTCCTATAAATGATTTAAATTAAAACAATATCAAATCATTATATATATTTGAAAGAGACATGACAATAAAACCACACTTATTCAAATCACCTACATCACCTCCACTCAAACCACCCTTGCAGAAACTACATCTAGTTGAACCACCTCCTGTCAAACCACATCTAAGTAAATCATCTCCATTCACACTACCTTTTACAAAACCCACCTCTCATTAAACCACATCCAACTAATCCACTTCTAGTCAAATTTTCTCTAAGAAAATCACCTCAAAACAAACTCATATAATAACAAGTAATAAAAATAGAAAAATTAAATAATCTTTATAGGTGATACCCAATAGATACTACATAATTATGAGGAATATGGGCCTATAAAATATAACACCATAAAAGATAAAAATTAGTACATGTAATTTTATCTTTCTCAAAATTGTAAATAATTACTTTTACAACCACTATAACATACCTCAAATCCCCTAGATCCAAAACTAGAAGGATTGTGAATATATCATCAAAAAATCTACTATTGAAGCATGTGTAAAATGTGTATCAGCATCAAGCCTGCCCTAACACGCATGAATCACTAAATCCCATAAATTACATACGTTGGCACGTGGGGGATAGGAATATCATGTTCTATACTAATAAGGTGCCATATTTTCGTGAGGGATAGAAGAAAATGGTGGGAAAAATAAAAAATAAATGATATAAGGAATAATATCTATATCAGTAAGAAGTAGGGATACATATCATAGTGCCAGATTGGTGATGACATTTTGGTTCCATTGCCGAGACCATTCCTCGTTGGTGGATTTTCTGGAGAGATATTCCCACTTAGTCATAAATCATTTTGAGGGTAACCTTGTTTTTACTGTGCGTAGTAGTTACCATGTAAATTCACTTTTTACCATGAATAGCATTTACCGCGGTAAATCACCTTTTACCGTGAATATTATTTACCGCGGTAACTTCACTTTTTACCATGAATAGTGTTTACCATAGTAAAGTCATTTTTTAACGCAATAAGTCAAGTTTTACCATAGTTTACCGTGGTCATTCCTATTTTACTATTGAAAGTTGTAAAGTCACTTTCTATTATAGTGATTCCAATTATTTGTGGACATAAGTCTTCTTGATTGTACTTGTGGGTCGGTATTTCATTGTGGTTACTTTTAAGATTTTTTCTCGATATACCAAACTCTTTACAGAGGTAAAGGCCGCCATGCAAGTTTCTGAAGCTGCATATGATAACTGTGCTGATAGAGATAGAGTGACAAGCATCTTGGTCACCACACATGAAATGAAACTCAAGGAATTTCAAGAAAATAATAAGGGGAATAGGGTAGAAAGGGATAAAATCCTGACCAAGGTAGAAAAGAAATGATATAGTATGATGGTGTTCTAAAAATTCTTGTTATGATCATAAGAAAATCTTGTTATGATATAGTGTGAAGTCGACTATGATATAGTATGATGGTTTTCTAAGAAATACTCTCCACATGATTGGCTGAATTATCCATTCTTTTTATCGAATCAATATTCACTTTAGGAATAATAGTTACGTCTTCCTTCTCAAAACTTGTGGTGAAAAACATCTCGGTTTTGACCAACCCTTTACTTCTTGTTAATGTTAGAAGGTTTGTCTTTTAGTTTAAACCAATTACATAATTGGCCCTTACCATGCCTACCACAATGAGGAATTATTGACTAATCCTTTGATATGCTTAAATATAGCTCTGTATATAATTATTTTACAAATTATACTAGAATTATGTTCTTACTACGCAACCTCCTATGTGAAGTTATATAATGAGGGTAAATAATGAGTATCATAAACTCATCCTTGCATGAAGTCTTAGAAAAATATTTGACATTTTTGATATATTTAAGGTTTGAAAATAATGGTTTGAGTTTATTTATATCAACAAGTTTCATTACCTTGTTCCAAGGGGTTGCCTTTTTCACACCATTAGATAATTAAGAATATTAAAGATTTAATTGAATTTTTCATTTGGATTGTGGCATTCAATGTGCTTTATCATGTACTCTAAAGCATTTTTAGTTCTCAACAAATTTTGGTAGTGAGGCAGAAGCTATCAAGACCTTGTGAGGCTTAATCAAAAGCCAGCTAAAGGAACTATACCCTCCAATAACCCATACGATGGATGTGCTTGATGACTTGGGTAAATAATTGAAGGGTATTGTTGAGAAAATGACTACTAAAGGAGAGAAATTAAGTTTTGAGGAGGTGAGTGCCTTATTCAGAGACCTATGTCAGCAAGTGCAGAGTGAGGTTGATGCCTAGGAAAAGCTTGAGGTAGAAATAGGGAAGGATTTCCCTCTCCTCCAAAAATAATCTTTGTTCTCTTTCATTTTCCCCATTCTTTCATTCTTTCTCCCAATTATTCATTCCTTCATTCTTTCTCCCACTATCCAGAGCCCACCATTCTTTATTCATTGAAGAGAAGTGTTTCCGAGGACAGAGAATAGGCATAGTGTGGGGTGATGTATGGCCCCAAAATATTGGCTAAGTACAAGCAGGCACATAAGCGTAGGAGACCTATTTGAAAAAGGGTGCATGGGTTGAAGGGGCGCAGGGTAGGGTTCTAGCAGGGTTTAGCAGAACACACGGTGTGCGCACGTAAGACAAGACAAGTTTTTGTAATTATCCATATTTGGCATTCCAAGAAACACATGAGAGAAGCATGACTCATCAAGCATGCAGAGTGAATAAGGTACCATCTTGGCAACTTGATGGTCAAGGAAGGAATATTCCATGCATGCAATGGAAGAATCCAAAAAGACATCATTACAAAGAATGGAGAGCTCAGATCAAAGGAAGCATGCTTCATGGGAGGACCACATTTAGCTGAAGGAAAACACAATAATTAATGAGGCAGTAAAAGATAGTCTTTAGGATGGCAAGGTGCTCAGAGCGGCATTTAGATTTAGCCACTATCATTTTTAAGGCCAAAAGGCATGACTTGATAGTAGAAGGTCCCTCAAGGGGTGATGAATGTAGTTTTGTGTTGATCCTTTGGGGAAAGAAAGATTTGGTTATAACCTGAGAACCCATCCATGAGTGATAGCATCTCATGACCAGCAGTAAGGTCAACCAGCTGGTCAATACTGGGTAGAGGAAAGTCATCTTTTGGGCAAGCTAGGTTGAGGTCACAAAAATCTGTGCAAATTTTAAGTCCCCCTGTCGCCTTAGTGATAGGGACAATGTTAGAAATCCATCAGGGATAATCAATGGGTAAGATGAAGGAAACAGAAAGAAGGCATTGAAGTTCTTCTTTGACCAGAAGAGCAATGTGAGGGTGCATTTTCCTCAACTTTTGTTTTACGGGTTTAGCATCAGGAATGGTTATGATATTATGGACCACTATGGTGGGGTCAATACCGGGCATGTCATCGTAAGACCAAGGGAAAGCATGGTTATGATTTTTGAGAAAAGAAGTGATGGCTTCCTGTTCAATAGTATCTAAAGATTGGTCGATCTTTAGAATGTGTGGGTCATCCTGAGTATGGATGTTGATTTTGATAGTCGATTCATTCAACATGGTTTGCATCTCAGATGGTAACGACCGGTGAATATAAGAGTCTTCTGCACCAAGATAGGTGAGTATAGATTCATCATCCTGACATTGAATGACATTAATAGAAGGTGTATCATCATTGATCATTTCAGGATACAGGAAGGGAAGAGAAGAGGGAGCCTCGCCCTCATGTTGATAAGTCAGAGGCCCCAAGGAAATGGTGTTTATGAAAAAAAAAATTAGGAGGAATGGATTCTAGATCCATCGACTCTATCAGTGAAGGTGGTGAAGGTGGTGAAGAAGGTGGAGCAGGTGAAGAAGGTGGAGAAGGGTCTATATCCTCAATGAGTTCAATGTGGGCCTTCTTGGTAGGTAGTTCAACAAAGCAATACCACTACGGTCGTTATGTTTGCAGGTAGTACATGGAATAACAGTGTGACGCCTTACTTATAAAATCCAAAACCAAAACCTTTCCACACACATCAGTGTAGGAAGGTGTGGGCGAAGCGGCGATTGGTGAGTGACTGGAGGTCAGAAGAAAAGGGGTGGGTTTGTGATGGTGGTTCAGGTGTATAAGTGGAAGTATCAAGTCCCCCATAGGTGAGATTGGTGCGAAGGTGGGGAGGACCATAAAGGAGATGCTCTCCTATGCAATGATCATAGTGAGGGTGTTGGTGAAGGCTTCCATACTCTTGTGGAGTAAGGAATGTGTTGACATTATATAGGTGATACTCCCCCAGAGTGAGGCATTGAAAAATGCCTTCCAAGGGATCGGTGGTCGATATGTGGGTAGCTGGGATAGATGATGTGTTAGAGGTTGGATCAGAGGTGGAGCCAGCTGATTGGGAGGCTGACGGGTCAGCTGTGGAGGTTGTGGCAGTGGTAGGAATGGAGGATTTAGGTGTGGTTGAGGTAGCGGCGGCACTGGTGAGTGGAGGTGTGGGTGAAGAGGAAGTGGTCATGGAGGTAGATGCCTTAATGGGTACAAGCACGTCATTGGGTCGGTAAAGCATGTTATAGGTTTTGAAAGGTGATGGGTCAGCCAGAATGGTATAGGTGTGTCCTTCATGCTCAAACTTTACACAACGATGCAAAGTGGAAGGAACACAACCCATGACATGAATCCAGGGTCTACCAAGCAACAGGTTATATTGAAACTCCCCCTCCAAGACATAAAATAACTCTGGAATAGTACGGGGGCCCACGCAAACATGGAGGATGATGGTGCCAAGTGTAGAAGTGATAGCATCATTAAATGAACGTAACATGATGGGATGTTTATGCATGTAATTTTCGGGTATGTGCATTTGGTCGAATGCATGGGAGGAGATGATGTTAATGCTAGTGCCCCCATCGATCATAACATGTCATACACGTATATTATCAATATGGATGGAGATGAAAAGAGTAGGATCAGGGTCATCAGTTTGGTGTGGTGCGATCTCTTCATCTGAGAAGCTGAGGGTGGCTACTTGGTGAGTAGGTGGAGGTGTAGAAGAAGGTGGTAATTTGGTGAGAGAGGCTACATGATGAGGTGTAATAATGGAGGCTACGGGTGTAGGGTCATTGGGTAAAACCTCAATAGACTGAAGAACCTCCATGAGAGCTTGGCGATGGGACTCAGAGGTTTGGATGAGGTCATATAGGGACATTTTGAGGGAGGATTGGTGTAATTGTTTGAGCATCGCGTGATGTGTAACCCCATTAGAAATAGGATATGTGGGGCCATGGATAGTGACTTTAGGTGTGGGTGTAGATGGTATGTTGGGTATAGGGTTGGTTGGTGGGTCGGTTTCCTTTTCCTTTCCTTTGTCCTTCTGAGCATGGGTAGCAACGTGGATCATGTTGATTTGAGGTGGGGAGGTAGATGAAGTAGGTGAGCCATGAAAGGTGTAACAACAGGAAGGGAAGAAGCCAAGAGGTGGGAAGGAACCTTGTGAAATGAGTTGGGCACACCAACATTTGGGTGGAGGTTTGGCGAGTTCTCTGATACGAACCATGTTAATTTTGAATCTCAGGGATGGATCTAAGAGTTGTGGGGGTGGAGATTTTGGTCGCTGAGTAGGAAATGAGGGAAGAACTTTGAAAATTGGTGCTGGTAAAATGGGGTCCTCATCAAGAACATCATCATAATCATCTAGTTTTTCTTCAGGAGGACACAACTAGACAAGAGTGGCTTTTAAAGCCTTACAGTTCTCTACATCATGTCCTGGCACATGATGGTAGGCACAAATTTTGGTTTCGTCAAACCCTTTTGGTTTGGGTTTGAGTGGGTCATAAGGTCTAAGAGGTGGTAATGTGATGACAGAAGTTTCGAGGAGATTGGTTAAGATTTTGGCATAGGATCCCGCTAGTGGATCACAATGGGAGGTGAATGTGGGTTTGGGTGCAGGTGCGGCTGACTGTATAGGAAGAGTCTTTGCAAGAGGGGGAGTGGGTTGGGCTATGGTCTTAGGTGTTGGTCATGTCTGCTTGGGTAGGGGCATGGTAGATGAACTGGAAATAGAGTGTGTGGTTGGTTTAACTACCTTATTGGAGGGTAGCAGATTTTTTCCTTTAGGTTGCACCTTCTTGGGTAAAGGTGATATGGGCACATGAGATGTAGAGGGAAAAGTGGATGGTGGAAGAGGGTGGGTTACCCATGGGGGTAACTGAGGTGTTGTGGAGGTAGGTGGCATAGGTTGGGCAGGAGGTGTGAGGGAAAGGGAAGGAAGTGTCATGGGTAGTGAAGAAGTTATTGATGGTATTGGAGGTATGGGTGGTAAAAAGGTTACAGGTGAGGGTGGAGGTTGTGTGGGGTGCTTGGGTATATTAGAGGTCTGTGATGGGGAAATGGGTTGTTGCATTCTTGGTTTACCAGTGGATGGGGGTTTCTTAGCCAGGGTCGAGGGGTGAGGTCCTAGGATGGATGGAAGGGGTGAAGGTGATAAGGGTGTGGTTGGTGAGGTTGGGGTATGAGATCTAGGAGATTGGTTCTTCTGTTTAGGGGCCGGGTTAAATTTGGTGTTAGTTTTGGAAGACGTAGCTAAATCTAATTTGATGGGTGGATGAGTAAGGCTAGCCATTGGTATGACCCCTAAAGTAGTAATAGGTTTAGGCAAGGAAGATGATGTAGGTGTGGGTTTGGATGTAGATGCATGTTGGGTTATGGGTAGAGATGTGAGTTGAGCCATGAGTGGTGTCATGGGAGAATTTGTGATAGTTGTGGTTGTGTTTGGTTTGGTCGGCCGAAACACTTTTGGATAGATAGTGGAGGTGTCAGCGAGTGACATCTACATTTGTGTTGAGACAGGAAGTAGAAGACGCCCCCAAAGTAAGGCTCTATCAACATAATCCAGGTGATCAGCTAAGCATGAGAATGACACTGCTGTAGGTGAGGTCAATGTGGATCCAATGGTGATTCCCATAAAATGTGTTTTAGAAATAGGGAAATCACTAGCTTCAGCCTCTGTGGGTAAGAGAGCCAAAAGTAAGTCAGCAGGATCTTGGGTGGTTGATGGAGAATGGTCACCTAGAGGTAACGATATTTCTACTAGATCTTTGATAGGTGGAGGAGATGATGGGTGCTCCTCTGTGGGTGGAGGAGATGAACAAGTGTCTCCCATGGGTCAGAGAGGTACTGTTGGTGACGGCTCTCTAGGTGGAGAAGCCAAAGGTGAAGTGGTCTCAATGTTAACAGAAGGCTCCTTCACAGGTGAGGGAGGAGATGAAGGGTGTTCCTCTGTGGGTGGAGGAATAGGTGAAGTGGGTTCATGTGTAGGTGGAGGACTTCGGGCTAGGATTTCCTCTATGGAAGGAATATGAGGCAATTGGGAAGCAACTGGTGCATCACTGAAAATAGCATGGACCTCACAGGTATTGCTATCATTAGTTGAGGTCTCCCCAGTTTGGTCAGAAGAAGGGGCATGATTAGGAAATGGTTTCTTGAAAATGTGTAGGTTTTGGTTGGCAGGTGCATTCAGATTATCCAAGACTAACTCACCATTCTCGAGCATTTCCTGGACAATGTTCTTGAAAGTGATGCAATTTCCATCATTATGACCTTTTACCCAATGATAGTTGTAGAAGTCATGCTCTTTGTACCACACAGGTGTGGGGTGAGCAGGATCAAAACCAGTGTGTGGTTTTATAGGAGGAAGGGTGATGGCCCCAGCTTTAATGAGATTTTCTAAAATAGAAGAATAAGGCTCCCCAATTGGGGTGTATTTCTATTGTTCTCATCTGAATTGAAAAGTTCTGGACAGGGGAAAGATTAGATGAGGGCTTAGCCTGATTTGATGGATGAGCTGGGCTGGCCTTGAGTACCACCACATTAGTGGTTCCCTTGGCTTTTGAATAATTATTTTGTGGTTTTGAAGAAGAAGAGGTATCATTTGACTTAAATGTCACATTCTTATTTCGTAGTTGGATTTTCTTTTCTTCGATGGCCCAAATCTCTAGTTTTCGTGCCATGGTGAATGCCTCATCGAAGGTTCAGAAAGTTTGCACCTACAAGGACAACGAAATATGTCTAGCACAAGCCCGAGTGAAGAGCTCTATGAGTTCGGTTTGTGGTAATTGGAATGTGAGTTGATTGATCAGGCTACGCCAACGAGTGACAAAATCTGTGATAGACTCGTCATCATATTGACGCGTAGAGTAGAGGTCAGTCATGGTAACCTTCTTAACAACGTTGATGGAGAAGTGATCCAAGAAGGCTTGGGCTACCTGATTAAATGAGTAGATAGAATGTCTAGGTAATCCACTATACCAGTCTAATGCGGGCCCGGTCAGAGACATGGGAAAGGTCCTCAGAAGCAAAGCATCATCATGGGTGATCAGATAACACCCATGTTTGAAAGACCACAAATGTTGTTGCGGGTCCTCTTTGTTGTTGAAGTGGTTAAATTTAGGCATCTCCCAATGTACGGGATATGGATGAATAGGAATGGATGGGTGTATGGGCTCATTACAAATTTCATCATAGGTGAGAGAATTGCGTGAGCCAGAAACCGATGCCTCCAGTGTCTGCATCTTGTCCATCATTAACTTGATGAGGTCATTGGTAGGTGGTGATGGATGGGTACCTCCTGTAGCATAAGAGGGTTGGTGTTGGACATATGATGGAGGTGGCATTCTAGTATATGGTGATGCCGAATAGGTAGGTTGAGAATGAGGGAGTGAGATAGGGGGCACATACCCAGAATGAATGATAGATGAAACAGGAGGCTACTGATAGTACGTATATGAAGGTGGAAGGGTCGAGGTGACTCTAGTAGTGATGGGGGCTAAGGACTGTGGAATAGAAAGGAAAATGTTTTGAAATGGGGTAGGGGTCATCGACACCAGGGGTGGTTGTGTTGCTATGGGTATATGTGAGACAATAGGCATGGATGAGGTTATGTTCTGGGTGGTTGACGAAGGTATAGTGGATGTTGCGGGTGCAATAGATGTGGCAGATGTGGCAGTCATAGCAGGTATAGGGCCTAGCTACAAAATGACTGGGGGCAAGGTAGGTGTGGGTAGCACAGAGCTAGAAGGGGCTGACACAGAAGTAGGAATGAGTGTCGGGGGGATAGATATGGGCATGTCGTATATCAACTGACCTGAGGCATCTCGAGTGGATGAGTGGGAAAGATAGAACTGTAAGGTGGCAGGGTTCTGATCAAGGAGTCATGTGAACTCCTCGTCACCTATGGTGATGGTGATAGGTTGGGTAGGATCCATGGGTGATAGAATGGAAGGTGGTGAAGGACTAGGTGGGAGTGGTTGACAACTAGCATGGAATATGAGGGCATTTTCTTGGCTACGAGTCAGCACCATGTGAACAAGTGCTGATTTGGTAGGACTACTTTCTGTAAATGACATAGAAATACAACAGAAATAGGAAAAATAGGTAGTGGTAGGTGGATTGGGTTAAAATGTCAGCTGGAAAACTACACAGGATAACCATTATGGTTAGGGTAAACCGATGTCGGTCAGAGGTAACCGTAGTCAGTCATTGTGAAAAAAGAACAGTTTTCCAAACAAGGAAAAAGACTGATAATCTACTAGGTAGATAAGTTGTAGGATGGATTTTATCAGAACAGAGAAGATATTGAGAGTTACAGAGACTCTGAACAACAAAGAAGATGAAGCAGGTGTCCTTTTGGGTAGGTTAACCAAAAGAATAGTAAACCAACACCGGTTGGATAAAACCAGTGACAGTCAGAGGGTAACTGATGATGGTCACTGGACCGACACCGGTTACTGTGAAATTGAAACAGAGATGAAGAAAAATGTGGTTGTGATTTAAAATCAAGTGTGGAATCAAACCCAGAACTCTGAGAATGATAAAAATGGGGTCCAGGCACACTCAGACAAAGTTGGAATACACCAACTATGATGAGGAGCATGCAAGGAGAAATAAAAAGATGAAGAACGTGTCCTCTCACCTCAAAACACAAGCCAAGTAGAAACACTAAGAAAAATATGATCCTAAAAGTGCTCTTTCTATTATGTTTGTTCAGCTTACGCTATTAAGGACTGACTGTGTGTATTTAGAACAGAATTTTTTGGTTGGGAAGGCATCCTACAAAGAAGGATATCTAAAAGGAGAGGTTTCAGGTATGTTATGGTGGGGGTGGGCCATCCTCTAAGATAATGACTCGACAGAGGCAATGAGCTAGGGAGTACTTGTCAATCAGATCATGTGATCACTGACAGATGTTCCCAGGTAAGATGTTGTTTAAGAAAGATGTGTTAATTTGAATTTGTGTAGTTTGGTAAGACTCAGAGAGAGAGAGAGAATGTGCTTTCTATGATTCTTTTGTCAACCATCAGTTGGGCATGACTTCCAACATATAGGTTTCCCTCATTTAATGTGCACTAATGTAGCATACAAGAATGACCTGCCATCAATTTTAAGCCCAAATCGCAATATTAAATTCAATGACACAAAAGATGAACAAGAGAGAATATGATCTTTCACTAATGCAGTACAAATGAAAGAGAAGAAGAGTTCTTTTTATAGCACCAAAACATGATTGCTTTGAGACAATAGAAAGAAGAGAAGATTCCAGGGGAGAAATTTAATGTGAGAACCTTTCAGAAAGGAAACAAACATGCAACTTTTACCTAGGAATGAAGAAATGCAAGGAACCCCGAATGGGTCCCACCGGGCATGCCAAAATGTTTCACCTGATTCTTAGAATGTTTCTTGGAATGTGACAAAATAGATAAGGGTAAAAGGCTAGGGGGGAATACCTGTTGAAGCTGGTTGAAGGTTGTTGCATGCGAGTTGACTTCTCGATCCACAACTGATCATGAGAGCTTCCTTTTGGCTAGGAGGAACTACCTGAAATAAACAACAAGACCACCAAATGGAAGTTAAACAACATATGCAGTGGACTGCCTAGCGTATGCTAGATCCAGAAGTGTGATACTCCCTAGAAGGTTGTCAATCCACTGTTGTAAACAAATTAATGTGAGAAATAAGGTAAATATTGTCCTACTGTAGTCAATATGATTTAGGCATCTCATATAAACACAATAAGAAAAATCTAATCTAACAGGCTAGGTTAGGATCAGATCCGGAGGTCAGGTAAATGGTTCTGGGTTTCTACAGGTCTGACAGAGATCTGATGAAGGTCACAGGTGATTATAGGTAACTTGGGAGTAAGTAGGTAGGTTGTTGGTCTGTACTATGTTGACAGACACAGAGACCGATGCCGGTCTAGTCCTGACCGATGCCGGTTAATTGTGACCGATGTCGGTCACTGAAGAAATGATAGGGGGTCAAGAACAGGGGTCTGGGTCTATTTTCCAGGTTGATGGGGAGCTGAGTGAGGTGTCTACGAGGTGTGGGTAGGGATGCAGGTCAGTGGGTAGGTCTGGTGGGGTTTTGGTGAAGCTGGGAGGAGTTATGGGTTAAGTTGATGAATAGTAACAAAGGCCAGTATCGGGTAGGTAGACCGACGCCAGTATAGGCTCGACCGATGACGGTTTAGGGAGACCAACGCCGGTGACTGTGGGAAAATGGAAGATGTTGCAGAATGGATTTTGGATCTTCTTTGTGATTGCACAAAGGGTTGGGTAGGTCGGAATGGAGTGTTGGATTGCTAGGACAAGGGTTTTGAGGGGTTTTGGAAGAGGTATAGGGGGATAGTTATCAGAGAGAAATAGTGAGTGGCTAGGAAAAGCAATAACACACAAAAGATGTAAATACTGAGAGTATTAAACAAAATGGATTGAATAGACAAGTGTACTTACTTGGAATCTGCTACCAGTCAACTGTGGGTGAAGATAGGAGATGGTGATCAGAGGTTTCTTCTATAGAGGGTCACCAGTTGATAGGAAACGGTTGCTTGAGCTTCCTGGGCTTTCCTCCTTGCTTGGCTGAATCAGATCTTGGCTTGGATGGTTGTGGATGTCTGGGTGTGAACAGATGCTCACTCTGATTGCATGCAGATGTGATTATTCTCTCCTTTCTCTCAGAAATGTGCCAACCTCAAAATAAGGTTACCAAAGGGAATAAAAGGTAACCGACGATGGTTCCAGGTTGACCGGCGTCGGTTTAGGGGTGACCGGCGTCGGTTAGGGTGGGATTCCCTAGGTTTACTAAAATGGGTAGATCTTCTTGATTTCTTGGATCCAGTTAGTTTCTTTTTCATGGATTAGAATGGAAGATTCTTTTCTAATGGGCGGGAATGTGGTTAGAGTGGTTGTAGGGATTTATTTTTAGGGTTAGGCCAAATCTTAGCTATTAAGGCAAGGATTAGGTCTTAGTTAGTTATGGAAAGGTGGCAAGAATAGGTCTAGGGTGAGGTGGCTGGATGAGAATTCTAGGTGAGGTAAATTAGGATAATTAGATAATAAATATTGTGAGGACATGGATTAATTAAATTAAATTAATATTAGTGTGGGGTGTGAGGGGCCATGGTTAGGTGAGTGTGTTCAAGTTGATTATTTGACGAGGGGTCAAGGGGAGTGTGACCCAATTTTGGTGTCTAACTCAATATCATCCACTTTCACAATTGCGCTTTGAACAATCTTGTGTGTTCTCGTATTATAACATCTATAAGCCTCAATTTTTTAAGAATAACTAATAAAAATACCTTCATCATATATGGAATCAAAATTTCCCAAATCTTCATCAACTCTTTTGATATAGCATGTGCTTCCAAACACTCTAAAATATTTTATTATTTATAGTCTACCTTCCATAATGCATAAGGTATCTTGTTTTTTTATACTCTAATTTATCCTATGTTCAAAATGTAAAGTGTTGTGTTGTTTGATTCTCTCCAAAACATATTAGATGACTTAGAATTATTCAAAATTATCTTTCTATCTCTTGTACTATTTTATTATTTCTTTCTATAACACCATTTTGGTGAGGGGTCGTTGCAGCAAAGTAATGTCTCCTTATTCCATGATTCTCAAAAAATTCTTCAAACTCATTTAAGGTAAATTCTCCTCCATGGTAAGATCTTAGGCACTTGATTCTCTTACCATTTTTATTTTCAACTAAGGCTTTGAATGCTTTAAACTTCTCAAATGCTTCATATTTATATTTTGTAAAAACCCAAGTCATTCTAGAATAATCATCAAAAATTAACATGAAATAGCTCTCACCTTGCATGCTTTGATTCCTTGTCAGCCGACACAAATCAGTGTGAACAAGTTTCAATAACCTTGTAGTTGAGTACTCTTTTTTATTGAATGTAACTCTTGTCTGCTTCCCATGCTAACATTGTTTGTAAAGTGTGTTTGATGGTTTAGTGATATTTGGCATGTCTTTGCCAGATTACTTGGAGCTAATTTTTACTAGATTATCAAAATTAATATGGTCCAGTATGTTATTTCGTAACCATATTTCATATGTTTTCCCCATGTAGAATTTTTCTCCTTTAATTTAATTTGAATTAATTAAATATATATTCAGAGTAATTGTTTTAATGTATGATAAAAAAATTTAAATATACAGTAAGACACAATAAAATAAGCATGCGAAGTATGTAACATAAGCAATATGAATAAGTAAGAATACTTAATTGATTTCTGAATGAGCAAGAAGTGATCTAGGCAAGTGCAACTAATGAACAAAGTGTAAACAGGCTCATTATTGGTCACTGTAAAATTTGGAATGTAAGAATAGGGCTAGAGATGGGCACCTGTAGTAGGACATGGGCGCCTAGGCATTCGAGACTAAAAATGGGTGTTGGTGACTACAAAGATGCTCATAATCTAGTTTCTTATGTTCTGCTAGGGTTTTGTAATTATTATTTGTTGATCACTCATTATTCACACCAAGCTCACCGATGATATTTGCAACATGTACAAGATAAGTTCACCTGCACAAGCCCACAAACCACATCAAACCTAAATAAGGAAAATGTAGAATGGGGAGTCAGAATGACCTCAGCGGTCACCCAAAGAGTGAACTTATGAATGAGATTTGTACTACATCTTAGACTCCATATAGTTCTTATGTGTGTGTGTATAAATTGTGCCCTAGTATGCCCTTTGTGCAAGTTTCACAAATGATAGCGAGTTGTACCTAGAATGTAGCAATGTAGTATAATGTGTGGATAGAATAAAATGAACTTCCCCCTCTTATGCAGTGTATGTAGATTTGATTTCATCCCTTGTCCCTTGAATGGAGGCCTTTAGAATGCTCTTGTGCCTTTAGAATGCAAGCTTAGGTGATAATAGTAATGCTTAGTGCTTAGTCCTTCATTATGTATGTATATGATTACCCTGTTTTAATTTCATAATTGACAACTGAAAGGCCGACCCAAGGTAATAAAATGTAATTAAGAAGCAAAATTGGATTAAAAGGGGTAGGAAAAAGATAAAGAGGGACATAAGTGCCCAAGAGGATAGGAGCACCTCACGCTACTATCTGAAGTGGGTGTTAGTGTCGAAAGCCATAGAAAAGTAAAAAAGTCAAGTGCCAATATGGGTAACAAATGTATGAAGCCAATAAAAGTGCCAAAGACTGTTAGGAATATTATTGTTTACATGGTAAGAGTTTTTTATTGTACGTGAGTGGAGTTGTTCAAACCAACTCATGAATATAGGAGATTGGGAAATATCATAGGATTGAGTGGTTTTAGGAGATTCCTTTATAATAGGAATTCCTCTCCTATATATATATATATATATATATATATATATATATATATGTATGCATGACTATTGAATATTATCCCAGATGAATTGAATATAGTGATTATTATTCCAGAGTAATTTGATTTAATCATGTGTCAGACTAGTTGATTTTCTAGATTTAGTAACAGAGCAAGGTTAAGACGTGTAATTCCTTACGAATTCACATTTCAGTTGAACACTCCTAACTTTCTCATTTCTCAATGAAATTGAGAATTGTCAAGTGTTCTAGAAATCTAGAGATGTGAGGAACAAAACCTAGAAATGGTTTTTGAAATCATTTTTAGATGAGTGAGTAGTTTTTTATTGAAATATGACATTATTTTATTATAAAAAAATTTAAATAATTTGACCTCAGGGAGCCACACATTGCAATTCAATAAAGAGGGTTAAGAGAATGAAGAATTGAAGGTCAAATCTACAGAGTATGCATAGTGGATTTTTTTTTAGAAGATCATATGTGTAGACATTGGACATCTATTTTTTTTTTCCATTGCGTCTATCAGGAGACCTCTACACAACTGGAAGATTTCATTTTAGGAGTGTATCATATCAAAATTTACAAAAGAGTTATTGCATACTTGTTCATTTTCATGTGAATAGTTTACTCCATGCACGCTCGGTCAAAGGCTTCCACAAGCTACATCTGACATCTACGAAGTATGCTTTTAGATTTTCTCTTCCTCACCAGTTGTATGCACATCCACATGTCATCAAATGTCCACCTCCATATTTGATCCAATATTGGCTTTGTCGTGATAAATCCATTCTATTAGCTCCATTAGAATTCATGTTCAATATTAGGGAACCTTAGATTTGTGTGCTCAGATCATTAAAAATTGCTCTGTGTTATATTTAGCATGTAGCTAATCTTTACTCCACCACCTCAACATTACATACAGATTTTACTACAAGCTCGATTGGAGGATAATTGAAGCATTCATGTGTTGTTCGTATCTCCAAGCTATTCTCGAAGTCAAGATCTCCACGTTGCATTCCTCATTGATATTGGTAGCAATGTCAATAGATCAGCTTTGAGTTCTCAGCATTAATTGTGTGGTCTGGCAATGGTGTCCAAACAATGGAATTTATATTGAAAGGTACTAAAATTCACATTGCATTGATGAGTCAATAGTTTGTTGATTCAAGTTGAGTCTTTAATTTTATTATTCTCATATGTGTTCAGTCTTAATCTAAAGACGAGTGCAAAGTTTTAATATTATTTGTGTCTATATGTTATTTTAAGTGTGTTGTCTCATAAAAGAGTCAGAAATTTATTATATTGTATGTTGATGTCAACATAAAGTCAAAATATCATTGTTTGTTTGTAAAATAGTTAAATGTGTGTCATCAATATAAAATTGGTATCTATTTGTTTGTAAAGGACACATTCTCAGTGGTAACTTACGTCCGTGTGTCAAGTCTATCCAAATTGTGGGATGGTCATTATGGACAAGGTGTGTCAAATTGAAAAATTCAAAGGAAAAGACTTCCATGCATGACAAGTACATACCCAGTTGTTTCTAATCAATAAAGACTTGGATATTTTTTATGGAAAAGTAAAAAAACACAGAGATGTAGATGAAGCAGAAAAATGGGAGAGCATCATTTATACTAGACTTCCATTGATATAAAGAACGAGAAAAACTGAGCGTTGGATCGAAAGTTATGGCCATTTGAAGATTTAGGGCAAAAACAGGCCCAAAACGGATCGGTGGGGAAAAATTTTGAATTTTACCTCTTTTTTGCATTTTGGAAAATTTTCCAAAAAATCCCTACACATCTGCCACTTTGAGGACACATGTTAGGCTCTGATTCGTTTGCGGGCCTCCTTGTCTCTTTTCGGCCATTTCAGATTTTCGCGTCTCACACATCCTGCGCGTACCTTTGTCCCAACTGTCCCGGACTGCCTGGGACAAATATCTCCGAACCACCCGAAATGGACTATCTTTCGAAAAACCATCTGATTTGTGTCCCACACGTACTTTTGTCCTGGATTTCCCAAACCGTGCGAAACAAAAGACTTAGACAATTTTTCTTGCTTTCGGCTGATTCGACTTTTCGCATCCCTCGCGTCCCGACATCCCAACTGTCCCGTGGACCGCCTGTGAAAAATATCTCCGACTTAGCCGATTTTTTTGCTTTTTCGGCCCCAAGCTTGGTATGAGGAACCTCAGTATGACCCGAACTTGTACGACCCGAAACCTTTAGACCCGAAATGCCTTAAAACAATCCTGCAACCTTATTTTTCGCATTTTTTCCATTTTTTCTAACTCGTTGGGATTTATTCTTGGATGGGAGAGTTAAAAAACGGGGGCCGAGTGGACCCCGAAAAACATGATTTTGGGCCTCGAATCAATCTTACTTGCTCGGGACTGAATAATTTGGTGCATGTTATCAAAATTACCTTGAGGGGTGAATTTTGGATAACAACACCTTCATTCAGGATTTCATCTATCCTCATTGATTTAGACCGTGCCTTTTGTCCAGGGTGAGAGGACCCATTTTGTAACCTCTATCGGTGAAGGAGAATGAAGATATCCTTATTTTCACAAATTTGAAAGGGGACCCTTAGAAAATATGATCAATGCACCATAATTCAACTCTCATGAGTTGTCACTTCTAAAGAATGGTGATATTTCCTAGACAAGGCTAAGGTTACTAAAGACATTATGGAATCCTTATTGCTTCTACATATTTTAGCTGTAGAATTTATACATTTGTGGACACACTGGGAAATAGGGGTAGTTCAAGATGAATTCATTATTTTTGAGTAATTTTGGTGGGAGATTAAGAAATATACAATTGATTATACCATATCTTTGAGAGACTTCACAACAATTAGAGAGCTAAATGACAGAAAGCTTCTATGGGCATGTATTCTTTGCTAAATGCTAAATCAAATGAAGCAAGAACTACCACCTAAAATATTTCTACAATTTAGCTAAAACAAAGCATAAACACCATCATGATAAGAATTAAACAAGGGTTAGATGTTAGCATTCATAAATACAAACTTTGAAACTAACAATGCTAAATATCTAAACTCCTCTATTCTCTAACAACAAATAAATGAATGGACCTAAGTAGGCTCCATGGCTATCAAAATAGTTTTCCTTAATGTTCCAAGAACCTAGGAATGGGGGCTAATCAAAGTTGGGCTACAGGACCCTTTTGACACCTACCATATAACCTAAGCACTTTAAGAAAGAGGCTTAACTCTTAAAGATGATGAACTCTCAAAAGGGCAAGGTGCAAGCTCTTAGTCTCTTTGCTATATGCTTTGCATTTGCTATCTTAGAAAGTTTAGGTGTAAGTAAAAAGGTAGGTGGAGGGCTCTTTATATAGCCCAAAGGATAAAGGATTCAACACATTCTCATGAATGTGGGATAAAGGTAAAACGTGATTAGGAATGGATAAGGTTGCTTTATTAAAGGTAACCTTACTTTAGAAGGGTTTAATACATGTTTAGCAAGTCATGGGAGTTGGGGGTATTTTAATTAATCAAAGGTGATTAATTAATAGGTAGGTGTAAGCTTATAGAAGCCAATTAGAAGAATATTAGTGCGATTTAGGCTATTATAAGGGGATTAAATCAATTAAATATTGATTTATTGGTTAAATGGAAGGGAAAGCTAATTAATTAATAATAATTAATTAGTCTAGGTAAAAGGGGTGATTTATTAATAGAAGGTCGTTAATTAGGGTATTTGTTGGATAGGAAACTTAATTAATTAGCTTAGTGTAATTAATTAATGATGATATGAGGGAAAATGAGTGCTTTTGATGATATCTCGTTGATTTGTGAGAAAGGGGATAATTAGCACAATTTAAGTATTTAAATTCCTTGGGCGTAATTATAGGTGTCTACATTTGCCCCTCTTTGGGGTGGCGTAAGTGATGCCACTTCAAAGATAGTAGAAAGAAGAGATTTTGAAGGGATAGAAGAAAAATTAGTAGGAGGGAGAGATGCCACCTCGAGTGTCGATGGGGTGATGAAGGAAGCCGATCGACAATTGAAAAATATGAGAAGTAGGCAGAAGAATGGGGATGAGGTAGGATGCCCCAAGGAGAGGGAGAATTAGGGGTGAAAGGGAAGTCGTGTAGAAGAAATATGGATGAGGGGAGAGAAGAGATTAACCTCTAGCCGCTTATTTTTTTGGAACAAATTTGATGTCATCATATTGCCATAAGAACTACATCATCGGTCCTTATGAAAAATATAAGCATACGACAAAGGTAGAATGACATGAAAAGCCATACTACGAACAATTTTCCATTGTTGAAAGTACCAACTCCATGCAACATACAATAATGCAATGCAATATGAGAATGAAACAAGCTCATATAATAGGGAAAACAAGTACGAACGCACATATCTAACCTAACAACGGTCAAGACAGTTGTACAAATGTTTTGTTATCAGTGCTGAAGAGATCCACAAGTTCATGATTGACGAAAAG
This sequence comes from Taxus chinensis, assembly GCA_019776745.2. NCBI lineage: Eukaryota > Viridiplantae > Streptophyta > Pinopsida > Cupressales > Taxaceae > Taxus > Taxus chinensis. The sequence continues at coordinate 113,659 of JAHRHJ020003265.1, read as the reverse complement.
GGTTAAAAATGATGCCCCAAGAAAGGATACATGCAAGGGGAAATTAAAATGGACACGGGGTCTATGAAAAGCGTTTGTGCACAACAAAACAACACCAGGCAACCAAAAGTACTCAAGAGTACAGATGAAGCAAGTAGCTAGCTTTTGTGAATGGTTGTGAATCCAGTGATCCGTGAGTCATATTAATCGGGGAAGATGTGAGACAAACCAACAGGATACGGAGAAAATACCATGCGCAAGACACAAGTTTCAGCCGTAAGAAGCAAGTTACCATTTTGTAGGGTGTTTTACTTTTTAGGAATTTTTTGAAAAATTTTGCCTTGTTTTTGAATTTATATATATATATATATATATATATATATATATTGTTTTTGTTGTTTTATCGAAACAATGTTCTATTGTTTTTGTGTTCTGTGAAACAATTTTCTATTGTTTTTGTGTTTTCTCGAAACAATGTTTCTATTGTTTTTGTGTTTTGTGAAACAATTTTCTATTGTTTTTGTGTTTTCTCGAAACAATTTTCTATTGTTTTTGTGTTTTGTGAAACAATTTTCTATTGTTTTTGTGTTTTGTGAAACAATTTTCTATTGTTTTTATGTTTTGTGAAACAATTTTCTATTGTTTTTGTGTTTTCTCAAAACAATGTTTCTATTGTTTTTTGTGTTTTTCTCGAAACAATTTTATATTATTTTTGTGTTTTGTGAAACAATTTTCTATTGCTTTTGTGTTTTCTCAAAACAATGTTTCTATTGTTTTTGTGTTGTCTGAAATAATTTTCTATTGTTTTTGTGTTTTGTGAAACAATTTTCTATTGTTTTTGTGTTTTCTCAAAACAATGTTGTATTGTTTTTGTGTTTTCTCAAACAATTTTCTATTGTTTTTGTGTTTTTAACAGTTTTCCAAAGCTATGTGCACATAACCAAGAAAGCATGGATGCCCCCAGCGTTAGGTGGGGAATATACAAGGGAAGAAGCCACACGCTTATGAACAAGAAGGTGAAGTCGTTGAGTTGCCCCCAGTGTAAGATGGGAAATAACGAAAGACCACGTACCTTACAGACAAATAGAAGAAGGCAAAGCTGGATCAAGGCTAGACTAGATGGTGTACACAAGGAAACTTGAAGGTAGAACCAAGTCCAGGACAAAGACAACTACCCTTCTAATACAAAATGGTTGTGAACAACAAATCCTCCCGAGGTGCCGGAAACCGGTTTTCACCCAAGGACTTGTCTAAAGTACCACAATTGTGTGGTTTTCACTAGTGGATGACCTATTTTCTCTTTTTCTTTTTCTGATTTTTTTTTTTGATGTTTTAATATTTTTTTTGTGATTTTTATGACTTTCTTGTGCCATTTATAGGCATAAAACCTCTTAAGATGCATGGAATTCATGGGCTCCCGGAGCTCATCACCATTGGGGTGAGCCAACTTGTATGCCCCTATGCCATACTTGGCAACTATGACATAGGGTCCTAACCAGTGTGGTTCGAACTTCCCTTTCTTTTCTCACTCTGCTCTGGTGTTTAACTGGTTCTCCTTCATAACTAAATCACCCACCTCAAACTGGCGAGGGATAATTCTCTTGTTGTAGTTGTGGGAGATTCTGTGTTGATATACCTTCAGGTGATTAAGAGCATGAATGCACCTCTCATCCAGGAGCTCTAACTCAGCCAATCTTGCCACTCGGTAATCTTCATCCTTATCCAAATAGTCCCAAAGAGAAATTCATAGGGATGGGAGTTCAATCTCTAAATGGATGATAGATTATGTCCCAAACACTAGGGAATATGGCGTGGCACCCGTAGGAGTGCGAATTGATGTTCAGTAGGCCCAGAGGGCTGGGTGGATTTGTAGGTGCTAGTTTCGACCGGTTTTGCTAACCATCTTCTCCATTATCCTTACCAAAGTCTTGTTTGTTTCCTCATCTTGTCCATTACCCTGAGGGTAATATGGCATGCACCATTTCAATCTGATTTGGAACCGTTGGCAAAGACCTTTCACAGTTTTGTTGTTAAATGACTTCCCATTATCTGTGACAATGGCTGCAGGGATATCATATCGGCAAATAATGTGATTCATGATGAATTTATAAATCTGTGCTCCTATGACATAGGTTAAAGGGACAACCTCCACCCATTTTGTAAAGTATTTTGTAGCTGTGATGATATGTGTATGACCATCAGATGAGGTAGGAGTAAGCTTCCCTATTAGATCAATTCCCCACTTGGAGAACGGCCACGAGGTAGTGATTGGTTGCAATGGTTGCGATGGAGCATGGATGAAATTTCCATACTTTTGGCAAAGCACACATTTTCTAACATAATTACAACAATCAGTTTCCATGGTGGGCTAATAGTAACCTACTCTTAACAGTTTCTTAGCCAAGACCATTCCATTTCTATGTGCTCCGCATACTCCTTTGTGTACTTCTTTAATTGCCTGGATTGACTCCGTCACATCTAGACAACGTAACAGATTCCCATCGTAGCCACAATGATAAAGTGTATCTCCTAAAAGGGTGTAAAGGGCTATCTGGCGAATCAGGATTTGCTTTTCAGAATGAGAGATATTGGGAGGGAAAGTACTGTCCTTAAGATAGGTGAAGATGGGTTCGTACCATGGGGAATAAGGACCAACAACCTCACAAGCCAGGCAAGATTCCAGTACGTCATATGCGGGCTGGTGTAGATTTTCTACGAGAAATGGCATATCATTGTTCCCTGGTAGAATACGAAGCATAGATCCCACCATTGCCATAGCATCTACCGATCTGTTCTGCGCTCTTGGGATCTGCTCAAAGGTAATGCGCATAAAATACTCCTTCAGATTTTCCACCAACTTCTTATAAGGTATGAGCTTGTCATCCATAACTTTATACTCATCATTAACCTGTTTGATGATTAGCTGTGAATCACCTACAACCTTAACATGTTGAATATTCCACTTGATGGCTAGCCTCATCCCTACAATGAGTGCTTCATATTCCGCAATGTTGTTCGTGCAAGGGAAGGCCAGGCGGAAAGCCTGTGGTATAGGATCACCCGAAGGAGTAATAAAGACCACTCCTACACCTGAACCATGAAACATAAAAGATCCATCAAAATGTATCTGCCATACGATAGATTCTTCAATGTAGAGCAAAGATGCATCTAGTAGATCCAGACTCAAAGGTTCTGTGCTTTGCAAAGGTGCTTCCGCTAGCTGGTTAGCAAGTACTTGTCCTTCAATTAATTTTTGATGGACAAATTCTATATCAAACTCACTGAGTAGAATGATCCAATTAGCCATTCTACCTGTGAGGGAGGGTTTGGAAAACAAATACTTGAGTGGGTCGACCTTGGATATGAGCTTGGTCTTAGTATTTAGCAGGTAATGGTGAAGTTTCTGAAAGGTAAAAACAATGGCCAAGCAAGCCTTTTCAATCTGAGGATAGTTACGTTCATAGGTGATGAGGGTGTGACTCAGATAGTACATTGCTTTCTCTTTATGGATAAGGTCATATTGGGCAAGCAGTGCACCAATAGCACATTGCATAGCGGAAATATAGAGCAAAAGTGGTTCTCCCAGAGTGGGAGGCATGAGGAAAGGTGGATTAGCCAGGTACTGTTTAAGCAAAGAAAAGGCTTGTTGTTGCTCAGGTCCCCAGATGAAAGCGATGTCCTTCTTAATTAAATTAGTGAATGAGTGACATTTATCTGCAAGCTGGGAGATAAAGTGGCGAATGGCTTGAATTTTCCCTTGCAAGCTATGCAGTTGCTTGATATTCTCAGGTGGAGGCATTTCTGTGATGGCAGACACTTTAGTAGGGTCTACCTCAATACCTCATCTTGACACGATGAAGCCTAATAGTTTCCCAGATAGCACACCGAAGACACACTTCTTTGGATTTAACCTAACTTTGTATTCACGCAGGCATTCGAAGATATGCCACAAAATTATAGGATGATCCTCTCTTGTTTTGGACTTTCCTAGGATGTCATCTACGTAGTCTTCCATGATGTCATGAATCATATCATGAAATATTACTGTCATGGCCCGCTGATAAGTTTCTCCCACATTCTTAAAGCTAAATGACATCACCTGATAATAGAAGGTGCCCCAAGGAGTTTTGAAAGTTGTTTTGTGTTGGTCTTCCTCAGTGATCTTAATTTGATTATAACGTGAAAAGCCATCCATAAGTGATAGCATTTCATACCCTGTGGTCAAGTCAACAATCATGTCAATGTTGGGCAACGGAAAGTCATCTTTAGGGCAAGCTTTATTGATGTCCCTAAAATCTGTGCAAATTCAGATACCAATAGGTTTCTTCTGGACATGAACAATGTTCGATATCCATTCAGAATAATCAATTGGCCTGATGAACCCTGCTGCAATCAACCTTTCTAATTCTTCTTTAACTAACAAGGCCACTCTTGGGTGCATCTTTCGAAGCTTTTGTTTGACAGGCTTAGCGTCTGCATGCACAACTAGGTTATGCATGACCAAAGTTGGATCTAAGCCGGGCATGTCTTTGTAATACCATGCAAACACATCAATAAACTCTCGCAGTAGCATAGTGAATGTCTTTTGTTCTCTGGCTGAGAGTGATGCTCCCAATTTTACTATCTTGGGATCTTCTTTGGTACCAATATTGACATCAATGTTTTCTTCAACTAACAATTTTGATAAATCCTCCATACGTGTAGGATCGGGAGGTAGGTTGAGATCTTCATCCAAGGATGTCTCTACGAGATTTTCATCCTTGGCATGGTCACTTTGTTTGTCCTTTGATTTTCTTATTTGTTTTTCATCCAATGCCTCAAAGAGGTTTTCACTGTGTGACTTGGAATTTGATTTTTTCTGAGGCTTTTCTTTAGAACTCTTGCCCTCACTTTTCTTTAAATTTTGCTGACCACGAAGTTCAGCCTCCTCGCCAAATTAGGTGCAGGTGTCTAAGTCGATAAAGAAACCCTTCTTGTGATCTCCAATGGGAATTGTATCCCTTATGCCCATGAACTCTGCAATAGCCTTGTCATTCTCGAATAAATCTAGTGGCACGTGACATTGTTGGTCCCATTCAACAAGGGAGGGGTATACAAGGTCAAGGGTTGGTTCAGTGGGGGTGATGGTTAGGACAACGTTATTCATGAAAAGGTTCATGGAGGCTAGATCCTCATATTGGCTACAACAGGAATCTGTATCGCTGTCTAGATAATCGGAGCCATCCTCATGCTCAGAACAAGTCGCATCGTGATCGTTGGGGTGTGCTCCATAAGGGAGAATCCCAATGCCATATCTTTCTGTTTTGAAATGTGGAAGAGGGACTGGTTCTCTTTGTCCTTGTTCATTCCTCCCACATCCTAGGCCTTTGTAGCCCATGGAGTACATCATTCTGCTAGATTTTTCATATTCTGGGGTTTGATAACAAGATGGATGAGTGTTCTCAGGGACCCAAGTAGTAGCTGGATCAAGTAATTTTTCCTTAGCTAACAAGCCTCCAGGTAGGAACGACCCAATAGTATGTTCCTCTCTAGGTCTCCTGAAGCGGTAGTTGGGTCGACCTCTAGTCTTGGGTGACAAGGAGAGGTCAGAAACCAAGAGCGCTTGTTGTACATTATACTCCCCATAGCCATATTCTAGAATTTTCATCTCCCATGAATTAAATGGAGATGTTGAAGTAGATGCCCCATGAGTGCAAGAACTAAGAGAATTTGAATGTACTCGAGATTCCATGGCCTCAGAATGAAGAGGGACAACTATATCTGTGGAGGGACATGCGTATGTACCCTTTCGTGCAAAGTTATTAAGAGCTCTACAATGAGCAAATGGATCTGAGTCTCCTTGTATTGTCACTGTATGTCCCTCATGCTTCATCTTGATGCATTGATGAAATATTGATGGCACTGCTTGCATGGCATGGATCCATAGTCATCCTAGAAGCATATTATATGGAAGTTCCAAGTCTAAGACGTGAAACTTTGTCTGATGGCAAGTGGGGCCCACCTCCATTGGCAGCGTAATGGTGCCCGCTAACTCTCTTTCCGCGTTTTCGTATGCGGTGATAGTGATGATATGGGACTCAAGATCTTCTTCCATATGTCCTAATTGTTTGACTAATTTAAGCATGCAGATGTTCAATCCAGATCCGTTATCCATAAGCACCCGTTTGATTTTCCTGCGGGTAACAACTACCTCAATGTATAAGGGAAGATTATGTGTAGGATTCTTGGTAGGGACCTCCCTATGGTTGAAAGAGAGATGCTCACTGGTTGTAATATATGCCACCGTAGCTTGAAGGTATGCAGGATCAACTTCTAAAGGCACTCCCGACCCCTGAAGAGTTTGATACAAAATGTCCTTATGCACATTGTATATCTTGAGAAGATCTAAGATCGAGATCTTAGCAGGTGTCTTCTCAAGTTGTTCTAAAAGGTTATATTTACTAGTTTGTGGGGTCAATAGAGAGGGTTCTGGAATCACGAGGCAGGCATGCCTTATTACCGCAGCGCAGTCCTTTCCCTTGATCCCGATGGTATTGACACGGTCAGTAGGGGAGCAAATACATCTGATAAGTGAATCATAATGATTGTTATCTCTCTTGGTAAACAAGTAATTCATGGCTTTATAGGTTTGGGATGACTCTCCCCGATCCGGTTTTTCCTTTTCCGACTTATCATTCTTGGGGAATGGTTCATTATAAATCCCCATTTTCTCGTTAGGTGTTTGCATGTGGCTAGGGTTATCCACCTCTATCTCCCTGTTGTCAATGAGGTCTTGAATATAGTGGTGAAGTCCCAAACATTTGTTTGATTTATGACCTTTAACGCGATGCATTTCACAGTATTCATGCTTCTTATACCATGAAGGTTTAGGAGTGTTGTCATCAAATGGTTGCGTTATAGGATAGGTCATCATGTGGGCCGCATCCAACTCTTTTAGTATGACAGACAACGGTTCATTGAGGGTGGTGAATGTTCATCACTTTGGTGGTGGTTGAATTGGGACCTTGGTCAGTTTAAAAGGTTGACTAGTTTGGACCGTTTGAACACGTTTGGAATCAGTGATTCCGTCTCCCACCACATTTTTGTTTTTGTTAAAGATCTTTGGCTTTTCAGCTGGTTTGACACTTTGGTTGTCTTTAGATTGGGTTTTGAGGGTGCCTTTGGCAATGAGAGCCTTTTTTATTTGAATCCCTTTCTCGATAACCTCCTCAAAGGTGCGGACACAATGCATTTGTAGGTGGAAAGATATATCTAGGTTGAGATTAGGGTCAAAAATAGTGATCAACTGCTTCTCAGGGAAAGCGCAAGGGAAGCGACTAGCTATCCCTCTCCATCGTTGGAGGAAGCTAGCGAAGGTCTCATTTGGGCGTTGTTTTGTGCCGCACAAGTCTTCCATGGTGATGTCACTCTCTATGTTATACAAGAAATGACACAAAAATCTTTCCGCCAATTCTGGCCAGGTGAAAGTTGATCCTCGTGGTAAGCGCGTAAACCATTCCAATGCTTGACCTCCGAGACTCTTAGGAAAAAGTCTGATGAGGTAATTATCACTATAAGACACCTCTTGACATGCCATGTAGAAATCTTTAACATGATCCCTTGGGTCTCCCTTTCCTTTGTATTTGTCAAACTTTGGCATATCAAATTTCCTTAGAAAGGGTTGAAGGTTCATTGTCTTATCAAAAGGATAGGGGAATAGTTCTTCGTATTGGTATTTCCCAATACTCCCTATATTGCTTTCTTCTATGCTCGCAAGCATTTCTTTCATAGATTGTACTTCTTGTGCGAGCAATTTTTCTCTAGTGGGAGAAGCGGGGACGTGTTCACGATGATACCCCGTGTCTTCTTCTCCTTTGTTGTCTCGATGGAGTTCGTGGATCCTAAACTTAGGCTTTGACTTTTGAACATTCTTGTTTGTGTCTTTCTGTACCTGGAAAGTAAGCAAAGCTAGTTGTTGGCTTAGGTTACTGAGTTGTTGTTGGATTGTGACTTGGTTTGTGTATTTTTCTTCTAAAGGTTCTTCCTCTTCGTATTTTGGAGGTTCTTCCCCTGTCTCATGTTCTATCTTGTTTCTTCGTGGCACTTTGATGAGGGGTATTCTATGCCCTACCACTTTATCATTTTTTGTGTAAGAAGTGGAAGCATGCCCACCTGTTAAAATATCTTCCATATTGATAAGGGGGCATTCTTCCTTAGTAGTGTCATTTGTAGGTAATATTGGTTCATTCTCGGTGGGCAATTTGGTCCCTAATTCCATGACCCGTGCCAAAACTCTATCTTTATTTCTAAGGAGAAACTCATCTAGTAGAGTGGGGTCAAAATCAAAGTCTACGTGTGGTGATTCTAATTCGTTTCCACTATGGTCGACCATTTCTTCTATTTCCTTTTCTGCAAAAAATAGTGGTCCTAGATCGTGTCTGATAAATGGGTTTGACCCTTATTTGTTAGAGGTTTCCCAAGCTTGCGCCTGTTGTTCCTCATATGTTTGTTTCTTTAAACCTAGACGCGTCTTGGGAGCCATGTTTTCATGATAAGTTTCACTAAGGTAAGTTGTAGATTTGTTCAAAATTTAATGACTACCCCTAAGTGAAACACAAGATGTACGTGTTAAGAGTAAATTAACAGTGTGAGAATACCAATGTGATAGAATGATAAAGTCACCAATGAAACAATTGTTTGGTATCAAAACTTAATCAAATGAAGTACCTCCTAGACTACGTTTTAAAGTAATTTATGACGCCACATGATTAACAAGATGTTTCCACTTATTCCAAGTTCAAAGGAATGAACAAGATGTAACTAAATACATGAAGTTAAATGCGATCTCCCAATCAAGATATACGATGAGCAAGCTCAAGTCTGATTAAGACCTATATCTCAAAAAGTTTCCAGTTACAATTTTTGAGTGACATAACAATATCACCAAGATATGTTAACCAAACTTTTTGAGAAAGTAAGGTATTGATATCAAGATGCTATTGATACAACACGCACAAGTGGTAACACGTAGCACTCTTCAAAATCAAGGTAATAATAGAATCGAACCAAAATCTCAAAGTATAGCTAGGAATAGTTAAAATGTGTGCAACATAACCTTACAATATAGATATTTAGGTCAAGTTTACAAGAAACAAGACGTAAATACCAAAATTGTAGTGACACAATATAAACATGATAACCATTCAAAGGAGAATCAAAGTGATGAACCAAGCCTAACTACGACGATAATCTTGACTTGGGTATCAAGATCAAAAAGGCTACCAATGATATAAAAATGTCTCCACACACTTTAGACATTTAACAACCCAGCCATAAACATGGATGGGCATAAATAGACACAAAAGTGGCAAAAACAATCAATTGATAACGCAAAGGTAGTCAGTTTTCTTTTGATCAACAAAGTGTCAAAATAAAGTGAAGTAAGTAGATCAATTAGGGTTGAAAAAAATGTTGGCCTTACTTTGGCAGAGTTTCACCTCACCTTAGGAAAGTGAAAAACTAAGCAAAAGTAATGCTTCGCATGTTTCATGATGAACAATATCTCTCAACTCAACATTGGTTTTTATGTGGTCCAAGTTGGCTCTTGGTTAAAGACTGATAGCTTTCCTAGGTGGTTCTCTCAACTAGGTGTCACAATTCATCTAAGAGTGAGCTTGATTTACCAAGAAAATTCACACTGACTAATTCTTGAGAGTATCTCAGCTTTAATTTACCCCCTTCAAGCATAGTGGGAAATAAATGCGTCCATCGTGTACTCTTACTGGGGTCCATAATACGGAATGACTTGTGATGCTAAATATAACAAATGGTAATACTAATGAAGTAGGTTGTGTAGAGCACTTCCTATTTCATCCAAAAGGTTCCCTCTTTCATGGACTACTTTGGGATTCCTAGGAACCACCCCCATTGTTGTAGCTTAAGGCTTATGCCAAAGGGGTTATGTCCTAGTTTTAAGAGGAGACGGGACGTACCCTTATCCGAACCTACAAATCAAGTGTTTTGAATGTGGTGTGTTTTTTAATCTTGTTTACATTAATGTGGTTTAATTGTTTTTGGCAATCTGTCTAACAAGCATGTTTAGTTAGAAAAGTTTGTTTCATTTTTTAACTCCTTTCTTTAACAAGCGTTTTTAGGTCCTAACTAACTTTAGTTCTCCAAGACAATCACATTATTTAAAATAGCATTAATAGTTGCTTTTGATTCTCAATATCATCCTTGGAAGAGAAGAGCATACACAACAAATAATGCAACTAAAAAGTAAAGAAAATCTTTGAAATCAATGAATCATGTACAAAAATCTTGATAAATGTTTGTTCCCTTAAACCAAAAGTGAAAGATGAAGTTTCTAATTTATCAAATGTTATAAAATGAAGACTAAAAATGCTTTTGATTCTCAAGATCACCCTAAGGTGCAAGAGAAGAGCATACACAAACTTTATCCTAAATATATAGAAATGGAAAAATTGGAAATCTAAACGACCATTGAAATATGCTTTGCAAAAGGTTCATTCCCTTAAGCAAAATGAATAATCAAATTTCCAACTTTAATCCAAATTTAAAAAGAGTAGAGATTAAAGGTGTTTTTGATTCTCAAGATCACCAAAAGGTGCAAGAGAAGAGCATACACAATTTTTATAAATCAAGTAAATCATGGAAATATAACATTCATCAAAACATTAGCATGTTAGTAAAATGACCAGTTTTAAACATGGGTCTCATAAAGGGAACTCCTATTTTTTTCTGTAATGGTATAAATCCCAAATTTAGTTTTTCATTGCATATTTAACTTGGAATACCTTTCCAATGAATAAAAAAAGGAGTCATTTTGACTCTAGGAGCAAACGTTATGGCCTTCGGAAGATGGGTTATGCACATATGCTCTTATGCACACTGGTATGCACTTGATATTTTTAAACATGCTTACTCAAAAATGTTAAAAAATGCAGCAGTCCCTTAATTTGCAAAATGGTCCAATTTTTCCAACCAAGATTCAATTTTGATAACCTTCATCACATTAATATATGAATAGAAAAATCAACTTTATCAAACATTAACATACATACTCAAGAATTTAAGATTCTCACAGAAATGCTTTTATTAAAATTTAAGCCCCCTACCATGATGAAAAACTTCCTTAAAATAAAACAGATGAAATCTTTACTTTTGAAGCAATTCAATTTGCACAGAAGTTAACAATCGACATTCCTCGTGTAAATAGAAGGTATGAAGAACATCAAACTTCTAACCTACATGCCAAGTTGATTCAAGGTTGTGGATTGAGGGCGGAAACTAGTGTAAATTTGAAAATTAAGCTCTAAAAATTGAAAACATGGAGAAAAGGTTGAAATTTAGTCTAACTTCAAGGGTTCCAATCTTTGATCTAGCAGCTTCACCTCCAATAATATCTACAAGTTCGAAGACTCAACACATGCAAACTCAACAAAAAAAGTTAAGAAAAACTTAGATCAACATGTGTAGAAAATTGTTAGTAATCAAGAAATTTTGACAACTTAACTACAAAAAATTGAAATTAAGAGAAAAGGAATGATAAATGTCGAGGTGTTCATTGTGGTGGTCTATGCAATGGAGGTAGAGCAAACCAATGTCCCCATATCCTATAGGAGCATTGCAGGCTATCCTCTTTAACCTTCTGATCTCGTTACTCGATTGCTGACTATAAAGGTGCCTGACCAGTTTTGGAAATACCTCATAATCTATTTGAATATATAACATGAGGATCTGTCCATGAGCTTGGTTTTTAGCTATCAAATTTGAAATTGTGAATCACAATTAAACTACCTCTTCTGACTAAAAATCCCTCACAAACTCCCATTGTTTATGCCAAATAATTCTTTTATCACTTTTATCACTCGTCTGGGCCTTCTGTAATTAAAACCAAAATCTAGCAATTTGCTGACATTTTGTTAAACAATCTACCTAAGGCCGGAAAAATGGTCTCATCAGATAACTAGAATTCCAAATCAATTGGGTTCCGCTGTCAACCTGCCACATGCTGTCTAGGATTCTAGCTAATTGAGCTCAAGATACTTCTGATGCAAATACTTGTCCCTGTACCTTTCCATGGGCTATCCCTCTAATAGAACCTTCTACTATTGCCTTTCAAGAAATAAATGGAATGGAAGTATAAATTGAAACTCCATGGCTTCAAAATAAAATTCTGATTTGAAAATTAACCATCAAGAAATATCTTAAAGGAAATGCTTCAATGCATAAATGAAACTACAAAGTTGGATTACTCTCTAAAACCATTTTAAATTCCCATATGAAATTATTGGTTTTCTTGATCTTAAGGATTAAATGGAATCTAAGATGTACAAGGCCATTTTAGATTAACAATTACTTGGAAGTGACTAGGATGCTAGATGGAGAAGCTTTTCCAGAATGGATTGTTCAAGAAACAAAATGTTTAATGAATTATTCAAATGGTGGAAGATTTAGGTGAAGGATCTTTGTATATAGCCCAAAGAGAAAGGCATTGAATTTGTAGTCACACTTATATGAATGTGGGGATAAAGGTACCAAACAAGGGATTAGGAATGGATAAGGTTAGCTTTATAAAAGGTAAATAAGTCTGATTTAGAAGAGTTTAATTTATCAGCACAAGTAAGTCATGGGATTGGGGGATTTTAAAATCAAAGGTGATTAATTAATAGGTAGAGAAATGTAAGCTTATAGAAAATCGCTAATTAGAGGAATATTAGTATGATTTAAGCTATTTCTGTTTTTGAATCCAATAAATATGGTAATTTATTGATTTAGAGTTGAAGCGAGGTTTAATTAATTAATAATAATTAATTAACCTAGGTAGAAGCAGATATTAATTAACTGAAAGGTCGTTAATTGTAGATTTTAATGATAGGAAGGGTTAATTAATTAACATTCTACAGTTTTAATTAATTAATGATGATAGAGGAAACCTTTAGATAAATTGACGGAAATGTTACTAATTTGTGACAAGAATAGGATAATTAGTGCAATCTTAAGAGAAATTGTCTTGGGCTATGAATTATAGGCTTCTACACTATCATAGGTGTAGATTTACATGCTTAGGTGCTGGTTATTGCTTCCTCGGTACTCACCATCTACGAAGGATATGGTCATGTATTCTGAGAACTATTTTTGTTTCCAAGTCATTCAAATGACGATTTACAAAAGTTACCTGAGATAGATCCAATGCTTTGCATACTCGGTGAATGGCATGGCTACAAAAACTACTGACTTTGGAGCCTTTCAACATAATGATCCTCCTAAATGACCCCAGTTATCTTCTGCAGCATTTCACCTACTTCACTAGGATATTCCTTGCATTTCTAGGTCCTAATGTAATTTCTTCTATTTAAGTATTAAAGTCGGCTAAGTGGATGTCATTTTAAAGGCATGTTCCATCAGGCAAGTCCTGAATATGAGCACTTGTGCTACTGGTCCATAAATTAACTAAAATATGCTGAATCCTACCTATGTTCTTCTCCCTAGACAGTTGGATTGATCTTCATTTATTGGAAGTCAAATGATCTTGCTCATTTATTATTCTTTCATACAGGAATGTTATTACTTGTAAGGTTGCCCCTGATTATATTTTTACATGTAACATTCACGACCTTCTTATTCATTTGGGAGAATTACAAGATGTAACTGGTGTAAAGAGTATGCAGTATGCAGCCATTTTTACTTCATTCCTGAGATCCTTCTTCATCTTAGGATCATGAGTATTTCTTACTTCAAATTCATATGCTTTGCATTTGTAAGGATTTATGGAAGTGCATATTATTCTCTGGTATCAATTCCAAATTCAAACCATACATTTTTCATTCTCCTTTGTTGTGCTGAAAATAATGGATACTAAGAAAGGGAATAGGATTCTTCTACCAGAATTTTAAATTGTATAGCATGTACCAAACTTCTTTGTTATTTATCTCTGCATGCCGCATTTTTTAAGCAAAGCATTGTTATCCCAAAATTCACCCCTCAAGGTAATTTGATAACATGCATCAAATTCTTCAGTGCCGAGCAAGTAGATTGATTCAAGGCCCAAAATCATGTTTTTCGGGTCCCCTCAGCTTCTCTCTAACTCTCCTATCCAAGAAGAAATCCCAACGAGTTAGAAAAAATGGAAAAAATGCAAAAAATAAGGTTGCAGGCCTGTTTTAATGCATTGCAGGTCTGAAGGGTTGTGGGGTACCAGTACCAAGGTTCGTTTGTACCAAGCTTGGGGCCGAAAAACAAAGAAAATCGGCTAAGTCAGACATTTTTGTCCCAGGCAATCCGCGGGACAATTGGGACAATCGGGACACGAAAAGCTGAAATGGCCGAGGTCAGTCAGTGGAAAAAATGGTCAAGAGTTTGTTTCACGCGGTTTATGGGACAGTTGGGACAAGTACGCGTGGGACGCGAATTGGCCGGTTTCCGCTAGTCAGTCCATTTCGGGTGGTTCGGAGATATTTGTCCCAGTCCAGGGACAGTTGGGCCAAAAGTACGTCGGCCCTCACGCGAAAAGGTCAAATCGTTGGGACAAGTACACGGAGACAAGGAAAATGCCCACCAATCGGAATCTCGCCACGGTCTTCACCGGCAACACGCAGGAATAAGAAGGAGATTTTGGCCGATGCAGGAAGAATGTGTCTGGGACATCCAGGACAAACACGTGGGACGCGAGGACCCGAAAAGCCAAATAGCTGCAACAAAGAAGAAAAGTCAACGTTTGACCTCCTGAAACTTCAAACGGCCATAACTTTTGACTCCGAGCTCCGATTTTCACAAAATTGGACTTTCTGGAATGAGCACGACGTCCTCTAAAATGCCACAAAAGAATGGATTTATTATTTTTAACAAGGGTAGATATATTTAAATAAAAGAAACATATTCAGCTCCAGTCAGTTAATGCTCATTCCCGTCAAATGACAGAAAATGCCTGCCAGACCCAAAATAGCTGCCCGCACTCAGAAGGCCATAACTTTTGCATTTCTCAACGAAATCACACAAAATTGGTACCGTTGGAATCGTGGCTCCGAGCCCGACATAAAATCAATAAATTCTAGATTTGATGAGAAATTGATGGGTATTTTTCATAAAATGTGGCCGGGTTCATAACAGTGTTTTATTTGGTAGTTGGGAGTGCAATTAAGAGGCATGGTCATCATTCTTTCTCTGCTGCAGCACCTGGGATAGTATGGGGAGCCTTTTGCAAGTAATATACAATCATTTCACTCCATTTAATGCATCTTACAAGTGGTTGAAGGACAGATTTTGGGATTTCCATTTTCCCTTCTCTCTCTCTTCTCATTTTCTATAAATTGGAGTGTTGGGCTCATTGTAAAGGGAGGTAGTTTTGAGTAGCAAAGCTTTGCCAAAATTGCTTTGTGAAGCCAATGTGCTGCAGGCCCTTGTAGTGGACTCCTTGCATGGTGATCCAGGCCCTTATCTTGTAATAGATTGAACTATGCTTATCATGAAGCAATAAAATACAAGTTTGTCGATGCATCTTCCCATGCTGTGTTTGTCTTGCATTCTTCTTGCCCTTTCAATCTTTTACAAGAATATTGTGTCTATTATTATGTTCTTGCAGGGATCCATTATCATTGTGTATGTTTGAAATATTGTTGTGAATGCATTTTGCTAGATTTTGGAGAACTGTCATCACCCCTTCTAGTGTGCACTTTGCTTCTGTATTTCACACATTTGAAGACAACTCTCACACCCTCCTTTTCTGGTGTATCACCACTTTAGTGTATGCTTTTGTTTTATGCATTCTCTCTCCCTGGTCCCTTAGAAATTTAGATTAGGAATAGATAGTTTTTTCCTGCATTAGAGTAGATTGTGGCAGGTAGTTTAGGAGCAAGAACCAACTTTCTCTGGAGGTCTATCTCAAGTAGCAAGTCCCACAACTTGGAGATAGTACCCATGTTATCCAATCACACCGTGAGTTCAAGTATATGCACTTGTATAAACAGAGGGGTGCTATGATTCGGGATAACAAGTATGTTGTAAAAACAACAACATTTATTCATATAATGGAATTTGATAGCTCGTTATTAAATTACATAAAGATGGTGCTCATCTATAATCAAATTACAATAGGCCTGTAAATTCCTCTAATCTCATGTTGTGAAATGTTTTACCTTTAATTTTAATAAAATACAAAGATTTTACCTACATATTTAAACCAAGACAATATCAATTGTTTAAGAAATCCATATTTTTTAGGCTTTTCAAGAACTTCAAAGTTTACAATCTAGAATAATAATGTAACCTAAATGATTAGTTCTAAAACTATGGTGTGGAATACACATTTTTTCCTATATCCCTAACCATGGAATTCATTAGAATTTATTAAATATATATTTGTTGCCTTTGAAAATCCAAATCCATGTAAAACTGCTATGAAACAATCGATTAACTTGTAATTGAAAAACCCAACATCCTATGAAAATATGCAGATTTAAATCATGAATAGCTTGAACTTCTATGTTACACAGTTTGAGAATTAAGCACTCCTCTTTCAACAATTAGATCCAAATATTATTACTATGATTAGTCATGTGGCTTCTTTCCAACAACCTCGTTGATGACAAAGTATGTGAGGGAAAATAAGACCAAACTTCCACCTGGATTTTCACTTTTGGCAAAAAGGCATTAATTTTGTCTCGTAGCTTCCACATCCAATTCTGATTTTCTTGCAGAGTTACTTAATATCTTATGCAAAGGTTATATACACTATACCCTACTCCTTACTCAATATGTTCTTTTTAACTACTTCGTAAGAAAAAAGTTCAATGAATTCATGAAATCCCCGCCAAGCTCTAATTTTCTATTTGAACCCTATTTAAACAATCATGGAAAAAGTACTTTCATCCATGCGCTCAACCTACACAAAGCGCTCAACGTGGAAAATCTTTTAAAAACTAGAACATACGGGTCTTCAAAAGCGAGTTTGATATTTTTCCCTTTAGAAAAAATGATGAGTTAAAGATTCGAGGTAGTATGGATGAGCCATTAACTAAATCATATACAAGCCTTTAATAAACCCCTCCTTTTTATTGCATATAAAGACGTGTTGGTACATGCTCGTATTTTTAGCACACAACTCCCATGACCATCCAAGATGTGTCAAACTTTTCGTGGTAGTAAACTAAATGCACATAGGCGGGGACATTCAGAGTTTAAAAAAACCAACAAAGTCCCTTATTATTTAAACTTTAAAATCATCAAGGAATGACCCGCGGTAATGAAATAGATCTAAACCGGATCAAAATTTTCTCCAGTGAATGGCAGAGGTTCAACAATTTTGGGGGAAAATTGAGTCGAAAATTACCTTTGTGGAAAAGTGACTCAAAAGTCACAAATTTAGTGTGGTTCCACAAGGACCCACATCAGATATAAGAAGTGGAACGTGGAGCTAAAT
Organism: Taxus chinensis; assembly: GCA_019776745.2. NCBI lineage: Eukaryota > Viridiplantae > Streptophyta > Pinopsida > Cupressales > Taxaceae > Taxus > Taxus chinensis. The sequence goes on along the minus strand of JAHRHJ020003265.1, from coordinate 96,261 downwards.
GGGGAAAACTTGTAAAAATTTCCCTTTATCCATGGCAGGTGAAATTCGTAGAATTGAACTCACATTCCTTTGGGACATAAATTGGCCGTTCAAGATTTATCTTTTAAAATTCGATTACCCAACGGAGGTGGAGAAAGATTTTGGTTTTAAATAATTGCAATACTTCCAAAAGGTCTAAAAATAATAAATGAACACCTCAGCCCGTCTTCTAACTTGGATTCCAAATAAATGGTACAAGGTTCAAGAAGAGAGTATCAACGCGTTCAACTATGAAGATATATAGTAATTTTATGCTATTTCTCCTTCCAAAGCTTCGAGGGATTTCAATCAAAGTGAACAATCTGTTCTTAGAGCATCCTCCACATAAAATGACCCCACGAAATGCAATTTGGTATCCTGTAAAAATCTAAAGAAATCTTTTTCAATCAAGATGTGTTAACCATTGGCTTCGATGATTTTCTAGTTTTTTCTTCCTTGGCATGCAAAGAAGTAGGTTTGACAGATTAGAAAAGTAGTATGAATGAAGAACGATGTATCATGTTTGAATGCTGGAAATATTTGGGAGATTTACCCTCTACACACCTAACAACTTTTTCACAAATCTGATTCTGGGAAACTCAACACGCAATGGTGCTCTGTATGAAAACAAATGAAGTATTATAAATTGTAAGAATTTTTTCGTGCAAATGGTTGGAGTGTTAAGGTCGTGTGATTGATTTTTCTAAGAGTAAAAGCTATAGATGAACCACTTCATTTAAATAGTGCAAACCATCTGAGGTCTAACCTCTTAAAACAATCCAATATGAAAAAAGTGATGTAATGTCAAGCTAGTTGCGAGTGGATACAACCATTGACAAGCTCAGAGAATATTCTAGAGCCTAACACCTTGCTCATAAATTGGTCAAAGGCCTTTGAGTTCAAGTATAGTTTAAAATCAAAGGCCAAACCATACCCTCATGAATCAATGTTTCTAAATGTCTATTCAGACAAAACTTGTTCCCATTGTAATCTAAACCTTGTTAATATTTATGAATCGCACAGAGATCGTCTATCATCGATAGTTTGGTGGCATAGTGCAAGGTGTGTCATGGTTATAAATGACCTCAAAACTTACCTCGTGATAGTGAAATAAACACCTTCTAAACACCACTTGTGACTCCATTAAAATAGACTTCCATGGGAAATAATGTTTGTTAGCCTATGAGAGTATTCCAGTAGGTGTGATGAACATAAGGTCTGAGCTACTAGTTTATGATCAATTTGTTCTACATTTGAGACTTACATGTTTGTAAGCATCCTAGAAGTTTGCTGTGAAGAGTGTTGAGTCCGTATGGGCCTCCATTCAAGCACATAGCATAGTTTAAGGAACATCCTAGACTATCAAAACAAAAAAAAAATCATTTCTTCAAGCTCTCCATTTCATATTTATCTTCACATCAGAATCATGGTGATTCATACAAAGTGTCATTTTGCTTCACCGTCGAAGTAGAAAATGGTCATTCTAAAAGGAGCACTCCAATGTCAAATCATTCTATCGCAACTATTTTTCATGTGTGTATGTAAATTCATAGAGGTTATTACTAGCATTCAAAAATCTATGACACTAGTGAAATAAAAACCAAGTTTTCAGCTGTATCTAGCCCCCCCAATACACATTGGCCGAGATCATGAAAATATCCATTATCTAGATTTGACTAACTGGTAGAAAATAACATATTTAATTGCAAAATTACCTAAATTTACTATATTTTTTTCAAGGTCTTCACTAATAACTTCTGAAAATCTACCAATATCTCCATCTCCTCCATAATGCTATACAGGATAGAATATAATGGTCCTCTCACCTATGGTTCGAAAGGATGTACTGACTACTCTAGTGACTTATTAAGAAAAATCCTCTTGAGGGTGCTAAACCATTGGCTCCAGAACTGAGTGATGACATTAGGGGAATTGAAGGATGTCATCCTTAGTTACAATATGACACACTACATGCTCTTCTTGTCTGTAAGCTTCCATTCTAAACCTATGATGCTACTTAGCTTCTAAGGGCTGCATCGATTATGGGTACCAACACCTGATTGTTGCCATTTCTGGCTTAACGATTTCTTCACAATCAGGTCTTGGTACCCAGATTTATTATAACTCTTAGAATTTGAGCTGGCATCATAATGTTTGATGCAAGATTGCAGTGACCTTGTGCAGGAATGGAGTTCAGCATTAGAGAAGATCTGGTTGGCAAGTAATCTCAGCAAGGATGAAAAACTGTCTTATGACCAATTGCTCCTAAAATATCAAGATAGGATGGAACTTGGACCTGTAACTTTTAAACTCAAGGCATACTGGAGCATCTCTTTCAACATAATATTCCCTTGGAATCTAATGCAAAACCATTCAGGAAGAAATAGAGGCCAATCAATCCACTCCTATCTCTTAAAATGCAAGAGGAACTAAAGAACTGAAGAAATGGAGGTATTATTCAACCTACAAGGTATTCTTCTTGGGTTGCAAACCTGAGTACCAGTTAAAAATAAGAATGGTGACATCAGGTTGTTTGTAGAATTTATAAATCTTTATGTGAGAATCAATTGAAGTCCATAATTATCCTTTACCAAACGTGGAAAACATGTTGCAGTTAGTGACTAGTTCTGAGCTGCTATCTACCCTTGATGGATTCTCTGTTTATAACCAAGTTGTTGTAAAGGAATAAGAAATAATTAAGATAGCCTTTACCACCCCTTGGGGAACATATGTATATTCCAGGATGTCCTTTGGACTAATGAATGTTGGAGCAACCTTTAAAAGAGAAATGGATGTTGCTTTTTCTGGGTACATCAATGATTTTATTGTTGTCTACGAAGATGATGTAACTGTGTTCTCTAGAAAGAGAGGTGATCATTTCAAGCACTTGGAGAAAATTATGATAAGATGTAGAGAATATGGCATTTCACTCAATCCAAAGAAGTGCCATTTTGGAATACAGGAGGAAAAATTTCTTGGTCACATTGTGTCACAAGAAGGGGTAATGATTGATCCAGAAAGGGTAGAGGCCATCAGCAAGGTCCTGATTCTAAGAACCAAGAAGGGGATTCAGTCCTTCTTTGGGTAGATAAACTTTATCAGGAGATTCATATAAAACTTTTCTGAGTTGACCATTCCAATCACTGACATGCTAAAGAAGGACTAGGTCATCAAATGGGAGGAGGATGTCATTCAAGCTTTGAATGGGATCAAGGAGGCATTAAAGCATGCCCCTGTTTTAGCAGCTCTAGATTATAAGAAGCCTTTCCAACTATTTTCTTTTCTTTAGAGAACACTACTGCATTTGTCTTGTTGCAGAAGGATGGTGAAGGGGTTGAGAGGCCAATTGCCTTTTTTAGTAATACATTTCATGGGGCTGAGTAGAAATACACTATTATGGAGAAATAAGCATTTGCCTTGGTAAAATCAAAAAAGGTTTTCAGGCCTTACATTTTAAGGTCTAAAATTGTTTCTTATGTTCCCCACACTATGGTGAAAGACATATTATCATAGATGGAAGTCTCAAGAAAAAGAAGTAGATGGGTGAACAAGTTGCAAGAATATGACATGGATATAAAAACCACAAAGCTGGTGATAGGTTTAGGCTTGGCTAAGCTTATCGCTTAGAGTAACTTGCAAACTATTGAGGTAAATGAGGTAGAAGAAGGAAGGGTAGATGTTTTTCAAAAATTGACAAGTTCTGAGTGGTACAAAGATGTAATTTTTTATCTCAGACATCTATACTGCCCTGAGCATTTGAGTAAGAACCAAAAAAGAGCCCTTAAGTTGGCTTCCCAAAAATATGTCATCATTGATTATGGGTTAGCTTGCAAGAACCCTGAGGGAGTTCTCTTAAGGTGCATTACTGAAGATGAAGCCGCCAAGATAATTTCTGATCTCCATGGAAGAGTTTGTGGGGGGAATTTTGCTAGAAGATTCGCAACACACAAGATTTTGAGGGTAGGTTATTGGTGGCTTACTCTCTTTAAGGATACAACTCTTTTGGTTAGATGATGTGAGAGTTTCTAGTACTTATCTCAAATACTGAAAGCTTCAGGCTCCCTTCCTTTACAACTTGTATCAATTGAAGCCACATTCAAGTAATGGGGAATGGATTTCATTCTTGATATTTTCACACCCTTCAAGTTCTAGCCATAGGTGGATTCTTGTAGTCACTAATTACTTCACCAAGTGGGTGCAGGAAATCCCCACCAAAAGATCAAAACACCAATTTGTCATGGATTTTATGTTGAACCATATCATCTTTTGGTTTGGAGTGCCAATTAAAATTGTTGCTGACAATGCCATGAGCTTTAGAGCTAAACCTTTGGTGGAAATGTGCAAAGAATATGGGATCAATTTTACATATGCTTCTAATTACAACCCCTAAGGAAATGGACAAGCTGAGTCAAGTAATAAAAATTTGTTGAAGATTATCAGAAGAACCTTGGAGCTGAACAAAAGAAAATGGGGTGAATAGCTGAAGTTCATTGTTTAGGCTGACAGAATTACTATTAAAAGAGTGATTGGGATAAGTCCATTTGAATTAGTGTATGAAACTCAAGGTCTTCTACTCTTGCATATGTAACTATCCTCATATCAGTTCATTCAAACAACTAGAATATCAAGAAGTTAGTCCATATGAGGCTCGCATTAACCAGATTGTTGAACTTGATGAAGAAAGGATAGCATCTCACCAAAGGTATGTAAAGTTCAGAGAAAAATTGAAGAATTTATTTCACAAGAAGGTCACTCCTAGAGCTTTCAACATTAGATATCTTGTGCTGTTGTGGGATAATAAACATGAAGAAAAGGGAAAGCATGGTAAATTTGATACACTATAGATGGGCCTTTACTCTATTGACATTCGAATTAGTGAGAATACCTTCTTTTTGAAAGATTTGGATGCTGAATTGTTTGAATTCCATGTTAATGGCAGGCCCTTGAAGCATTTCCAGGATTGATTCCCCAGAATCAAGGTGAGCATCACTTTTATAGTGTATAACTTGTTGGTTGCTTTATGTCTTTTGAGTTTTTACTCATTCTGGTCCTCAGTGATTTGGTTTTGTTGGTTTATTGGTTCAGTTTTTTGAGGATGGTTGTGGTTGTTTCACTATGCTAGCTTATTCTTGGACTCCGTTTCCTAATGGTCTGTTCTTGGCACTTGGTCTCCTAGTTGTTCTTGTGGCACTCGCAGGGAGTGCCCATCCCCGAGTCAGAGTCGATGTTGGTCCTTGTTTTGATCTCGCACCATTTGCCCTGATTTTCCTCTAATCTGCGTGTTGTGAAACATTTTATCTCTTTATGTGGATGTTCTAAATATTTTACCTCTATTTGAATGCCTTGAATTGTCCACAGAATCCATTGTCATGCCCTTCTTTGAGGAAGTCTCCAAGTTTTCCCTATTTGTGCCCTAATTTCTTCAAAATCTGGGGTTCTGCCATTTTTTCCTATTTTTTCCCTGACCATGAAAGCTTGAGAATGATCAATTTATATTTTTATGCCATTGAAAATCCAAATCCATGGTCTAAAGATTCTTGGAACCATGATTCACTTGGTTTTGTTTCAAAAAATTTCATCCTTAGAAAAAAAATGGATTCTGGGCATGAATGGTGAATTTCTGTGTTTTTGACAGTCTGGCAAGCATTTTTTTCCTTTCGAAATTATTCCTCAGCATTGAGTGGTCACGTGGATTCTTTTGGTTAGTTAGGGGATGGCGGGAAAATATTTTAACTTTTAAATTTTTACTTTTTTGGCAAAAAGGCAAATTTGGTCCCATAGATCCACTCAATTCTGATTGGTTATTTTGGTACTCACGTGGATTCTTATAATTGGATGGGGAGTGACATGTTTGTTTTATGAACTTGTTCTTTTTGGATACTTGGAAAAAAAATTTGAATTCACCCCGTGGCCCCACCAGGCTCTAATTGGCTATTCAACAAAATCTAAGCGGCAGAGAAAAAGTCTTACTTTGACCCCGCAGAAGGACACATTGCAAAGTTAAAAGTGGAGATGTGGGCCTTTAGAAGCAAGTTGGATATTTTTCCCTTTTGGAAAAATGAATTAAAGATTCTAAAATGGATGTGAGCCCTCGCCAAAGCATATTGATGGCTTATAAGGTTCTTAAATTTGCACCATAAAGTCAAGAGGTGGGCCATCGGGGGCAACTTGGATTCATTGCCCCTTGTTATTCAAAAGATTAAAATCATCAAAATGACCCGCAGGCCTGACAAAGAAACCTCAAAATTTTCTCCAGTCAACGGTGGAAGTGCAGAGGTTCGGGGGAAATTTGTAAAATTTTCCTTTTGTGGAAAAATGAGGTGAAATAGTAGAATTGAGCTGTGATTCCATTAGGAACCACATTGGGACATGTGTCAGGCCCATTTTTCAAAGATGGAGGGGCAGAGAAAATTGAGAAATTTTTCCTTTTTCCAAAAGTTGTAAAAGGCTTAAAAGGGAACCTCCGGGTCCATTTTAACTTGGATCTCCCATGTGGACAGTCAAGATTAAAAAGAGAATCACTAGCAACTGTGCATCTTTATCTTATTTTGTACCATTTCTACTCCAAATATCCTTGGGATGTGAATTTTTACGGTTTTTTATCATTTCTTGGAGTATCCAACACATAAAATGAAGAGGAACATTAGTTTGGTATCCTTGTTAGGTGGAAAAAATCTGAAGATGTCTTTTTTCATCAAGATGTGCAGATCTAAATATTGGCTTCGATTTGATTTTCCAATTTTTTCTTCCTTGGCATGCAAAGAAGTAGATTTGACATATTGGAGGAGGAATTAGTTGGCGCGCAAGATGAAGAACGACTTACTAGGTGAAGAATTGAATGCTGGAAATATTTGGAGAGATTTACCCTCTGCACACCTGAATTTTTTTTCACAAATCTAATTTTGGGAGTCTTAACATGCAATGGTGCTGTGAATGTCTCTGGTTTTGGGGTAAAACTCTATTGTAAATGAATTATTATAATTGCATGAATTTTTCATGAAAATGGTTGGAGTGTTAGAGGTCGGGAGTAATTTTTTTAAGAGAAAAGCATGATAGAACCCATCCTTCTAAGAAACCATATGAAGAAACCTATTTATCTCCTTTGTTTTAAATGTGTTCGCACATCAAGGTGGTTGTGAGTGTACAACTATTGACAAACTCTGAGATTGTTCTAGAAACTTTCCCCTACTGATTGATTTGATCAATCTTGAATTAATCTACATTATTTTTGGGAAAAATTTGTGTTTGATTCATTTCTGAATTTCTACAAGTAGTTTTCTTGTTCTCGTTGCAATATTACATTGAAATATTTGTGAATCACACAAGATCTTATCCTTGTGATAGTTTGGTGGCACATGCAATTTCATTTATCAGAAGAGTTTTCATTTGATAGTAAAATAAAATAATTTAAAATCACGAGTGTCTCCTAGCATGACTATAATATTGTTTGTTAGCCTTTGAGGGTATCTTACATGTGATGAAATAGAGGTTGATAATGTTTAGTTAAGTTTTCCAATTTAAGCCTTCATTTTGGATCCTTGAATTTTGTGTGAAAAGTGTTGATTTCGGCCTCCATTGAAGCACATAGTCTTGTTATAGGAACATCCTAGCTATCCCAAAGTATTCTGTTGTTCAAGATCCCCATTTGTCTAAAAAAAGTTCTCAAGGATCCGGTTAATCAAGTTCATCTCTACCTCACCTCCCATCGAAAAGTCTTTTAAAAACAACCAATCATACACATACTACCTCTATTTGTCATGTGTGTATACAAATGCATAATTTTTACTACCAAAACATGCATATACAATCAGTTTTTCGTTGTCTTTAGTGGCCTGAACATTGCTTAGAAATTATATCCATTATCTAGAGTGACAACTCTTAAGAGTTAGGTTTTGTTTCATTGATCCATCGTGCGGGAGGGTATTGGCGTAGCAACTGATTACACACGATGAATATCTCCATCTCCAACATCAGTTCGAGCTTTTGGTACGGAAAATCCTGTAGCTCTATACCTTGGCAGTGGAAGCGCGCTGCCCCCATAATAGTTAGTGAGGATGGGTGACCTCCTGTGAAAATTCCCGGTGCTACCCATTCCTCTTACATATGCCATTGATAAAGTGCAAGCTACATTGGGTGTATACCCGGCTCCAAAATGACACACTACAGGGTATGCTTGTCTCTAAGCAACCTGAAAAACACGATGAGATCCCTCTCTAACATCTAAGTTTGAGAATCGATTTGGTGTGACGGCAACACTCATGTACAGCTCTGGATTTGACCATGGTAAGAGTTTTCACTCTAGAGGAATCACCTTTTTCATATTTTACGCCTGTAAGGCACCATCATTTAATCCTCTTCCCTGCACTTTCCTCTGCAGAATTTGTGAAAGCAGCTAGCGATAGCAAGGAAAAAATTGATCAGTAATGGAAGAACTTGCCCAACAGAAATTCCAAAGCTTGCATAGAGGATCAGACCTTAGCGGAGTGTCTTGGACTCACAAATGAACTAGAAAAGGGGTACATTCATAGGGTGCTGAGTAGACCCTAGTGACATGCCACATTTCATGAAAAATTGATGAACCTAACCCTAAACCGTAACCACATCTCCAGGAGTCTTGAACCTCCAACATGGCAGAGGAGGACACATAGGATAACTGCACATAAACCATTGATTCTCCCCCTTTTCCACTTTATATCATAGATCCGTCCACATCTTTCCTTGGCACAACTAAAAAGGAGAAGCACAGAGGCAAGTTTCCAAACAAGCGTGAGACCTTCAACGTACCTTGGGCCAAAGAAAAAGTGCCTTTTGGCCTTTCAAAAGTGTTCAGTGTAAAAAGGTGGTAGTCAGAAGCCTCCATGTGTGTTAATGGTGCATTTTGAGATGGTCCCCAAAAGAAGAGACCCCAAACTAAGCACGTGGGATCAACCACATGTCTCAGTCTCGACAGAGTTGTATTCAAAAATTTCAAAGGACCAGCAGAAGGCACCATGTATCTAGGGTCCGAGACAGTTTCCTTAGGCTGTTGAAAATTCCAAGCAAAGGGAAGAGTGAGTGGAAGCCTCCAAGTCTCCTCCTGGTGCTTCTTCAAAATATAACTTAGGGGTAGGTCCTTAAATAGGTGCAGTCCCTCCATGTGTCCCAAGCCTTTAGAAAGTTTCTTGAAAAGTTTAAGTATAGATAGGAGCTAGTGGAATCCTCCATGTGTCTCTGTGGGACAACTCCAAGGTCAAACCAAAAGGTGAATTTTCAGATGAGTGTCAATCCTCCACATGGACAAGTTTTAAGTTGAAGTGTGTCTTAGAATTTCAAAGTGCCCCACCAAGCTGCATCCAACCATAAAAGGCCACATTTCCACAGATGCTGAGATATAAATTTGATGGGGAAAACACAACAGTCAAACCGTAAAATAAAGGAAAATCACCATTTGCACCCATAAATGAATCTTTCTTCAAGGACAGAGAATTTGGAAATGATATAAGGCCCAAATGTGATCCATTGAGCCGCATCGAAACAAAAACAACCACTTTTCCATAGGTAATGGGACAAAAATTGATAGGGAAAACAAAACACGACTGTAGAAAAATGGAAGGAAGGGAAAAAACTCAATTTTACGCTCAAGTTACAAATTCTTTCACATGGATAGAGGAATGAAAAAAAAAACTCTAGATTTAAAGTGATCCTCGATGAAAGCAAGGGACTGATCATGGAAACCAAATGGAGGAAAAAGTGTTCATGCATCAATACGGGGAGATAGAAAAGATGATAGAGCCTGCAAATTGAAGAATTTCAAGTACAAATGGGGTGAGATCAAATCAAGCACCAACATAGACCATCCATTATTTCCACGTGCTTATCATCCAATTTATTGATCAAATATTGCAATACCTGTGATCTAATTCCGTAGCTTTTTGAAAATCAAACAATTTAGAAGTATCATCAATTAATACTTCTTGGAGGAGTAAATCTAGGTCCACATCACTAATCACTCCCCATGTAGTCAAATTCAGATTCAAATTGTTATTGTCCTCAGAGAGGACTTCATCTATCCTGTGAATGGAAGTTCTCTAAGTTTGTAAATCATTATATAATTCAACAATTTTTTTATTAAAGGATTAGCTTCCTAAAGCATACACTACATCCATCCATATACTAATCTTCCCTTCTGATCTATCTTCTCAATTTCATGATATGAAATATCATCCAAGCTGGAAGAAACTGTCAAAGCAGTTGTAGTTGAAGGATACAGAAGATGGAGTGGGTTGTGTTAATTTCCTTCAGAAGAGTAGTGATCTACTCAACCTTTATCTTTAACTTCATTCTTTGGAAGCCTTATCCTTGTATAATATTTCTCCAACAGCATTTCCTAGGGATCCACTTGCACATCCTATTTGTTCACCCCTTTGTGTGTTATTTTTTCCTAGTGAAAATCCTAGAAATTTGATAATCTTCTATCAGTAATAGTTTCTTTGGTTTTCCCTTCTGTAGGGGTAGCTATCTCCATGAACCTTTCACCCAACTGGATTATCTTGATAAGTTAAATATGATCCTTGGTCCATTTGGCCTATGTCTTGTGATTTTAGGTTCCAACACACTTAGATCTATTACATCTATAAGGGGTACCTTCTTCTTTTTCTTAGGGGTTTAGAGATATAACCAATTCTGGTATAGTAAGATGTAAGATGAAAGTGGCATGGTTATAGCTAAACTTGAAGCACTAGAGCATTGGATAAATAGAAGCATAGATAAATAAATGATTTCAATGTATAAGTGGACAGTGGTAACAGATATAATGGAATGGAATAGTTAGAATAACCTTAGGAGAAGAGAAACTAAGGAGTGGATGAAAGTTGAACATTGGAAGTGAAATGAGGAAGTTGATGAGAAAGTGGAGTGGAAAGTGGAGACAACCAATCATCTCTCCAACTGAGAGAATGGAAAGGGATGAGAAAACCATAAGCCATAGAGGGAGATGGAAAAGAAGAGAAATGGAGATAGAAATAGTGGTATGATGATGAAGAGTGGATTTGACATGTGGTGATAATGGTAGTGAAGGAAGAGAGTGGAAAATCTTGAGATACAACTAGGAGAAGTACTAACATCAATAACCTTCCAGGACACTTGTATTTTTGGGGGACACAACCTTGGAAATAGGAACCTTTGTAGAAGAAGAACTTCCTACAATAAATGAAATTTTCCTTGGAGTTATGGAAAATCTTTGGAGTAAATATTTTACTCCTTGAATGATGTGGGAGACTTAATGTTGGTCTGAAATTGAACTTATCTTTATAGACTGATATCCTTTCAGGTGAAATTCCCAAGAATAGTCAACCAATCATATGTCCTTTGTAAAATATGCCCCACCCTTTCCTTTGTATTACAATATTCTTCTTAATACCAATCAATCCATGGTAACAGGTTTATTGGCAATTATTATCACTCCTATAAACTGGGTTAAGTACCTCTTCATCATCCTCAATTTCTTATGGAACATCTACAATACCATATTGTCTAGCCATATTGAAAGTCAACCTTTCATAATATCATTGTCTTATGATTATATCATCCTGACAGTGGATCCAAATGATCTTCCAATTGAGGAACATGAGAGAACTTTCCAATCTTGTCTTCACTAAATTTTCCCCAGTAATCAAAGTTTGGTCCTAGGATGGAAAGTGTCGCAAGGTGACTTCAAACATCTCTCCATCTACAGTTCTTTGATTTGTAAATACTAGCACAAGTATATTTTCCTATTGAAATAGGAAAATAGACTCCTAATCCTTGTGTCGCTTATTTTTAATCTTATGATAATCTAAGTAATTGGTCGAACCAATTCTAACAGGATCCATTTATCAATTGGAATATCTTGGTAACTTACTCTAGAAGTTACCAGAATAAACCCTGGAACCCTGATGTATGTGAATGTCAGTAAATTGAAGATATATGGCTCCCTATTCCCTTACTTCCCTGAAAGGCCTCATCAGATACTCTATCGATTGTACAAATTCCTTATCGAAATGGTATATAAGAAGAACAAAGAAAGAATGCACCATTTACCCTTTGGAAATGTTTGCTTCCCTCCATCCATAGTGATTAAGGACCATAAAATCATAAATTTGAGACTCACTTATAACACCTTTCGTATTCAAACCAGTATATTCTCCCATGGAAGCTGCAACATAAATAAGGAAGAAGGTCATAAGAAATTTTATAGACGTTAAGACATTTCTCAATTGAAAATATATTGAGTTGATATGCTCCCCCCATCATATGAACTCCTTATTATTTTTTATGGTAGCAATATAAAGGAACATCCATTCTTGAAATTCCCTTACCGAAAGTGAGACCCAAAACTACTACTCAAGAGAATAATAAGATCATTGACTTCTTGATAAATTCTGAACAGAACAATGTTCTAGGAAGCTTAGTAATTCCCTTAGCCAAGTAACTCTTCATCATGACCTTTTTACATAATTCATTTCTTTATCCCAGTGTTCAACTACCAGAATCTTTTGAGAAATTGTTGCATATTATTCAACATCTGGAATTTTGAATAAATAGTTGAACAAATTAGATATCCAATCCTGATTACAACCTTGCCATCATCATCTTTTACAGACTTAGTGTCTTTATCAAATGAGTTTGCAGCTAAAACAAATTCAACGCAATGCATGGATGCAGGAAAACCCGCAGAGAGCAAGCCCACTGCCAAATATAGCCTTCATTGAAGGTTTTTTATTAGGGGTCTTTAGTATTTCCCAGAAATCTGACATGTCCAATTTTCCACGATCAGTGTCTCTAATGTTTCCCAAATCTGATGTAAGCATGAGTGAGGAGAAACTACTAAGAATGTATACTTCATTTTTCCCTTTTTCCTTTTGATGAAGAAGTTGACATGAATTTTGGTTTCGGAATCCGATTGAAGCCTTGAAAATTTTAAGAAACCCCATTATAAAATTCCAAAGTACAAAGGTCCAAAAATTCCAACTCTGAAAGGAATTAACTTTGAAGTACAAACCTTTGAAATCCTAAACTCTGCTCATAGTTCCAAAACCTAAAAAAAGAAGATCCAAAATCTCCAAATAACCTTGAAACCATGAAGTGACCTCCAAAACCTTGAAAGTCCTAAAATATTACCTCTAAACTCTGAAACCCCAAAATAACTGCTAACTCTGAAATTATGACATCTGAAACCCTGAAAGAATTGCTAACTCCAACACTCTGAAAAACCATGAAATCTCTGGATAAATGTTCGAAGCTCCAAAATGGTGAAAGGCAAAGGTTTAAAAAGAGACTTCCAAAAGTTGAATGTTTGAAAACCTTTGATTTAAAATGAACTTTTGCAAAATCCTTGATTTGATGAGACTTGGTGCCTATGTTTGAAGCTTGAAATTGAGAAAAAATTAGATGACATGGTTGAAAAGATGAACAAACAACATAAGAAATGTGTTTCCATGTCAAGAAAGAAAATAATAATAGATAAAAGAGAAATAAAAACAAAAACCTGATCAATATAAACCAAAAAGAAGAAATAATTTTAAAAATTACCTTGAAAGTGATGCCTTAAAGTATAAAATGTTGTGGTAAAAAATCAGGGTGTCAGAGAAAAATCTTTGTGAAAATGAAAGGGTAAAATATACTTTATATAGGGAACCCTAAAATTAATGCCCATAATGACACATGTGGGGGTAATTTGAAATTAAATTTCTGTAATTGAAGCTCTAAAATTGTAAATGAAACTATGAAATGAAGCAGCATTTACAATACGAAACCCGAACTCTAAAACCCCAAAGGGCTGAAGTTCTGAAAATTTTGGAACTTCAAAGTTTCAGAATTTGGAAGAACTTGGGAATGAAATTATCCCCAAGGGTGAACGTGAAACTCTGAAACCTGAAAGTTTGAAGTTCTGAAATTTTAGAAATTTGGAGTTTCAGAATTCAAAGGCTGGCAACAAAAATAACCTAAAAATGCCAAGGAGGAACCCTGAAACCTAAAAGGATAAAGATCTGAAATTTCATAACTTCGGGCTTTATAAGTTTGGAAATTTAAATAATTTTTTTTTGTAATAGAGAGAAAAATTCAAAAAATTAAGATCTCTTACAAAGTTTGAAAATTAAAAATTTGAAGTTTGGAATACTTAGACATTTTGAAAACACTTAAGCAAGAAATTTCTACTAGAGTTTCAGAAAATTTAATAATTTAAAAAAAACCTTCTTGTTAAAGGTAATTTAGAAAGTTAACATTTTTGGGGGCATCCAGGGAATACTTGCCTGCTAAGCTTTAGGCTAGTAGCCTTATGAAATCCATTAGGCAAAAGAGTCCTAAAAAGAAAACATCTTCAGAGCACACACCAAATGAAAAGAAAAACAAACAAATGAGAAAAAAACAACATAATGTGCAAAGAACTTGGAGGAAATGATCAAAACAAAAAATAGTACATAGTGCATAAACTATTCTCAAAAAAAGCTTTGAGATGTATCCCATTCACATGAATGGGAAATTCTTCTCCATTGAGCCTAGATAAGAAAAAATAATTTTCTTCCTTACAACTTGTGATGATATATGGTCTGCTCTAAGGGAATCAAATTTAGCATTCATACCTGGCTTGGCCCTGTCAGCATCCCATTTGAGAACTAAATATCCTTCATGGAACTCCCTATTAGAAGCTTTTCTTGAAATATATTTTAACTTGAGATTGATGTTGTTCCAGAAGTCTTCATTGGTTTGTTCCTTGTTTCTTCTAGCTCCATCAGTTCATAGTACTTGACTGTCATTGAATCATTTTCCATAAGTTCTTGTTGATGTGCCAATTCCAAAGAAGGAAACTCTAGAGATACTGGAGATTTTGGCTTCCCTTCCATATACCAGCATAAAAGGTATGAATTCCCAATATCCCTTTTAGGTGTGATTCGATCTACCCATAAGGCAGTTTTGAGTTGAGTGTGTCAAGTTCTCCTATTGGTTTCCATTGTATACTTGATGATATGTATGAGATTCTTGTTACTAGACTTGGCTAATCCATTTCCATGTGGGTAGTAATTTGATGAAGTTTTGAGATAAAACTCCATTTTGACACCCATTCAGTTAATTTCAATCCAATAAATTTCATTACATTGGTCTAAAATTACTGTGAATGGACACCAAAACTATGTCATTATTCCAAAACATGAATGGCCTTCTCATTTCCCTCCTTAAGTACCTTCTGTCTAACGAAAATAGTCCGTTGCAGTGAGGACCCGTTTATGTCCATCACTAGATGGAGGATGAATCATTTTGATGAAATCCAATGCCCACTGGACAAAAGGTTAGTCAACCTAAATTGGATGAAAAGGAAGGGCTACCAATCTCTATTTTCCCACGAAGAAAGAACATTCCTTGCATTTTATTACCCAAAAATGAGTATCCTTGAATAAATATGGCCAATAGTAACTAGTCCTCATGATCTTTGTCACATTAGTCCTTGTGGAGTAATGCCCTCCAGAAAAACCATTGTGAAATTCTTGAAAATTTATCTACCTACTTCTGGTCTTATACATCAAAGTAGAATGCCATTCAAATCTCTATGAAAGAGAACATTATTCACTTAAACATAAGGAATGGATTGAATATGGAAGCTTTGTTTGAGTTTTGTCCATGTGAGTAGGATACACTCCTAAAAGGAGAAAAAATTCATCTTTGACAACCAATCAACCTAGTCATCATTCTAAGGTTCATTAAGGAACATTGTATCTTCTTCAGTCTTTGACTCCAAATCTATAGCTAACTATTGACAAAAGCCTTTACCCCTGACATGAGATTAGTGACCTTAATGTGTACATTGTATTCCATAACTTTAGTAACCCATCCAACATGCATTTCTCATTCATGACTTTATTTAGAAAAAAATCTTTAACTCCGGGATGAGACACCATCAAATGAATTTTTTTATTGGATAACATGTGTCTGAATTTATTCAAATCCCGAATAAAAACAAAGACTTATTTCTCAACAAATGAGTACTTTAGCTCATAATATTTTAGGGATTGGCTAAATAAGGTAATTGGTTATTCCATTGATTTTTTATTTTGCTAAGTGAGAATTTTAGAAACAATTTCCTTACCAGAAAAGTCATAGAGAATGAAATCCTTGTCAAATTTTTGATTCACTAATGTAGGTTCTTTAGAAATTGTTGTCTTAATGGCTTCAAAACTCTCTTTCACTTCCTTTTCCCATGAAGAAGGCATGTTTTTCTTCAACATGAGTTTTAGTGGTTTAGCCAAGGCTACAAATCGAGGTATAAATCTTTGTACAAAATTTATTGTGTGAAGAAAAATTTGAAGCACATTTTTGTGGTTTGTGAGGGATAGGGATAATATTGATCATATTCTTTCTGGATCAATAGAGATTCTGTCAATAGACACCACAATGCCCAAAAGATTTCCTTCTTGTACAAATGAAAAAGACATTTCTTGGGATTTAATGAAACCCCGAATTCTCTACATATCTTTAATACTTTCCTCAGATGAGCCAAGTGATTGCCCAAAAATTTGGAATATACTGTTATATCATCTAAGTATATCTAGATGATATTGTTGATTAGTCCTTGGAAATCCATATCCATTTCCCTTTAGAAAGTGGCACCAACATTGGATAATCTGAATGGCATTTTATTATAGGCATACATATTGTTAGGAAATTAATGTGTACATTACATTAGAGGTGTTAGGTTAGTTAATATCTTTATGATTTCTTTAAACAATATTACGATATATATTGGAATATATAGTTTTTGTGATATATTGTTATAACAATATATCTTGTATTGTTAAGTAGTTAGTTTATGTTTATGGTTTGTTATATTGAGGGAGATTCATGTGCGATATGGGTGGAGATTATATCTCCCTAATTATAGGTAAGTCTCTTCCTATAAATTTGTAATCATCACGAATGAATAAAATAGAAGAAACATATTTGTATATGTGAAATTAATTAAAGTCTCTGAGTTATGTGAAGTTGTTCCCTGTGCAAGTCTTGTTCTTAGTTTAGATTTGTTATCAGATCCTTTTTCGTTCTTCCCCTGAGATGGGAAAGTGATTTGGTTGCAGGGGTAGCTTGCTAGTTTCTTTGTTGCCCCATTACATGAAAACAATATTTATTCTCTCTTAGACTATCCCATTTACAGTAACCTTGAAATCAAATCACAACTTGTAGTGTATTATATCTTCATGAACAACAATCATGTGGACTATATCATTCATGTTTGATGATCAACACTCACATAGAATCATTCATATGTGTAGACTACATTTATTGTGGCTATATTTGCAAGCTCCATGGGTTAGTAGGTATATGTAGATGTCTCCTAACAGTCACCAATAAGTCAACAAAAGACCAAGTTATTACAGAAAGTAGATGGTGTTTAGAATTTGGCAAGCTTGAAATTCTAATCAGATGATTCACGAGACTTTTAGGACCTTATTCGCAATGTCTAAAATAATTTTGATGTTTTAACATGATCTTGGTAGTAAATTGTGAAGTTATTGGTCTTTATACCGCCTTTGCATGTACAGATCTATAATAGATCTTATCCCTCACCTCTATTGTGAAATTTTGTGTTGGAAACATCCTCAGAAAGTCTTTAGAAGTGTGTGAATCCATCCAATATTCCCATAGGAGGCTCTGAGAAACATCAAAAATCTCTGACAATTGTCATTTCTTCAATTCTATCTGCATCCTACAGTTCACTCGCAGATATAAACTCATACACATCTTTATCTAATTGAATACATTATGCCATCAGCTAAAAAGATGTTGGAAGGAGAATGGGAACATTGGAGAACGAAATGCATTTGAAGATTATATTGCTAATTGGTGATTATTGTTCTTGAATTTCACAAAGTTGTTGAGGGTATAACTCACTTCCAATGGAGTGCAAATCAATGCTCTTGATCCTAACCTTGTGAAAACCTGAAGTGATAGGTATGATTTTTTAGAGTTTCTTTAATTTTTGGTTGCTTAGAGTTTTGTCAAATAATATTATTTTCAAATAAAATCCCAAGTCCACTCCATATCATTATCTAGTTGAGTGAGTCTAATATTCCATTATTTCCATTTAAATGTGTCTAGGTGAATAGCATATAGATAAAACTTCTAGTTTGTTATTTGTTGGTTTTAGTGATCGAGTTTTGTAATAGGATAATTAAATGGTCATTTTCAAATCAAAATTATATTAGTCATTATTTTTTTATTTGTAAATTCTTTTAATAGTTTGATATTCAAGTCTATTGAGTAAAGTTTATTTGTAGGTTGAATAATCACATTATGTCAAAAATAGTCATTAGTTTTCATAGTGGGTCATTATGTGTTGTGAAGTGTTTTATAGTAGTTGTATCCATTTAATGCCATCATTGACATTTCTGTCTGAGTTAGTCTTGTCATTGTTAAAAAAAATTGTCAAATTTTTGAATTATCGTAAAATGTTGTGACATTGGCAAAAGTTCATAAAATAAAAAAATTTACCTTACAGATGCATTTTTGTTGTTACCCGACTTCTGGAAAATAATTTGTTTCAAATAATGGGGGGAGATAAAATAAACCCAATGTGGAAATCATGGAGCATCCAAGTCAAATCTAGTTGAGCTAGCACCATATTACTTGAGGACAGAGGCAATGGAGGCTGGAGGATAACCAACGACCTCTCGTCAAGTCACCAATGACGGGGCCACTTCACTAATTTTTTGGAACGTGTGTGTGCATTTTATGTTTAGTTATGCAATGTTCTAGTTTCAATTGTGTGGTATGAATTTCAGTTTTTCATCTTGTCAGTATGGTGTGACGAATAAGAATAGAGATTCATTCCTGTTCACATGTATATGTCAGTAACCCTACATAATTCCCCAATGGAATAACAGAGTGAATAAAAAATACAACAGTGAAATCCAACATCATGATTCTTGAAGAGGTTGAACAATCAGATGTATTCTTGTTCATACATAGGTTTGTGGTTAGCCTCTGGAAAACCATTTAAGGCTTCTCATATGTGTTCCTGCTTGAGTTCCCACAATGTTAGGTCAGATGTGGTCCCTAGAGTGACTAGTTGATAAGCAAATGATTCCTAAGATTTTTATGATCCTCTTCAGTTAGATGTGTTCCTGAGAAGTGCATGGTTAATAAGAAGTTGATGTGTTCCTTCTTCTACCATTAGTTTGAGTTTTTTACAAATATCATGAGAAAACACAAGCGACATGCTGCAAAGGAAGTGTGAAAGTTGTTTTGCTACCATCTAAACATTAAGGGGGGAATGTTAGGAAATCATTGTTTACATTAAATTAGACATGTTATTTTAGGTAATATTTGTTATATTGCTATAAACAATATTATGATATATATTAGAATATATAGTTGTTGTGATATATTGTTATAACAATATATCTTGTATTGTTAAGTAGTTAGTTTATTGTTATGGTTTGTTAGATTGAGGGAGATTCATGTGCATATGGGTGGAGATTCTATCTTCCTAATTATAGGAAAGTCTCTTCCTATAAATTTGTAATCATCATGAATGAATTATATAGAAGAAACATATTTGTATGTGTGAAATTAATTAAAGTCTCTCAGTTATGTGAAGTTCTTCCATGTGCAAGTCTTGTTCTTAGTTTAGACATACCCCACTTAGTAGTGAATGTTGTCTTGAATTAATCATATTCTTTGATAAAAATCTAATTATATCTAGTATAGCAATCGATTAGTGAAAATATTTGCACTCCTGCTATTGTTTGGAGAATCTACTCCATTGAGGAAAGAGGATAACGATATTTTAATGAGGACCTCTAAAGTCAATGCATAGTTGAATGTATCTATTATTTTTTTATGAGAATCAAGTGAGATACCCATGAGGAATGTTTGATTGGAAATATAATACAAGCATCAATGATCTTGGAGAGTTCCTTCCTCATTAGTGGCTCAATTTTTTGGATTTATTGGCCTTTGTTTCTGTTGAACTAGTTTAGCACTAGGGTCAAGTTCAATGGTATGATGTGCCAAACTTGGGTCAAAATCACGCAAGTCCTTATAACTCCATGTAAACACATCATTATATTTTTTAAAAAGTGTGACAAAATATTTTTTCTCTTCAGGGGTACATACTTTGCCAACCTTTATAAATTTTCTCACTAGCTATCTCAATTTCTTCAAAGTCATCATCTTTGATTATCATGTTAGAATTATTCCTTCTAGTTTGATCATCTGAATTAAAAATGGACTCAAGAGTGAACAAATTTTGGTAACTTATTACCCTTCAATTGAATGATTTGGTCACCATATGATTCTTTTAACTTAGCTTGATTTTTCGTAAAAAACTCTTTCTTCTTCCGAAGAAAAATAATGATTTTCTTATCAGTGTTAAAAACCTGCAACTTCCTTCATTATCAGAAATTACTAGAAAAACAACCATCTTAAAAAACTAGACTCCTTCCTTCATTACATCATTAGGGATATCATACTGAAAGCCAATAGTTGCAATCCAATATGTATCCAAGTTCTGATTCCTAGGAATAACGTGAATCCCAAAAGCTTTGAAGTCTTCAATTAAACTCCATACCCTATTTTTATAAGATCTCAATAGATCATTTTTTGATGCACTGTGAGCTCCTACTCGATGCACTATCAACTTACTATCTCCAAAAATAATCAAAGATATGATACCCCTTTTTAAGGCTAGCTGAATCCCTTGTATGAAAGCCTCATACTCAATGACGTTATTAGTACAGCTGAACTATAGCCAAAAGGATGAAAAATACTTACTCCCTTATGGAGAAATTATCATAACACCTGACACCTACTCCATTTCTACTCCTTGAAACATCAAAAAATAATTTCCAAAGTCCTTCAGAGTTGATTTGAGGCTTAATGAGTTGTGGTAAGATCGCATCCTCTTTGTGAATACAATATGTACCCAATCTCGTCTCTTCTAAAAATACCAGACCAGATTCTTCCTCTACTAATGCTTCATCATATGGGTCATATTGATGATTTATACTCACCTCATCTAGAATAGTGTTTGGGACTTCCTCCATGAGAGTGGTCGGTTCGTGATCAAAATCTTCTTCTTCTCGGATCATGAATGGCATAATTCCCATTTATAGGACTAGTGGTATGGGGTTCCACATGATTATGGAAATTTGGTTTTTCCCTTATGGTTACCTCAGTTCTGTATCAATTCCTTAGGATCATATGTGACCAGTCAGTTGATAGATAACCACCCATTTTAGCAGTGAAATCTCGTGATAGGAAAATGGAAAAAAGAGGAGGGAGATCAATGACCGATATATCTTATGTGAATGAAAAACTGGGACATGCATGAATAGTAATTTGAAGACCCTTGATAACTCCAATGGTTTGTACTACTATTCCATCCAACTAAAAAAATCCTCTAGAGACTGGCATATATTGGATTCCTATCACATCCACAATTTTTTTGGGCATGACTGAGCTACTGGCACAAGAATCAATCATGCAATTATGTACCATATTACTGTTAATCAAGGAAATATAGAAGGGTGGTGTTTTGTTTGTCTTAGCAATACTTCTCCCTTCTAGCTGACACAAACTTGTAGCAGTTACTGTTTGATGACCTGGCGATCTGTCGGATGTACCAAAACTTTTCAATGCCTCATGCAACAAATTTCTTTGAGAAGGAATCAAGAGTGCATCCCACATGGTAACACTTAGGTTGGCCTTCTTCATCTGTTCTACAATACTAAAGGGAATTGCTCCTAATTTGTTGATATTTCTTTGGGCATTAGAATCATCTTTTGGAAAATGTTTGTTGGGTACGATGATGCTCAAAGAGTCTTCTTTCCTTGCAAAATGGCTAGGTTGTGCTCCTAATAGTTTCTTTCCCGCATCTGTTTCAACTACCATTTATGGCTGAGGTTGTGAAGTAGATTCCTGATCAACTTTGGGAGTCTTGGGGTTCCATTTCCTCTTCTTATAATGGGTATTTGTTGTTATTAACAAGGAATCAATATTCAAACCGTAAAAACTTTCTTCTTGCCAATTTAGAAAAGTGGTTTCCTTGGGAGCATGTGCTTGATATTCCTATGTGGATGAACTTACTGTTGTCTCTAGCAGAGCACATACACTTTGTACCATAAGGGCTTGGCTCAATACTCCATTCAGACAAAGGTTTTGATTATGAGGTTGAGAACAAGGGTAACACCATTCATAATATTGAACTAGATTATTTTGGACTGATACAATAGCTCTAGAGGAACTAACAACAAGAGGATTCCTAAAATTTAGAGGTTTGACATTTGCATCTTTATTAGTTACTTGATTTTGTGACTGATTATTTTCTTGAAAAGGTGGAAGTTTTGTCTAGTACTTTTGATTCTAGGATTGATATGGATAAGCATATTGACTCTTTCCTCTTGATTTCTACGAGTTCATTCCCAAAAGTTTATAGAAGTGACTTGACCTCATCTACATCACTTGAAGGAACTAGTGCAATCGCAGCTTGTTGGCTAGAAGTTGATGGAACAAGGGAAATGGTTGGTTGATTACCTGAAAGTGAAGCAAACAAAGGCATGGGAGGCCTAGGTGTAATATTCCCTACTTGGATTAAAGAATTCTCGGCTCTTATTGCAATTTCATAGGCATCAGGAAGTGTGGTCCCTCCCATGGACTAGATCATAACTACTACATCACTATTTGAGGCTCATAAATAATACAAGAATGCATTATTTGGAGAGGGCTTTACGATTGCTGGAATTCTATTCCAAGTCTTGTGGAATAAAAAGTTAAAATCACTCATATATTTTTTGAGGGGCTCTCTTTATGGCGCTGAGTTGTTCCATGAGTGATAAGTGATCACTCTTTTCCTCAAACTACTTGCAAACCTTCTCCCCTAACTCATTCTAATTAGTTATAGAACCGACATTCAAGCTTCAAAATTATTGAAGTGTTTTTCCCTTAAAATAAGTAGCAAGGATCCTGACAGCAAATTGTCCTCTGTAATACTATGCACTATGAAAATTCTAGCTACGTCAAAAATATGCTCCAAAGGAGTGACATTGGTTTCCCCAGTATAGAATGGTAAAATTTTAAGAGAAGCTAAGGGTATAACATCTCTTTGAGCTAGTTGTAGGGGATAGTAGTGTTGAAAGGAGGAAAAGTTTGATTATTTGATGGGGATGTGAAAGCAATGAAAGGTCGATTATTCCTTGGTGAAGGAAACCTTCCATAAGGAGGAGTTGAATGACCCCTATGAGATGATGTTACAACTAGGGATGTTGAAATGCCTCTTCTCCTTATCTTTGGAGGAGACAAGGATAACTCAATATGCTGATAATTTATTTTCTTTGAAGAAGATCTTGTCTACATTCTTCACATAAGTTAACACACTGAGATTCAAAATAAAGAGATATATATTTTCTAGGTAATTTGATTTGTGCAAGTGTGAAGATCAGTACCAACTCATCCCACTGGGCATGCCAAAAAATATTGTCATGTGGATCGTGCAGCTGTTGAATCTCTGAGTGAAACCATGCAACGTTAGAACATCCCCAAGGTGTGAGACCTTGTTACCTTGGGATGAACCTTCAGAGAAGGATGAATTCCTTTGGGACTTAGAGCACTTGATTTAAGATCAATGTACAAGTCTAAAGAACTTTAAAAAAACTCTAATCTACTCATGGGGTTTAAGGTTAGAAATAAACAAATGAAAATTAAGGTGATGCACCAAGAAATAGTATTACTAAAAAAAATTTTGATCTTCACATTGGAAAGGGTTAATTCGGTAAAGGATAAAATAAACATCACAATCGAACTTCACCTTATGTTACACAGATAGGGAAGAAAATATACTACAGACCTACGAGCATACATTTCCCTATTAAATAATAAGTATATTTAACAGATAGATCAAGCTTACTGAAATACATAATCAACACCTCATAACAATATATGAAATTTACATGTCATACATATTTTCCTATCTATAATAGTTGGTAATAATGCAACTTTATAGAGAAAGGGATATAAAATTTCCAAAAATGATATTCAAAGTAGCCATATCATTCTTCACACAAATTGAAATAAGATAACTGAGATAAAGGTAGATTAATTGTTCACATTAAGGAATTACTAATTCAATAAGTATGAATTGATCAACAACTAACACAATAAATTAGAAATTTCACAACAAAATATTGTTCTGAATATAATTGAAAGGCTCAGAGGTATTTAAATAATTATTCCAAGCTTGAAGAGTAACTTATGCAATGATCTAAAAGTCTCCTTAAACTTAATGCATTTAACTATTTATAAGTTCCAGAGGTTGAGCCATTACAACTGAACCTTAATTAACAAGCTACTAAAAATAGAGTATAATTAATTTCAAGGGAACATGCTCCCATAAAAATAGTAAATTTGTTGAAAAGTTTGAATAACTCAACCCTGTAACTTTGACTGAGTTAGAGCTTGGAGTTTTCCTAATCGTAGTTTTTTGGCTTAGCTTGGATGTGTAACATCTATCTCTTGTCCAGGTTTCACTTGATCATTTTTCCACAACCATTTGGTACTTGTAATCAACATATCATTTGATGATTCCTTGTAATTATTTTTCTTCTAGTCCGCATGTAAAAGGATTTACCACATCCGTTGTATCAATCTCCCTTGCAACTTTGGATGGAAACCTTTTCAACTTATTCACCACTTTCTTCAGCTGACTTATGAAAGTTTGGCATGAGACTAACCTATAAATTGAAATGATTTTGAAATTTTTAGTCATTTCATAATCCTTCTCCAAATATTTGAAATTTGATATAATTTTGTCAGCTGAAAGAGCATTAATATTCTCATTGAAAAATTTACATTCGATATTATCAAATTCTTTTGAAATATCATTTATACCATCCATTATTTCCACATGCTTATCATCCAGTTTCTTGATCAAATTTTGCAATACCTAGGATCTAAATTCCATAGATTTTTTAAACTCAAAAAATTTAGAATTATCAGCAATTACTCCTTCTTCAAGGATTAGTTATAGGTCCATGTCTCTAATTTCTCTCCATGTCCTCAAATTCAAATTCAAATTATTATTGTCCTCAGAGAGGACTTCATCTATCTTGTGAATGGAAGTTCTTTCTATTTGTAAATCATTATACAATTAAACATCGGTTTTGATCAAAGAATTAGCTTCTTGAAGTATACACTCTATCCATCGATCTAGTTATATTCCCTTCTAACCTATCTTATCAATTTCATAATATGAAATATCATCCAAAATGGATGAAACTGTCAAATTATTTGTAATTGAAGGATCAGTAGTTGGATTGGGTTGTGTTAATTTCCTTAAAAGAGAAGTAAGTTGTTCAACCTCTGAGTTTAATTCATCTTTGGAAGCTTTATGTTTATCACTTTTTTCCAACAAATTTCCAAGGGCCACCATAACATCCTTTTTGGTGCATTCATGTGTTTCCTTTCCTAGTGAAAATCTAGAGATATGATAATCTTCTATCGTAATGGTTTCTTTGGTTTTCCTTTCAATGGGAGTAGGTACCTCCTTGAATCTTTATCCTGATTCACTTATTGATAAATTAGAGATGATCCTTGGTCATTTTTCCTTTCTCTTTGGAGTAGGTTCTTACACGCTCAGATCTATCACATATACAAGAGGCACGTTATTCTTGTGCTTTGGGGATTGGTGATATAGCCATTCAATTATAGTAGATGTGGATGAAAGTGGCATCATTGGTTCAGCACCTTGAGCACTAGATAATAAAATAACAATGTAATATACCTTGACAATGAAATGGAGGTGGTAATGATAGATGGGGTGGAAGTGAGAATAGCCTCGGGAATAGACATAACACAGATGGAATTTGAAATGGAAGGAAATGAAATTTTCTAAGAAAATGGAGTGGAAACTGGAGACCTAATAATTTCCCCTACTGAGAGAATAGGATGAGATGAAAACACTTGGGCCATGGATGGGGATGGAAAAGAAAAGAATAGTAAAGGAGTAGTAGATAATGATAGGGAAAGTGGAGTTGAATATGGTAAAAATGGTAGTGAAGGAGGGGGTGGAAAATCATGTGATACAACTAGGGAATCGCTAAGTTCAATGAATTCTGATACTTGTGTTGTAGAGGAAACAACCTTAGCAGTAGGAAATTTTGAAAGAGAAGAACTTCCAACAACAAATGAATCCTTCCTTGGAGTTATATTGGCATTTTTGGGTATAACTTTTTCCTTTTGTGGGTGTAGGGAGACTCAATGTTGGTTAGGATTCTATTCTTACAGATTGATCTAATCCTTTGGGTAAAATTCCCAAGGTATCCAACCAATTATATTTCCTTTGTAGAATGGGCCTATTCCTTTCCTTAGTATTGCAACATTCCTCTTAGTACCAATCAATCCATGGAAAAGCTTGATTGGAAAAATTATTACTCCTATACATTGGATCCAATACTTCATCATCATCCTTCATTCCTTTCAGAATATCTGTAATAGTGAATTATTTGACTTCATCAAAGGTGAACATTTCATATTCTCTTTGTCTGAGAATAATATCATCCTAAAAGTGAATCCAAATATCCTCCAACTGAGGAATGTGAGAAATAGCCAATCCTGTTTCACTGAACTTACCCCAGTATTAAAATTTCGTTATGGGGTGGGAAGTTTGCAAGGTAACTTTAGACATTTATCCATCCACAGTCTTCAATTTTTAAATACTTGTACGAGTATACCTTCCTAATGAAATAGGAAACTGGGCTTTGGCCTTATGTCATTTATTTTGAATTTTATGGTAATCCAACAATTTTCTAACCAATTCTAACAAGACACATATATTGGTAGGACATCTTGGTAATTTTTTTCAGTCATCCATGAAACCTAGAATCCTAATATATATGTGAATGTCAAGAATTGAAGATAAATGGCTCCCCATTCCCTTACCTCTTTAAAATCTTTGTCATAAATTCTTTGATTATACAATTTTTTATCAAAACGATAAAGGAGGATAGCAAAAAAGGCATCATTGACCCTATGAAAATGTTTTTTCCCTTCTTCTATTACAATTTGAGGATAAAATTCATAAATATGCAACACACTTCTAACTCCTTTTGTATTCAAACAATTGAATTCTCCCATGGAAGCTACAACATAAACAAGGAAGGAAGTCATGAAGAAGTTTTTAGAAGTCAAGACATTACTCAACTGAAAACAAATTGAGTTGCTAATATGTTTCCCCCATCGTATGAACTTATTGTTCTTAATATTAGCAATATAAAGGAACATCCATTCTTGAAATTTTTTTGCTGAAGGGAGACCATAAAATCTACAGAACAATACAATAAGATAATTTACTTCTTGGATGAAGTCTGAGCGAAACAATGTTTTAGGAAGTATGGTGACATTTTTTGCTAAGTAACTCTTCATCATGACCTTTGTACAAATTTTATTTTCTTTATCCCAATGTTCAATTATGGCTTCTGGTGAAATTTTTACATATTCTTCAACATCTAGAAGTTTGAATAAATCTTTGAAGAAATCACTGTATTGCCTAATCATGACCTTACCATTGTCATCTCTTTCTGATTTAGAATACTTATCCAATTGAGTTGTTGCGGTATAGATAAACTAAAGGAAATGCATGGATGACAGAAAACCCACAACAAGAGAAAGACCATAAGCGAATATGGCCTGCATCCAAGGTTTCTTATTAGGGTCCTTTAATCTTTCCCATAAGTATGGAAAATCCTCTTATCCAACAAAAGCATCTCAAATATTCCATAAATATAAAGATAGGCATGAGTGAGGAGAAACTCCTAACAATGTGTACTTAATTTTTCCCTTGCCCTTGGATGAGGAAGTTGACATTAATATAGAATGTGGAATCCAATTGACAATTGAATTTTTTTAAGAAACCTTAAAGGTTATGAAATTTTGAAGTTCGAAGGTCTTAAAATGGAAAACTCCAAAGTAAAAACATAAAAAATCCCAAACTCCTCAAAGTTCTGAAACCATGAAAAGTGAATATCTAAAACTCCGACCTCTGACACCCCAAAAGCACTACTATATCTAACCTGTGAAATCTAAAACCCAAAAATAACTGCTAACTCTGAAAATCTGACCTCTGAAACCCTGAAAGAACTGTTAACATCAAAACTTTGACCTCTGAAACCTCAAAATGAAAACCCTCAAAGCTCTAAAATTGTTGAAAGGCACAGTTTCCAGAAAATGAAAGTTAAATTTTCTAAGGATCTGAAACGAACTTGTTACACAATCCTTGGACTTGATGAGACTATATTCCTGCATGAATTGAAGCTTGTAGTATTGAGAAAAATAATTGAACAACATGGTTAAAGATGAATGGCGGATGATAGGAGTTTCCATGTGAAGCAAGAAAAGAAGAACAAATAAAAGAGAAAAAAAAAATCCCCGTATCAATCATAAACCAAAAAGAATAAATAACTTAAAATTTTACCTTGAAAGTGATGCCTTGAAAGTAAAAAATGGTGTGGTAAAATCAAGGTGTTAGAGAAAAGCTAGGTGAAAAAGACAGGTAAAATTTCTAGTTTATATAGGGAACCCTAGAATTAATGATCGAAATCCGACACATTTGGGGGTAATTAAAAAATAAATTTTAATGGAAGCTCCGAAATTGTAACCCCAAAAACTATGAAATGAAGCATGATCATTACAATGTGCAACCGAAAGTCCGAAACCCCAAAGGGCCGCAGTTCCTAAATTTCAAAACTTTGGAGTTTTAGACTTCAAAACATGGTAACGAAATTATCCACAAAGGTAACATTAAACTTTGAAACCTAAAATTCCAAACTTCCAAAATTTTGGAACTTCGTACTTCAAAGACGGACAATGAAAATAACGTAAATGCTAATGAGAAATTCAAAACCCAAAAGTCCAAAGTTCCAAAATTTCATAATTTCAGGCTTTCGGATCTTAGAACTTTAAAGTATATTTTTTTGTAATCAACAGAAAACATTGAAACAAGAAGACCTATGAAATCCAAATTTTGAAATATTCAGACTTCAAATTTTGGAAAAATTTGAGATTTTGAAAACAATTTTAGGCTAGAAAACTCTACTGAAGGTTCATGGAATTTCAAATGTTGTGAAAACACCTTCCTATTAAGGTAATTTTTCAAAGGTTAACAGGTAGTAGCTCAAATTTGAAATAAATGTAATAGATACAGAACATTCTTTTCCAAAGGCTAGTTTGTTGTTTTAATGGATTTTTTCCTAGTGTGGGTTTCCAACATTAAATCATGTCTTTGTGTGCTCTCACTCATTATTATTGCTTGATAATAATTACTTACTTTCATGGAAACAATAAAAGTGAATCGAATAAATTATTAAATTTTTAATAGACACTTATTAACCCCCCTCTCAGTGTCCTGGTTATCAAGAATTGGTGTCAAATCCTGGTCCTCTTCAATAAACTATAAAATCTTGGAGGATATATTTGTATATAAAACATGGGTGTGCCAGCTAAATCAATCCTAAAAAATAAGTATGAAATTACTCAAGCCTTGATTGTTTTGTTAAAGAAGGAAATCAAGCTCTTGGAAGTAAAACATGGTCAAGAAATGAATGAAATGATGTCAATTTTTGAGAAATTGTAATAGGATTTGAGAGAAAAAGAAAATACTTTCCTGAAACATGAAGAACAACTAGGGAATTTGAAGGTTGAGTTGGAAGAAGCCACAATCAAACTCGATGACCTACACAGAAACAAAATGCATCCTAGCGATGAATAAGAATTGTTGTAAAAATGAAGCAAATCAAAACGGAGTAGAGCATGATCTATATGAAGCAAATATCTAAGGAAAGATTTAAGAATGTGAGAGAATAAATGAATAATTAAATACCCTAAGAGATGAACTAGAACAAGAAAGGAATATAGAATTGAAGCATGATTTAAGTCAGGTATCTTTTAAAGTATGTTTTGAGACCAAGAAGGAGAATAAATAACACAAGAAGACCATTAGGCATAAAAATTCAAGGAGACTCTAGTGTGAGTTTTATGGAATATGATTTTCATACAATATTTTTCGACATAGAGCTAGTAACTACATGAGTAAGGTAGAAAAATAACACCCATGGAGACATTGTAGAGAAAAGAATATAGTGTGTGTCGATTACAAAGACAAAGGTCACATAGCCAAGTACTGCATAGAAGAACCATAATCTCAATATTGGGATGAAGATTAATCAAGATGTAAAAACCATGTTGTATTCATAAAATTTCATGGGGAAAGGAAATTTTCCATGCACTGTAATGAACTCCCAAAATATAACTACAAGCTGAAAAGGATAGAAAATAAGACATTGAAAGGAAATGCAAACTCTAAGAAAGAAGGGATTAAAGTTAATCTAAAGAGTCAAGGAAACCAGCTATAATCCTGATAAGACAAATCAAGACAAGAAACTATTATGGGAAAACGATGTAGATACTCATCTATTAATTACAATCATAGGAGTGTCTATAATAAATAAGACAACATGAAGTGATGATAAATACAAGAAGGAAGAAAATTCTAGTAGAAACAATGAAAAATTTCTTCCTCAAGAAGTTTTATAGAAGTTGTATGAGTTGAAACATGTTTTCCTATCAGGAACTCAATCAATAAGGGAGAACTCAAGTGATATGATTGCCACAATAAGGAATGCATCCAAGAAGAATAACAAGATAACAAGGACAAAAAAGGAAATAATTGAGTCATCATGGTCCTTTTATGAATTCCACCTAATTTTAGAAGACTTCATAAGATGGTATGCCTTCTCTAGGATTCTATAAGGTATATACTAGCTGAAAGAAGCATTTAATTTTGATTTGTCTACCAATATACCAATCAAGTATTCTTCATAATGAAATTGATTTATTTTGTCAAAGTTAATCATGAATGAAGGTTGACATCAGTAGGTGTTTAGTGAAGTCTCTATCATATTGACAAGGTATGAAAAATACAATAATTATGTGCTTGTTCTCATGCTTATGTGCTAGTGATCATTAAAACTCTTAAATGTCTCTTGTCAAGTTCTTATGTAAATAGTGAGTGGTCAAGAAACCCTAGTTCTATATTGTACTTCT
This sequence comes from Taxus chinensis, assembly GCA_019776745.2. Taxonomy (NCBI): domain Eukaryota; kingdom Viridiplantae; phylum Streptophyta; class Pinopsida; order Cupressales; family Taxaceae; genus Taxus; species Taxus chinensis. Next base: position 65,145 of record JAHRHJ020003265.1, on the reverse strand, counting down.
CTAAGATTTTAAGATTGAATCATAGTTGATACATATTCTCTCAGGTTGTTTCCAAGACATAAGGGTCTCAAAAATAAATTTCAATGTTTTTGAAAGGTGTCTAGTAGTCTGGTGTGATATTTTGACTCAAGCTAATCCAAAACGGTCCACACATTGTGTCATTTTGACCATAGTTCTTATTAAGTTTTATTTGGATCTGAGAAAATGTCCATGCTTAAATAAGTGTATCAGTGGATTGCATGTGCTCATAAGGATTAAAATATAGGTAATTACTTATCCATCATATTTTTTTGTTACTACACTCAAGCTATGAATCTTGGGAGAAGCTTGTTGGTCAAAAACCTACTATGACGAGGTGTTATAATTGTCAAAGAATGTAAGTTTTGGTAAATGTGAAGACATTATATTCGATATATTTTCTCAGCCACAAGTCATGTCCCTAAACATCAGTATGAAAAAATAGAGCATATCCAAATCTTGTAGTAGGGTCAATGGTGGTGAGTTTCACGCTAAGTAAAGCTATGTTGTGGTAGCTCCCTTTTGCAAACACAATAAAATATGAATGTTTAGTTGCAGAGACCTGAAAAGGAAATATTCAAAGGATGAAAATGAGAGTAGTAAAAGAAAATTAAGGAGCTCCATATTTTATAAAGTCTTAGGAGGGTCATGTTGTATTTTTATTGTTTAAATGTCTTGTTCTTGAGAGCATGATTAGACTTATGTCATGTGTTAAGTGATGATATATGATTCAATAAATTTCTTTACAAACTGAGATCCATGAAGATGGTTGTCATAGGTTTGAAGAAAAAAATCCAAATTCTACATTTTTTTTACAAAAAAACTTATAGATTTTTATACATTCTTACCCTAGGCATTTCCACAGTTAGGGTTTGTAATAAATAATGTACTAAAAACCCTTAATCAAGAAATTTTTCTTTGAAAATTAGAATATATGATGGTAAAGAGGTATAATATCTGTTAGAATAATTTTTTTTATTTTTCATTGGTCATATTAAGATATCTTCTTGATATTTGAGGACAGGGACAATCATGTATAGTCCATGGATAATCAAGAACAAACATTTACAAAGGAACTAGCAATTATGTGTGGAATTAGATCTTGAAAATTTAGGTCTAAGTAGATCTCCTTAATGGGTTCCCAAATATGTATTTATAATTATTGAAATATTTATGGTGAAAATAAGGATGTATTAGGGCTAATTGGCCTTGTGAAAGCTAAAAGAGTTAAAAAGGATGACACACAGAAAATATTGATGATTTAGGTCCTTAAACTTTCTGTGCATATTATTAATGATGAAAGGAATCTAATAAATCTTATACTTATTCCTAAATAGTTATTAAATACCTAAACAATGATTGTACCAAGATGTCTTTCCTTAAAGGTGTTGTTATGGTGAAATCACAACACCCATGATTGTTTACAAGTGAATTGGTGAGGCAGTCAGTTTGATTTTTAAAACATGGAATTATCCCAAAGTGTGGGACTTTGTAATTGGGATAACTATCTGGAGAAGATCGTATTCCTATCCTAACCTAGTGCAAACTAATCCAAAGTGCAGAGAGTTAAAAATATAATAATAATCTAATGTTTTCCCAAGGAGACAGAGTTAGAGAAAATGGATGAAAATTAAAACCTACTCTAAGGGAAGGTGATGCACCAAGAAGGATGTTGAACAACCTGCCATAATAAACATAGCACTTACCATAACCTTATAATAAAAACAAAAACAATACACAATAACTTTGCATAAAATGAAAGATTATAGAGTTGCAATCGAACACATGGAAGAGGGATTGAAGCATCCACATATATGATTTTATTACTCTCAAAGTTGACATAATACATCAAACTTCGGGCTCAGAGGAAAATATTTAATATTACAATGTTCAATAGAGAGGTTTGAAATCTCCACCAATCTCTTACAGATAAGAAATAAGGGAGTGGGCACATACAATTTTTCCAACCTTTTGAAAAGAGCCCCTCCTTACAATATATAGGAAGAATGAAAGAAAGAAAGAGAGAAGGAATTAATAAATATTGAAATTCAACCAGTCCATGTTAGTGCATTAAAATCACATGCAACAATGTATGGGTGCCACTATGCAAAACCCATACCTCCAGTGTAATTTCATAGAGGATTTCCTTGTTTCTTTGAATGAGAAGTTGATGCCCATACCTTCATCATTTACATGGATAAGTGTTGTATGTCGTAAGCTTGAATCCACGAACAAATAAAGATTAATGAGAAAATAATCAATGCACAAGTCAACAAAAATGTTGTAAGGAAAAATACAAGTAATATAAGTTTGTTAAACATAAAATTGAGAATTGATTAAAGTGATGAAACTTTTGGAAAACAAGAAGGTCTCAAGATTAAAGATTATTTCCTATTCCTGTGTTTAGGTATAACATATGTAGAGACTTAGTCTATCAAAGGGTTTTTTCTTAATCCTAATCTAATATTTTACTAAGGAGATATTCTTACTAGAATGAATATAGAAATGAAACAAAGCTAAGCTATATAGTGATGCACCAAAGGAATGAGATGAACACTTATTTTTGCTAATAGACACAAACCAACAAAATGCCCTCATGATAATTAAACAAAGGCTATAATGATGTAAAACGATCACTAGGTGAAATGCAAACACGATGATATTTTGCAAGATAATAATAATATAAATATATCATGGGCATATACTATCAATATAGAAATAACTCATCTATAATATAAGATGCTAAGAAGGAGCTCTAATAGAAGAATCATGATTAGGAAAAAATGATCTCCATACAAGGTACATGGCTATTGACTTAGCGTAAGATTTATTGGTTATCATACTTAAGCTTTTTTGGTCCGTTCTATAGCGTACATATGTATTTTTAAAACATGCATAAAGGCATGAGTTATTACAGGGATTAAAGCTAAGTGTGAAAAACATGAAGTACAATGTATGTTAAATTGTTGTGTAGGTTTAATGCGTCTGTTTTTTATTTCAGGTTTACTCTTCTTCAATGCGAAGAATGCCATATGAATGAACTCATATGAAGCATATATACTGAAGAACATTGAAGACCTTCACTGGGATGTTTGGGTAACAGTAGGAGTGAATAGTGAAGGGCAAGAACATGTCAAAGATAAGATTTTTCTACAACCATATAAAATAAGTACATGGTTACTTTGTCTGTATGACCTTAGGGGTATGATGCACGAATCATATAATAACTAACATAATTCTCAAATTCTTCTTTATTACTAGGCTATCGGATGAAAACCCCTTCCTGAATTTTAGCAGTGTGCACACACTCAGCTTACATGGGACGAAATAGGCTCTACTCAATAGCTACACATAATTTCAACCTGTGTCTAGTTCACTCCTTAAGGATCATATCAAATCATTGAAGCTTGTACAAGCCTCCCAACATGGCCTATTTTCTACATTGAACGTAATTCAACCAACTTACCCCACCTTAGAGACTTCGACATGTATCAATAGGCCTCGTGATTGCTTAAAAGTCCTGAGGATTGAAGATTTTCCTTTGTAGGAAAGTCGAGTTGACACTTTTCGGCTTCTGTAGATTTGTGGAATTTTCAATCGCCAAATTCCTCTTATTTTTTAGGGCTCTGGGATACGTGGTGAACTCACTCTGATTTTTTTCTACACCTTGGGACCAACTCATGGAGATGTGCCATTAAGACACTTGGCATTCTCCACTTACACTTTTATAATTAGCCAATTTTGAGGCACACCTTGTCTACCATTTGACCCTATTTTGACCATTTTCTACATGGAAGGGATGGCATGTCAAGTCTGAGTTATCCACCCTATATTTCCCTCCCAATTTTGTACCAAGACGACTGACACTTTATTTTAGTTGAAAACTTTTCAACGCCCCGAAATTTCTTCAGGTTTTGGATGTGTGGAAGACTAGTGCAAGTTTGAGTCTCCACCTTTTTGGATTCACCTTTTGAGAAGCACCATTAAGACATGTGGCTCCTTCTGCAACCTTTTGACCATACTTAGTCATTTTTTCTTGGACCTTTCCCGCAACTGTTTTATGAGCCTATAAAACTTTAGATCCTTGCCATTTTTTCCACCTCTTGCTCCTATCCTCTCTGTGGCACCATGATTTCTTCTCTAACCCTGACAATTCCATTGTTGAGTCTACCTGTAACTTACAAAATGAACATTAAGACATGAAGCGGATTGAAAATTTTATTTCTTCTTGTACAAGGGCCATTTAATTTCTCTCAACCCCACCACTTCATCATTGAGTCCCCCCTCAACTTTAGTGTCTTCAAGTAGATTTAAGATATGGAAACCCTCAAAAGAACTGTTTCTTCTATTTCTTCTTGTGCAGGATCAAATTTGACTTTCTCAAGCATCTATTTATTCACTTTGTCTACCAGTTTTGGAACTCAAGCTCATGGGTCTGAATTGTTTCCCTTCATGTTTTCTTTATGTGTAGGGAAAACCATTTTTTTGACCAAATTTTCCCGTGGAGTTAAATTTGGGATAACAATTTGGTGACTCATGGGGACATCTTCTTACTAGATGAAGAGACTAGTGGCCTTGAAGCATCCATTAGGCATGGAGTTGAGGATGTCAGTCTGATTTAGATTCTTTTTACCTCTGATTCGTAAGCATGAATTTTGGCGCTCTGAAATTATTGGGACAAGAAACCTTGAAACAAAGGTTTCTCAAAGTAGTAAATTTTTTTTGACCCAGTGTTCATCCACCTCTATGAATGGACTGAACAAGAGCAACAAAACAACACCATGAATATATACAAAATTTGTTAAATCAATACATGTTGTAAGCAGAACATATAGAGCGTGAAAATAACTTAGGAGAAAAGCAACCTAAACTACAAGAAGACAATGTGCACAAGCACTTAGAGGAAAAGAAACTATGCTAATTTGTACAAGAAGAAATGCTTCCCTCTAATAGTAGTGTTTAAGATAGAATGCATTCATGACAATCTATAACTCATTGCCATCTAATGTATTTAATTGAAAAGCATTTGAATACTTTTACATTTTGTGAGCCATAAAAGGGCCACTCCAGATGGCATGAAATTAGTATGAGTGTCTCCCTAGTTTTTCTTAGTCTGCATCCCATTTCACCACATAGGTATCAATGCTTACTGAAAAGTCCTTGCTCTACCCTTCTTGTTAAAGCATCTTTTAATTGAGGCATGATCCTTCTCCATACTTTGAAGTGCATGCTTTCTGGTTTCTTCTAGTTCCATCAAATCTACATACCTGGCCTCCATTGGTTCAAATTAAGACATCTCCAGTTGGATCTTAGGAGTTCCAATTCTAGAAACTCTAGTGATATAGGAAACACTACCTCCTTCACATAAACAAGCTTGAATGGGGAGCTGCCTATAGAATCTTTTGGGCATTATACTATCATCCACAAGGCTGATTTGAGATTTGTATGCCAGGTCCTCTAGTTTTCATCGAGGATTCCTCCTGATGATCCTTAATAAGTTCTTGTTTGTATATTCAGCCTGACCATTACCTTCTTATGGGTTGAATAGTTTTATGAGGTGTGTTGGTGCTCAAAATGGTCTCACCCCATTTGTGCCCTTGAAACAATTATTGATTCAAGGCCTCTATCATTTTATAATTCCTTGTATTATGTTTGGCCAATCTTTTTTACCATTTTAAATCTGCTCCTGGGTCGAAGATCATATGTGGGTATGTATTTGTCTCATGTTTCCTTTATTCCTCTGAAAAATCTCTATATTTTGGGTCTCCCATTCTCTGTCCCTTCAAAACTCACGTTGTCCCATTTTCTCCATTCTCCACAGTCAGAGCTTTTTGTTCTTTCCATTTTAGCCCTAGGTACTCGAGGAGAAATGAGTTTATGGGCCCCTAAGGATCGTGTTTGAGCCTTGCAACAATCTAAATTCTTTGTCCTTGAATAAAACCTCATTTTCTGGCTCGAATGGATGTTTATCTATGTTTTACAGTTTGATGGGCATTTCTCCTGGTCAAATTTGCATCATTCAGTCGATAGGGAAACTTATCACCTCTTGGTTAGATGCAAATCAACTTAATACTTCAGAAATTCTATAAAAATCCTCAACTTTAAAATGTGTCCACGTGGAGGAACGATACTCATTTAAGAATAAATTTTTTGGTTTAGCTTTAAAGTAGCGCCGGGAGGACACGTGGAGGGTTGGCAAGAAAGAGACACGTGGAGGCTTCCACTGGGTTTCTCATACTGAGAAAAAATTCAAAAGGTGTTCAGGAAGTCTAGGACACATGGAGGAATGATGCTCATTTGAAGATCTGATTTGGGGCTTTGCTTTAGAGTAGCGCCGACACAACATGTGACAAGCTTGAGCTCATTCAAGGTCTCTTCTTTGGGAACCATCTTGAATTTCTGTCATGGAGACACATGGACGAACCACGCATGTTCATGGATTAGCCCTTGAATTTCATTCTAAAGAAGTGCTAGGGTAAAACGTGGAGGCCTCTACACACATTGCATTTTACTTATAATTTTCAACAGAAAAGAGGGGACTACTTTGGAGCTTGACAGGTGGTGCCTTCCAATTTCTGAGCTTCAAGCCTTCAGGAAGAATTATGTCTGGAGCAGGACACATGGCGAGCCCATGCTCATTTAAGTTATCAAATTTTTGGGACCGCCTCAAGGTGTGCCATGGTGACACATGGCAATTTGAAAAGTCATAACGGGCGGGGACGCAGACCATCGGAGGTAATTCAATTTTTTTGCCTCTTTTCTTCATAAAGGTTAAAATAGCAAAAATGGCCCGCAATCTCGATTGGAAATAGTCAATGTTTTTCCATAATCAACGGCAGAGGTGCGGACCCACAGAGGAAAATTGGAAAATTTTCCTTTTGAGAAAAAAGAGTTAAAAGTAAAAGGGGAAGCGTAGTCCCGATGGGACCCACATTGGGACACATGTCAAAATTATTTCTCAAGGAAGGAGCTCTGGGGAAAACTTGGAAAATTTTCTTTTTTCCATAAGAGAGTCAAATGGCAGAATCTCTCCACGTTTCTTTTTAGGCCCACCTCAGGACACGTGTCAGGCCCATTTTCAGAAGTGGAGGTGTGGGGAAAAATGGGAAATTTTTCCATTTTTGCAAAAGGGTCAGAAAAGGTAAAAGGAAGCCCCTGAGCCTATTTTTGCATCTTCCACGTGGATGGCCCACATTCAAAATCAAAGATCAATGGCTTCTGAGTGTTCAAATATGAATTTTCTTCCATTTTTTCTATAAAACTCCTGGGAGTGCGAGTCTTCATGATTTCTTTATATTTTCTACATGCCAAACAGAGGAGTGAGTTAATTTTTATATCTAAAGTTTTGTGGGAGAGATCTAGAGACGTCTTTCACCATTAGAATAGTCTAACTCTTGGGCCTGATTTGGTTTTACATTTTTCTTCTCCTGAGGACGCAAGGGGTAAGATTTGATTGATATGGGGCGGAAGTGGTTGGTGAATGCATGGAGGCATGTTTTTCTTAAGAAATGAGTTGAATGTGGGGGGAAATCAAAGATATTTTCCTAATCGGTCGAGTACCTAGATACTTTTACAGATCTGATTATGTGAATAATGAAAGAATCATGGCGAGCACTAGTGCATTTAAAGTTTTTGGTTTTTGGGAAGAAGGGACTTTGCTGGAAATGTTATAAATGGCATGAATTCATCGTGAAAATGGTTGGGAGTTGTTTGTGAAAGATCAGGACTGATTCTCTCCAGCAGATAAAGCTTGACAGAGCCCATCCATTTTGAGAAGTCATCTAGATAAGGTTGTATATCTCTCTTTATGTCAAATTTGATCATGTCAAGGTGGTTGCAAGTGTACAACAATTGAAAATCTTTGAAATTGTTCTGGAAACTTTCCCTTTCTGATCAATTTGATCAAACTTTGGGTTATTCTATGTGAATCTCAAGTAAAATGTATTTATTTCATCTTTGAATGCATACGAGTAGTTTTTCTTATTTCTTATTGCAATATTATACCAAGATAGGTTCCAACCACATAGGTCTTAGTCCTTGTTATAGTTTAGTGGCATCTACAATTTCATTTCTCAAAAGATCCTTCATTTGGGAGTAGGATAAACGGTTTAAAATCATTTTTCTTTCATTTTGTTGATAGATATTATTTGTAAGCCTCTAGGTGTACCTCAGGCTTGAGTTGGTTTGAATATTGGTGCTTTATTGGGTCCTCTAACTCAAGCCTTCATGACAGAATCCCACAAGTTGTGTGAAATAGTGTTGATCTGGGCCTCCATTGAAGCACATATTCTAGTTGAGGAAACAATTTAACTTTTCGTGGTGTTTTGTTGATTGAATCTTTCCAATCTTCATATACTCTCAAGGATCTAGTGATTCAAGTCCATCCTATGTCCACCTCCCACCAAAATTCATTTAACAACAACCAATCCTACCCGTACTACCCTTGTTTTACTCTATATGACCTACCCAAGAACAAAATCTTCCATTACTAAAGTATGCAAAACATATTAGGGTCTCAAATGTCTTTAGTAACCTTTTCCTTGTTGTGAAGATATCTCCATGATCTGGATGTACCAACTCGTGAGATTCAGATTTGGTGTGTTGATCATATTTTCTTCAAGGTCTTGTTTACAAAATTTATGCAAAAGAAAGGTACATGTATCTCCTTTCAAATGACAGAGGTTACACAATAACTTCTCTTCCCTTGTTTGAAAGGCACAACCTAAAATAGTTAGGAAAAGATCAAATGCTTTTGAGGTGTTATCCATCTCTCCACAAATCCAAGTAACAAAGGGACAACTAGATTTCTCCCTAGCAACAAAATGACATACATTTATGATCTATCTACCTCTAAGCTCCCTGTTGAATCTGTGTTGTTGCTTGGCTTGGAAAGGAGAAAAAATTTGGGTACCAACACTAATGGAGTTGTTTCCAGGGATCTGATTTACGTTGCCAGGAACTTTAGTTCAATTTAATCCACATGCATACATATTTAAAGCCATATCTATTTGACATGTCAATAACACCAACACTAATGGCACCATTGCTAGAGATTACAACGCATACTCAGACCCTGTTTCAAGTTCCAAGTTTTGCATGCGCTTCTTCTAGTATTTGTAAGTTTTTCATGGGTATTCATTGATAAATTTTGGTGAAGAAAGGTCACATTTTTTCGTTTCCAGTTTCTAGTGGTGATAGACACTTGACAGATCATATTTAATGAATTTGCACAACTAAGGTGGAAATCCTTAGTGGCGACTCCCTGTTTATTTGATTTTGATAAGGACCAGTGTCTTAAACCTCTATCAAGTAAAATTTGATACTAATATCTTCAAATCTCTAAGGAAGAAGGTCTTTCTTTGCTGGGGATCCTACTAGGACACTATCTCCACATCTAGGAAAAGAAAAATCAAAAGGAAGAAAATCTTGGAGAGTTGTGGGAGATCAGCAGACAAGAAGAGGGATCTCCATTAATGAAAGTGATTGGCCTATCATTGAAGATATTAGGAAATAAGGGATAAAATATGTGGAATAATCCCTCACAGAATCATAACAGTAGAAACCAATATGCAGAAATTATTATAGATCTCAAATAAAAGTGTAGAATAAAATAACACAACACAAAGAGACAATATTTAACATGGTTCACCTAATTTGGGCTACGTCCACCAATAATCACTTGCTCAGATTTTATTACAAGCCACCACTCTCTCAATGCAATACCCAAATCTTGTTGGAGCTATGCTCATCAAACTCTATAGAATTCACACCCAAATTCAAAACACATCTGCAATGTTACATACATCTACCATATATAATATGTAGACAACTACTTAAGTAGTTTTTCAAAACCATGGGTATCAAAACAATGGGCGAAACTGTCACATAAACCTATGGGTCAAAATCCCACCCATATGAGAAAAACACATTTCTCAGTATATCGGGCATGTTTTAAGGCCAAAAAATAAATTACTCTTAGTGTACAATACTCTTAGTGTATAGTCTTCAACACATTCACACATGAAAATAGGCTCCATAACCTAACAATCTCCCACTTGGAGACTAGTTTTCCTCTAAGCAAGCTTCTCAACCCTTCACTAGTTTTCTTGAAGACCAACCAATGCTGAAAACAACTTAAGTATTTCCCTTGTGACCACCTTGGTCATCATGTGTGCAGGATTCTTACTGGTATGAATATTCTCCAGCTTCAAATTCTCTTCCTCCAAAGTTGTCATGATGAAATGGTACCTTAACTATACATGCTTCATCCTAAAGTGGAAAGTAGAGTTATTAGCTAGGTGAATAGCAGTTTGAATATCACTATGTAACTTTCCTTCCTCCTACTTATGCCAAAAATCCTCAAGTAATTTTTGTAACCAAATCATTTCCTTTCTTGCCTCTATGGCAGTAACATACTCAGCCTCCATGATTGACAAAGCCACCAACTTCTGTAGTTGTGAAATCTAACTTACTGTTGTCCCACCTACATTGTAAACATAACCTGTTGTGCTTCTCCTACTGCCTACATCTCCAGCCATATCTGAATCTACATAACCACACAAATATGTGTTTGATCCACTGTAGCACAAAACTATCCCCATGGTCCCTCTCAAATACGGAATGATCTACTTTACTACCTGCTAGTGATCTCTACCTAGATCACTCATAAATCTACTCACCGCTCCCACAACATGGGCAATATCAGGCCTGGTGCACACCATGGCATACATCAAACTGCCAACCATGATGAGTAAGGTACCTTGGACATCTAATTTCTCTCCTTCTCTATCTTGGGACACTGTTCATTTAATAACTTGAAATGGCCTGCCAAAGGAGTCCCAACCAGTTTAGCAGCCTGCATATTAAACCTCTCAAAGACCTTCTTAATGTACTCTTCTTGAGATAAATTCATCTTTCATTCCTTCCTATCCTGAGATGTCCTCATACCAAGGATTTGTTTGGCTACCCCCAAATCCTTCATATCAAAGGATTCACTTAGCTGCTTCTTGAGTACTTTTATTTTTGGCATGTTTTTACCTATAACCAACATGTCATCCACATAAAGACAAAGGATAATATAACTTCCATCCTAAAATTTATTTATATACATGCAATGGTCAGAATGACATCTAGTATAACCTTGCTCCATCATGAAGCTATCAAATTTCTTATACCATTGACGTGGAGCTTGTTTCAAGCCATACACGCTCTTCTTTAGTTTACACATCGTCTCCTCTTTAACTTTGACCTCATAGCCCTTTGGTTGCTGTATATATAGTTCCTCCTCCAAATATGGATGGAGAAATGCAATTTTTACAACAAGCTGCTCTAATTACAAGTATTTTTTGTAACTATTCTAAGAACAGTTTTAATAGAAGTCATTTTTACTACAGGAGAAAAAATCTCATCAAAATCTATACCTATTTTCTGTGTAAACCCCTTGACCACCAACCGGGCCTTGTATCTTTTCTTTCCTCCTTCCTCTTTGACTCTAAACAACCACTTGTTTCGTAATGCTCTTTTGCCTTTGGGTAGCTTCACCAAATCCCATGTCTGGTTCTCTGTGAGAGCCTGATGCTCCTCATCCATGGCTTGATCCCACTTCTTCCTGGCATCTACCTGTATTGCTTCATTAAAGCTCTCTAGCTCTCCACTATCAGTGAGTAATAAATAATAAAGAGAAGAAGAAAAACATCCAGGTTCTCTTCTTACCCTAGAAGACCTCCTCAATATAGGAGTTTGGGGTTCCTGATGAGGAGGTTCCTGAACTAATTAATGTGTCACTTTTCCATCCGGAAGATCCTCTACTGTTGCATATTCTTTATTGGATTCTTCCCTATTTTCCTGTAACTGCTGCTTATACATGAAATTTTCATTAAATACCACATCCCTAGATTTAATGATTTTCTTGTCCTTAATACTTCAACATTTATATCCAAAGTCATCACCACCATAACCAATGAAAGTACATGTTTCTAATTTAGCCTCTAGCTTGGTCCTATCATCCTTATCTATATGAAAAAACACCTCACATCCAAAGACTTTAAGAAATTAATAATCAAATTTATTACCATACCAAGCCTCCTCTGGTATGCCTACATCCAACGCACTTAAGGGTCCTTTGTTTATCAAGTACATAGTTGTGCTCACCACTTCTACCCAAAAAGAAATAGGTAGTCCTACATGTAACCTCATGCTCCCAGCACATTCCATTATTGTTATGTTCATCCTTTTTGACACCCCATTCTGCTACGGAGTTCCTGGAACCATATTTTCCCTACAAATTCTATTCTTAGAACAATAATTATCAAATTCATTACTGCAATAATCCCCTCCATTATTTGACATGAGACATTTTAGCTTAAGACCTTTTTCATTCTCTACCAATGCTTTCCATTTAACAAAAGTGTCAAATACATCAGATTTGATTCTAATACAATAAACCCAAACTTTCCTTGTTGCATCATCAATAAAAGTAACATAATAACTTGAACCCCCAAGAGATGATACTTGTCTCGGGCCCCACACATCAGAATGCACCAACTCTAACTTACTCTCTTTATTTGTAGGTGTAGCCTTGAGAAACCTTACTCGCTTCTTTTTCGCATATATACAGTCCTCAAAGAACTCCAAACCTATTTCTGTATATCCAAGAAAATCATTCTTTATGATCTTCATGCCCTTATGGCTCATATGACCAAGCCTATATTGCCACAATGTTGTATCTAGTTCTGAAGCCACAAGATTACAAAAATTAATGCTATAAGTGGTTAAATACAAGGTTCCAACCTTCTTAACTCTTTCCACCACAAGAGCACCCTTGGTAACCTTCCAAGAGTCCACAATAAATATCACAGTACAACCATCACTTCCCAACTGCCCTACCAATATAAAATTTCATCTAAATGTAGGCACATGTCTGACATCCTTCAATATCCAAGTATTCCCATTCTACATCTTAACCAGAATAGAACCTTTTCTAACTATGTTACAAGTCTCATCATCACCAAGAAAAACATGCCCAAAATCTCCTTGAACATAATCAACAAAATAATGGCTATGTGGAGTAGAATGGAAAGAAGCCCTTGAATCTAAAACCCAAGATTTAGTAATATTGTGCAAAGAAAGAATCAAAGCATCCTGACATACATTACCCGTTGCCACATTTGCCTCCTTGTTTTCTTCATGTTGTTTCTTCTTATCCTGAAGTTCCTAGGAGTCCTTCTTTGCATGCCTAGACTTTCCATAGTGCCAACATACTATCTTGCTTTTAGATTTTGAACTTTCCCGATCCTTTGATTTTCCATGGTTTCCTCTATTATTTTGTCTCCCTCTAGTTTCCAATGTCAAAGCATTCCCTGAAGTAGAAGATTCACCAGAGTTTTTTCTTCACATTTCCTTGCTTAGAATCACCCCTACAACATCCTCAAACTTCAACTTTGAGTTAGCTAGAATCGAGTTTCTTACTGCCATTACCAGGCTATTCCAACTCTCAGGTAAAGAGCACAAAACTAATAAATCCCTAACTTCTTCATCAAATTATATTGTAACCAAAGCTAGCATATTTACAACTATATTAAAATCATTTAGATGATCTACTACTGAACCATTCTTAGAAATCTTCATATTAAACAATTTTTTCATTAAAAATATCTTATTAGAGGTAGAGGTTATTTTATTCAACTTCCCTAATGCATCCATTAGTTCTTTTGTAGTCTTTTCCTTTGAATTATTAAATAATACCGAAGATGCAAGACATAACCGGATTGTCCCAAGTGCCTTCCTATCTAGCAAATCCCATTCTGCATCCGTCATGCTCGAGGGTTTGTTCACCTTCTCAGACAGTGGAATATAAAGATCCTTCTGATAAAGGTAATCTTCCATTTGCATCTTCCAAGGACTGAAATTTTGCATGTTGAATTTATCAACCCTAGATCTTCCATCATCTGTCATAGCTCGCACTCAAGATAAAAATTTCTTTGTGATTCAATGCTTCAACAAAATAAACTAGGATTTGATACCAATTTTTAGGAAATAAGGGATAAAATATGTGGAATAATCCCTCAAAGAATCACAAAAGTAGAAAATAATATGCATAAATTATTATAGATCTCAAATAAAAGTGCAGAATAAAATAACACAACACAAAGAGACAATATTTAACATGGTTCACCCAATTTGGGCTACGTCCATCAAGAATCACTTGCTCATATTTTATTACAAGCCACCGCTCTCTCAATACAATACCCAGATCTCTTTGGAGCTATGCTCAACAAACTCTATAGAATTCACACCTGAATTCATAACACATCTACAATGTTACATACATCTACCATATGCATAAAACCATATAAATAGACAAATTCTTAAGTAGTTTTACAAAACCATGGGTATAAAAACCATGGACCAAAACCATCCCATAAACCTATGGGTCAAAATCCTTCCCATATGAGAAAAATATGTTTCCCGGTATATTGGGCACATTTTAAGGCCAATTTCTTTTTTCTCAGGTACTGTGCCCCCAAATCCTGCTACCTAGGGCTGCTGGCCCCTAGACCCCCGCTTGAGGCCCAACCCGGCTCCGAACCCCAGAAATACAACATGGAAAGTGTACAATATTCTTAGTGTACAATCCTCACCACTTTCACACATAAAAACAGGCTCCACAACCTAACAGAAGACTACCATTCAAGTGACTCTGAATCAGGTAGCCTCTTTGTGGAATTGAATTCTCCAGCTAGAGAAGGGCCTTCAGTTTATTTTGAAATATTTTCTTCACATTCTACACCTGTCTTTTCTGAGGTAGGTAGGGATATCGAGGAAGCAAGTCCTTTGGGGGATCTCCATTTTGAAATCTACACTCTTGTGTTCCAAGGACCCTCTACCCCTCATCAATTTGTCACCCCTCCAAGATCACCTCCTCAAATCAATATGGCTCAACCAAGACCTTCATTTTGTTGTAAACACTTTTGGACCTATAAATTTTGTATGGAATGGTTAGTTACCCAAATGTAGTGCCTCAAGATGTAAGGAACAGAATTCTTAAGTTCCAGGGAAATAATGTTATTACTGGTGACCAACATCTAAAGCTCTTCCTCAATATGATGGAAGATTTTGAGATTGAGCATGAAGATGTATACATCAAATTGTTTGTTCACACTCTAGAGGAGGATGCTAGGGACTGGTATAAAGCATTTCTAGATAACTCTATTGATTCTTGGGCTGAGATGAGAAATGCATTCAGATTACAATATGGTGATAGGACTGACCCTAGGTTTCTTCTATCAAAATTTGAAAACATCAAGAAGAATCAAAATGAGTCAGTACATGACTTCAATACAAGGTTCAATAAGACCTTAAGGAGATTGCCTATTAGGATAAGGCCATGTGATGAGTCATGTTTGATCAAATATACTGATGCATTTGACAAAAATGTTGCTTACTACTTAAGGGACAAGAACCCTACCAACTTGAGGCAAGCATTCACCATGGCCCTAAAAATAGAGAATAATATCAAGGAAATTGGAAAACCTCCTAAGAGGGAAGGTGTGAAGTTGACTAACTTAGAAAAACCTCAGATAAGCAAGGCTACTGATTTGTAAGAAGTGGTGAAAAATTTGGTAGGGGCTGTCAAGGAGATCTCCTATAAGATAGCCCGAGATGAGAAAGGAGTTGGGTAGAGTTCACAAGGACAACACAAGCAACAAGGCCAAGACAGATTTACAAATCATCAAAGAATTGATGATAGAGGCAAAGGAGCTATTGGATTTGGGAATAGGTAGCCTCAAGGCAGAGAAAGTAGAATGGTACATGATCCTTTGTCTACCAGATTTACTATGGTGGAAGAGAAATAAGTCATTGATTGGTGTCACAAATGTTTCATGCCCCATACTCGTTGTGAAGAAGATCAGCAAGAAGAAGCAAATGATGATGATAAGAGTGATGATGATGTTTGCATGGTGGGATGCTCCACTAGATCACAACAAAGGGAAACCTCAACTGAGGTGATAAGTGCCAGAACTGCTGCCACTTTTTGGGACTACATTCATAGAGTACATATTCTCCCTCCCTCTCATACTTTAGAAGTAGATAATGTACAAGCTTTTGAATTTCCCAATAATGACTTTGAATATTTAAGGGCTTTAATGATAAAAAATTATGATGGAGGAATCCCATCTAAGGAGGATAGGTAATTATTAATGAATGTTGTTGTGGCTCAAGAGAAGGAATATAACACAAGAAGTAAGGTTGTCAAAGGGGTAGGGCCTCAAGCCAAGCCAAAATCTCCCTTTTTAACATTCCTAAAGAGGCTCCTAGGAAAGATCCATCTGCCAAAATCCCTACAGTTCCAAGAAAAAATCATACCCCTCCTTATGCTCAAGCTATCAAGAATCCTATGTCACCCAATGAGTGTGTCAGCTTTCCTTCCAATACTGGCTTGCCCAAGAATGCCCCATATGACATTGCCCAAGTTTTAAGTCAAATCAAAGTCTTTGTCCCAATTGTTGAGTTACTTAGGATTCCTGAGCACAAAAAGAGAGCATTTGAATACTTGGGATTGAATGAAGAGAGGAATTCTTTGGGAAGAAATGTGAACATTGTGAAGAATCCTCTTGTTGAAGAGTCTGAGATACCATCAGCATTAGAAGGGCTAGCTGAACCACCTGAGGTTTATTTGGGGACATCTTTGGTAGACTCTCAATTGAATGTGGATCCATTCTTCACTACTTTGATCATCAAGGATAGGTTGCTCCATAATTACATGTTTGACTCAGAGGCATCATGCAATGTCATGCCTTTGGAGGTCATGAATGAGCTAAATATTAAGGTAACAACAACATATGGGAAGTGCACTACCATGGACTCCAGAGAGGTGCCAGTAGTGGGATGTGTGAAGGGTTTGGTGGTGCAGCTTGCAACCTACCCAGGTAAAAATTTAAAACTTGATGTTGTCATAGTTGATTGCCCAGCCAAGTGGGGTATGTTGTTGTCAAGAAAATGGGCTGCAAGTCTTGGTGGTAGTGTCCAAATGGACATGTCTTATGCCACCATCCCAAGTTGATGGCATCCTTGTCAGGTTATATGGGGAAAAGAAAATGTTGCACCTTATTGAGGATCCCAATAATGCATCCTATGAAGTATTGTATACAAATGTTGATGCTGACAATGTTGTGGTACTTGCTGAGGGAAAAGAGCAAAATATTGAGGAGTCTAAGTGTCTTGAGAAGGTAGGCTCTCCTTGGAATTTATTGTTTGATGGAGCTTGTTCCAAATTTGTAAATGGTGTCAGTGCTGTCCTAATTTCTCCAAGCCAGGAAAGGTTTGTTTTTTCCTTTAAGCTTAACTTTGAGTGTACTAACAACATTGCTGAGTATGAGGCATTGTTTTTAGGTTTAAGAATTTCTTGGAAGTATGGCATCAGGGAAATAATTTTCAAATGAGACTCAGAGTTAGTTATCAAGCAAGTCAGAAAACTGTATGCCACAAATAATCAACAACTGAAACAGTACAAGCATGCAGTTTGGTAATTCATTGAGATGTTTGACTCCTTTAATATTATGCATCATGATAGGAGGTTTAATGACTTAGGCAAACAAGCTTACAGTGTTAAGGTCTCAGTTTGAAAGTTTTGCAACATCCCCTTATTGTGAATATGAGGTGGAGGTAGTGACAAGACCCTCTGTCCCTGACAATATAAAACATTGGTAGGTTTTTGATGATGAGGCTTAGGTTAGAAGGTTCCTACAAAACGATGGAGAGTTTTCTAATCAAAACATTGATTAGGAGCCAATGGTCTATACAATAGAGGGGAGGGAAACCTTATTTGGCAAAGGCATCATCCAGTTAAAGACCAACACCATTCCTAGAGGGCTGGTTACTCTTGAATCAAATTTTGATAATGCTGACTGCATTATTAATAGGAATATGGCAGCCTTAAGGGATGTTGAGGAGCATGACCTTTGCATGAAGGAGAAACCAAGGAATATTTGGTTGGGCAGTAGTCTCAGCAAAGATGAAAAGTAGTCATACATCTAGTTGTTAATGAAATACCAAATTTGCATGGCTTGGACCTATTAATGAGCTCAAAGCATACAGAGAAGACCTGTTCCAGTCATGAGATTCCCTTAGAGCCCAATGCAAAACCCTTTAGGAAGAAGAAAAGGAAAATTAATCCTCTATTATCTATAAAAATGCAAGAGGAGCTGAAGAAGCTAAGGGATGGAGGAATTATCTAGCCCACAAGGTATTCTTCTTGGGTTGCTAACCTAGTGCCAGTAAGAAAGAAGAATGGTGACATCAGGTTGTGTGTGGACTTTAGGAATCTAAACAAGGCCTCAATGAAGGACAACTATCCTTTACCTAACATGGAGCAAATGTTGCAGTTGGTGACTGGTTTTGAGTTGCTTTCTACTTTAGATGGCTTCACTGGTTATAACCAAGTCATGGTAAAAGAATCAGAAAGGATCAAGACAACCTTCACTACTCCATGGGGAACGTATGTATATGTTAGGATGCCCTTCAGTCTGATGAATGATGGAGCCACTTTTTAAAGAGCAATGGATGTTGCTTTTGCTGGTTACATCAATGAATTTATTATTGTTTACCAAGATGATGTAACGGTGTTTTCAAGAAGGAGAAGTGACCATTTCCTGCACTTAGAGAAGATGCTGATCAGATGTAGGGAATATGGCATCTCACTCAATCCAAAGAAATTCCATTTTGGAGTGCAGAAGGAAAAATTGCTCGGTCACATTGTGTCACAGGAAGGAGTGATGATTGATCCAGAAAGAGTGGAGGCCATCAGCAAAGTTCCAATTCTAAGAACCAAAAAAGGAATTCAGTCCTTCTTTGGGCAGATAAACTTCATTAGAAGGTTTATATCAAAGTTTGCTGAGTTGACTATTCTAATCACTTCTATGTTAAAGAAGGATCAGATCATCAAATGGGAAGAGGCTGCCATCCAAGATTTCAATGGAATCAAAGAGGCATTGAAGCATGCCCATGTTTAGAAGCCCCAGATTATAAGAAACCTTTCCAGTTGTTCTCTTTTGCTTTATAAAACACTATTGCTTCTTTCCTACTACAGAAGGATGATGAAGGGGTTGAGAGACCCATTACCTTTTTCTGTAAGTATTTCAAGGAGTAGAACTAAAACACACCATCATGGAAAAGTGGAATTTTCCTTAGTCAAAGAAAAAAAGGTTTTCATGCCTTATATTTTAAGTTCAAAAGTTGTTGCTTATGTTCCCCATACCATGGTAAAAGACATCCTGTCAGAGATTTAAGTCTCAAGTAAAAGATGTAGATCGGTGAAAAAATTACAAGAGTATGATATGGACATCCAAACCACGAAGTTGGTGAGAGGTTTGGGGTTAGCTAAGCTTATGGTTGAGAGAAACTTGCAGACCATTGAGGTAAATGAGATTGAGGAAGAAAGGGAAGCTATATTTGAAAAATTGATGAGTTCTGAGTGGTACAAGGATGTCATGTTCTATCTCAGACACTTAAACTTTCCTGAGCATTTGGATAAGAACCAGAGAAGGGATCTTAAGTTGGCTTCCCAGAAATATGTCATTACTGATTTTGGGTTAGCATGGAAGAACCCAGAGGGAGTCCTCTTAAGATGCATCACTGAAGATGAAACTCCCAAAGTAATTGATGATCTCCATGGAGAAGTTTGTGGGGGGAATTTTGAATCTATAAGAGTCACAACACATAAGATCATAAGGGCTTTATTGGTGGCCAACTCTTTTCAAGGATGAAACCATGTTAGTCAGAAGATGTGAGAGTTACTAGCATTTCTCTAGAAGGATGAAGGATTCATGCTCCCTACCTTTGCAATCTATGTATTAATTGAAGCCCCATTTAAGCAATGGGGAATGGACTTCATTGGTGAGATTTCAGACCCTTCAAGTGCTAGCCATAAGTGGATTCTTGTAGCCACTGATTACTTTACCAAGTGGGTGGAAGCAATCCCCACCAAGAAGGCTACACACCAAGTTGTCATGGATTTTGTGCTAAAGAATATTATTTACAGGTTTGGAGTACCAGTCAAAATCATAGCTGATAATGCCATGAGTTTCAAGGCTAGACCTCTGGTGGCAATGTGTAAAGGATATGGGATCAATTTAACATATGCCCCTAATTATAATCCCCAAGGAAATGGACAAGCTGAGTCCAATAATAAGAATTTGCTAAAGATTATCAGAAGAACCTTGGAGTTGAACAAGAGAAAATGGGGTGAACAATTGAAGTTTGCTGTCTGGGTTGATAGAATCACTGTCAAAAGAGCCACTGGAAAGATTCCATTTGAGTTGGTATATGGAACTCAGGCCTTCCTGCCCCTGCATATGAAATTATCCTCATATCAGTTCATTCAAAGGCAACTGGAAGATCAAGAAGTGAGTCCTCATGATGGCTCACCTGCATCAACCAGATTTTTGAGCTTGATGAAGAGAGGAGGGCATCTCACCAGAGGCATATAATGTTCAGAGAAAAGCTAAAGAGACTGTTTGACAAGAAGGTCACTCCTAGAGCCTTAAATATTGGAGATCTTGTGCTATTATTGGATAACATGCATGAGGATAAGGGAAAGCATGAAAGTTTGATTCATTGTGGATGCGACCTTACTCCATTGACATTAGAATTGGTGAACACACCTTCTTCTTGAAGGATATAGATTGTGAATTGCTTGAACTTCCTATTAATGGTAGGCATTTGAATTATTTCTTGGATTAATTCCTCTGAATCAAGGTAAAAACCTCTTGTACAAGTGTATAGTTTGTTGCTTGTGTCCTATTTTAATGTCTTTTGCTCATTCTGGTCCTCAGTGATTTGTTTTTGTTGGCTTCTTTGTTTGTTTTTGGAGATGGATATTTGCTGATTCCCTGAAAAGATGACTTCACTACCCAATGGATATTTTGGCACTTGGTCTACTATTGTTCTTGTGGCACTCGTAGGGAGTTCCCATCCCTTGAGTTGGAGCCAATGTTGGTGCTCAAAATGGTCTTGCCCCATCTATGCCTTTGAAAAATTATTCATTCACGACCTCTGTCATTTTCTCCTTCCCCGTATGGTGCTTGGTCGGTCTTATTGCCATTTTTAGTTGCTCCTGGGTCAAGGATCATGTGTGGGTCTGTATTTGTCTCATGGTTCCTTTGTTCCTTTGAAAAGGCTCTGTATTTTGGGTCTCCCGTGCTCTGTTCCTTCAAAACTCACATTTTCTTGTTTTCTCCATTCTCCACAGTCAGAATTTGTTGTTCTTGTAATTTTTTCCCTAGGTACTCGAGGAGAAATGAGTTGATGTGTCCCTAAGGATCGTGTTTGAGCCTTGCAACAGTCTAAATTCTCTATCCTTGAAGAAAACCTCATTTTCTGGCTTGAATGGATGTTTCTCTGTGTTTTACAGTTTGATGGGTGTTTCTCCCAGTCAAATTTGCATCATTCAGTCAACAGGGAAAATGGCACCTCTTGGTTGGATGGGGATCAACTTAATACTTCAGAAATTCTATGTAAAAGCCTCAACTTTAAAAATGGGTCCACATGGAGGAACGACGCTCCTTTGAGAATCAACTGTTATCACCGAATCAGGAAAGATGACATGCATAATATTTCCCTTTATGGTTTTCGGGAAGTCTAGGACAAGGATACGCTCATATATCTTGATCATCGAATCACAACACCCATGGTTTGCATGTTGATAACAAGTGTGTGTGCATCACAGTGTGATTGGATAACATGGGTACTATCTCCAAGTTGTGGGACTTGCTACTTGAGATAGACCTCCAGAGAAAGTTGGTTCTTGCTCCTAAACTACCTGCCACAATCTACTCTAATGCAGGATAAGCTAACTATTCTAATCTAAATTTCCAAGGGACCAGGGAGAGAGAATGCATAAAATGAAAGCCTACACTAAAGCGGTGATACACCAGAAAAGGAGGGTGTGAGAGTAGTCTCCAAATGTGTGAAATACAGAGGCAAAGTGCACACTAGAAGAGGTGATGACAGTTCACCATAATCTAGCAAAATGCATTCACAACAATATTCCAAGCATACACAATGATAATGAATCCCTGCAAGAACATAATAAATAGACACAATATTCTTATAGAAAGATTAAAGGGGCAAGAAGAATGCAAGAAAACACAGCAGGGGAAGATACATCCACAAACTGGTATTTTATTGCTTCATGATATGCACAGTTCAATCTATTACAAGATAAGGGCCTGGATCACCATGCAAGGAGTCCACTACAAGGGCCTGCAACACACTAGCTTCACAAAGCAATTTTGGCAGAGCTTTTCTACCCAAAAACTCTCCCTTTTAGAATGAGCCCAACACTCCAATTTATAGAAAAATGACAAGGAGAAGAGAAGGGAAAACGGAAATCCTGAAATCTGTCCTTCAACCACCTGTAAAGGCATTAAATTGAGTGAAATGATTTTATATTACTTGCAAAAGGCTCCCCATACTATCCCATGTGCTGCAGCAGAGAAAGAATGATGACCATGCCTCTTAATTGCACTCCCAACTACCAAATAAAACACTGTTCTGAACCCGGCCACGTTTTCTTAAAAAACTCAATCAATTTCTGATCAAATCTAGAATTTCTTGATTTCTGTGCATCGGGCTTGGAACCACGATTCCAACGGTACCAATTTTGTGTGATTTCGTTGAGAAATGCAAAAGTTATGGCCTTCTGAGTGCGGGCAGCTATTTTGGGTCTGGCAGGCGTTTTCTGTCATTTGACGGGAATGAGCATTGATTGACTGGAGCCGAATATGTTTCTTTTATTTAAATATATCTGCCCTCATTAAAATTAAGAAATCCAGTTTTTGTGGCATAGAGGACGTCGTGCTCATTCCAGAAAGTCCAATTTTGTGAAAATCGGAGCTCGGAGTCAAAAGTTATGGCCGTTTGAAGTTTCACGGGCCAAATGTTGACTTTTCTTCTCTGCCTTCGGCCGCTTCTACTTTTCACATCCCACACGTCCCTTTGTCCCAAATGTCCCAATTGCGCGGGACAAATGAACCGTGAAATTTCCATTGTCCCTTTTCTGCCGGACAAAGTGGCTGTTGATCCCTTTTCTGATTGGCTTTCGGCTCCTTCGGCTATCCGCGTCCCGCGTCCCTTTGTCCCACTTGTCCCAGTGCTGAAGTTCCCTGTTTCAGCTTCTCATCCCAACTGTCCCGAACTGTTTGGGACAAATTTTCCCGATTCACCCGGTTCGGCCGGTTTCGCGCCCTTTTGTCCCAACTGTCCCGGTACGAAAGTTCTCATTTCGGCCCGGTTCCGGCCGGTTTGTGTACTTCACGTACCACCGGTCCCAACTTTTGGGCTGCCTTAAGTCTTTTTGGCCAACTTGGCCTTCGCGTACAAACTGCCCAGATGTCCCAGACTGCCTGAGCCTTCAACAGTTAGTCAATTTTTCCTCTTTTTCGGCCAACCTCGGATTTCCGCGTCCCGCGCGTCCCTTTGGCCCACTTGTCCCAAATGCTGCGTAGACTGCCTGGCGGCCTTTCAGCCAGTTCGCGTCATTTGTCCCTCATGTCCCGATACTGCCCGGGGACTAAGACTTAGCCATTTTTCACAATTTTTTCTGGCCCGAGCTTATTTTTTGCAATTTTTCTTACCTTTCCTCAGAACTTTCTCTCTTCTACTTGGACAGGGGAGT
This sequence comes from Taxus chinensis, assembly GCA_019776745.2. Lineage (NCBI taxonomy): Eukaryota > Viridiplantae > Streptophyta > Pinopsida > Cupressales > Taxaceae > Taxus > Taxus chinensis. The sequence goes on along the minus strand of JAHRHJ020003265.1, from coordinate 41,453 downwards.
TAGAAAAATATGAGGGGACCCTAGAAACATGACTTTTCACCCTAAATCAATATAATTGCTTGGGACTAAAGAATTTGATGCATGTTATCAAAATTACCTTGGGGGTGAATTTTGATAACATTTTGGCACTGGGAGGACACGTGGAGGATTCCGCTGCTTTCCAATACTTAGAAACTTTTTTATGCAAAAGGTTGCACTTACAATTTGGCAGAATATGACACATGGCGAGCTTGTGCTCATTCAGGGTCTCTGCTTTGGGCGTCATCTTGAATTTGTGCCATGGAGACACGTGGAGGAACCGCGCATGTTCGGGGATCAACTCTTGGGTTTCATTTTGAAGAAGCACCAGGATGACACGTGGAGACATCCACTTGCTTTGTATTTTCTTAGACTTTTCAATGGCCAAAAGGAGACTACCTCGGAGCTTGACAAGTGGCACCTTCTGCTAAGTTCAAGCCTTCAAACAAATATTGCCGTAGTAGGACACGTGGCAAGCCCACACTCATTCAAGGTATCAAATTTTTGGGACTGCCTTAAGTTGTGCCGTCATGGTGACACGTGGAAATTTGAAAATTCATAGGGGCGGGGAGGCGGACCATCAGAGGAAATTCAAAATTTTTGCCTCTTTGCTTCATAAAGGTTAAAATAGAAAAAATAGCCCGCGAGCCCGATGGGAAACAGTCAATGTTTTTCCCTGGTCAATGGTGGAGGTGCGGACTTTTGGAGGAAAATTGGAAAATTTTCTCTTTGAGAAAAAAGACTTAAAAGCATAAAAGGGGAAGCGTAGTTCCACTGGGACCCACATTAGAGACATGTGTCAAAAGTAAAGGGTGAAGCTGCGAGGAAAACTTGGAAAATTTTCCTTTTTTTAAAAGAGAGTCAAATGGTAGAATTTTTCCACGGTTCCTTTGGGGCCCACCTCAAGACATGTGTCAGGCCCATTTTCAGAAGTGGAGGTGCAGAGCAAAAGGTGATTTTTCCATTTTTCTAAGGGTCAGAAAAGGTCAAAGGAAGCCCCGAAGCTTATTTTTGCATCTTCCACGTGGACAGCCCACATTCAAAATCAAGATCAATAGTTGTTGAGTGTCTAAATCTAATTTTCCCTCCATTTTTTCTGTAAAACTCCTGGGAGTGTGAGTCTTCATGATTTCTTGCTATTTTCTACATGCCAAACAAAGGAGCGAGTTAATTTTGATATCTAGAGTTTGGTGGGAGAGATCTGGAGACGTCTTTCGCCATTAAAATGGTTTGACTCTCAAGCCTGATCTTGTTTTCCAGTTTTCTTCTCCTAAGCACGCAAGGAGCCAGATTTGATTGATTTGGGGTGGAAGTGGTTGGTGAATGGATGGAGGCATGTTTTTCCTGAGAAAAGAGTTGAATGCGGGAAGAAGATTGAAGAGATTTTCCCTTGAGCACCTGGAGAATTTTACAGATCTGATTCTGCAAATCATGAAAGAATCATGGCGAGCACTGGTGCATTTAAATTTTTTGTCTTTTGGGAGGAAGGGGCTCTATTGGAAATGTTATAAATGGCACAAATTTTTCATGCAAATGGTTGGGAGTTTTTGGAAAGATCAGGACTGATTTTCTCCAGCAGAAAAAGCTTGACAGAGCCCATCCATTTTGAGAAGCTGTCTAGAGAAGCCTGTATATCTCTCTTTGTGTCAAATTTGATCATGTCAAGGTGGTTGCAAGTGTACAACCATTGAAAATATTTGAGATTGTTCTAGAAACTTTCCCTTGCTGATAAATTTGATCAAACTTTGAGATATTTTGTGTCAATCTTGAGTAAAGTGTATTTATTTCATTTTTGAAAGCATACGGGTAGTTTTTATTGTTTCTATGGCAATCTTGTACCAAAATATAGTCCAATCACACATGTATCTATCCTTGTGATAGTTTAGTGGCATCTATAATTTCATTTCTCAGAAGAGCCTTCATTGGGAGTGGGATAACTAGTTTAAAATCACTTTTCTTTCATTTTGTTGATAGAGATTCTCTGTAAGCCTCTGAATGTACCCCAACTGTGACTTGGTTTAAATCTTGATGCTTTATTGGGTTCTCTAACTCGAGCCTTCATGATATAAACCCATAGATTGTGTGAAAGAGTGTTGATCTGGGCCTCCATTGAAGCACATATTCTAGTTGAGGAAACAATTTAACTTTTTGTGGCATTTTGTTGATTGAATCTTTCCATTTTGCATAAACTCTCAAGGATCTGGTGATTCAAGTCCATCCTGTCTCCCCTCCCACCAAAATCTATTTAAAACAACCAATCCTACCCATATTACCCCTTTTTTTCTCTGTATACCCACACAAGACCAAAATCCTTTTACTAAAATATGTAGAACAGATCAAGGTCTCAAATGTCTTTAGTAACCTTTGCCTTGTTGTGAAATATCTCCATGATCTTTAAGTGACAACTCATGAGAGTCAGATCTGGTGTGTTGATCATATTTTCCAAGGCCTTCTCTACAAAATTTATGCAAAAGAAAGGTACCTGTATCTCCTTTCAAATAATAGAGGTTACACAATAGGTTCTCTTACCTTGGTTGAAAGGCACAACCTAAAATAGTTAGGATAAGATCATATCCCTTTTAAGGTGCTATACATCTCTCCACAAATCCAAGTAATCAAAGGGATAACTAGATTTCTCCCCGACTACAAAACAACATACATTTATGATCAATCTACTCTAAGCTCCCTGTTGAATCTGTGTTGCTGCTTGGCTTGAAAAGGAGAACAAATTTGGAAACGAGACTCAAGTATGATCCCATTCTTGAGTGTCAATCTGTGACCTTAGAACCAAGAAGAAATGCATTATCTGATATGATCAAAGTTGAACCACTATTCACTAAGCCCTCAAGATAGATGATCAGATAGTATGATAGATGATCCTTGAGTTTTCGAGACTCAAAGGAAACCACTCTTCCCTCCACTACATCAAATACACCTCTGAGTCCTACTAACAAAGATATTTGCACACTTGGATTGAATTTATCCTGTGGATCCAATGAACTCCAATCCCTATTGCATGTAATGTGACAACTCCTTGGGCGCAATGGAAGTGCTGCTAGCTTCTCTTTTCTTGAAGAATGCAAATTTTTCCACCTTTTTGATCCATTTATAGCAGTCCTCAACACCCTGGGCCAATAGTATCTTGATTTCCCATGATTTTGAGTGTTATCACCCTTGGGGAAAAATGACCTCTAGATGCCCTAACATGGAATTCTTGTTACACTCTTTCGATCTAATCTATCCCAATGCATCTTAGTAGAACACCATTGATGTCCCTTTTAAACAAAACACCATCAATGAAAACATATGGGATGGCCTGGAGCCTGAAATGACTCCTTTTACTTTACTCATCCAAGAGGACACAGGACCTTCAAAGGAAGTTCACCATCATTCTTGAGTCTAATAAGAGGTACGTGGTACATCAGCATATTCTTCTTCTTAACTATTCTGTAGGACAATCAAAAAACCTCCTTTTCACTGTTTCATCAAACTTCTTGCAACACTTAAGGCTAGTTGTTCACACCAACCCTTTACCAATGTGACCTCTTAGTGACCCATACCTCTCAATGTCATACTCCATGACATGAGTGATCCATCCTGATCTCTTTTCATTCAAATCCTTACTCGAGAAGGAAATCATTAACTCCTACATGGGAGACTAACAATTGAATCTTATTGTTTTCAAAAACCAGGTGCTTGAACCTTTCTATGATCCTTGATCACTTGTAAATACCCATGGTTTAATGAAGGAATATCTCACTTCATAGTCCTTCCAGGCCTTACCTTCAAAAAGGTAATACTTGTTTTTGTTTCTTCTTTGTTTTGTTGAACTAAGGACAGAGATAGTGTCACTACTACTAAAAGGCATACAATATGAAATCCTTGAGAAATTTGGATTCAAAGAGTTGGGGTTTGTGATATAGCTTCTTTGATTTCCTCAAATAGGTTCCCTTCCTTCAGTTAGATCTAAATGTTAAGCTCTTCTTCAACATCAATGTTAACCCTGGCTTAACAAGGGAAGCAAAGTTTGGACAAACCTTCGAAAAAACTTGATCTTCCTTAAGAATCTTCGAAGAGATTTTTTGTGACTTGGCAATGGCAATGCTCTTATTGTTGACAACTCTCTCTGGGTCAATTTCTAGCTTAACTTCCTTAGAAACAATATGGCCTAAAATCCTACCCTCATGGGCCAAGAATATGCATTTTTTCCAGGGTTCAATTATACCCCAATTCTCTTGCATCTTTGAAACACTTGGCTCAGGTGAAAAAGGTTGTCTCCTACATTTTTGGAGAACACTAGTAAAGTCATCGAAATAGATACGAGCACTATTTTGTTGATCATCCCTTTGATTGCCATATCCATGGCCCTTTGGACAAGTAGCACCAGACGCATTAGACAATCCAAATGGCATTTTTCTAAGGCATAGGTGCCCCATTTGGTGGTGAAAGTAGCAATGAACTGATCATATTCTTTCACCATGATCTAATTGTATCCTGAGTAGCCATCTAAGAGAGAGAATATCTCTGATCCAGACACCACTTACAAGATATCACTCCATTGAAGGGAGTGGTGTAATGATCTTTGAGAGAAGCTCTGTTCAAATCTCTCCAAAAATTTACACACAACTCTAATTTCCCCATTCTTTTTCCAATGACTAGGACCAGATTAGAAACCTAACTTTAATGTTTGATTGGAAATATTATACTTTCCTCTCTCAGTTGCTCAGCTCCTTCTTCATCAGAGGCTCAATATGTGGATTGACCTGGTCTCTAATTTTTCCTGATGGGCTTACTAGCTAGATCTAGTTTAATTGTGTGTTGTGATAGCTTCGGATTGAACCCTCCCAAGTCTTCATAACTCCAAGAAAATACATCTAGAAATTCTTGGCAAAGTTGTATGAATTTGTACCTTTCTTACAAATTAGCCACCTTGCTAATTTGGAGTGCTTTGCCTCCTTCAACTTGGATTGACTCTAAATCTTCTCCTCTGATCTGCATGTTAGCCTTCTCTTTTCTAAACTGATCATTAGGATTGAAGATGGAATCTAATGTCACTAACCCTTTTGGAAGCTTGTTTGTATGTAGCTGTACTATTTGATTCCCATATTGCTACTCTAATCTACTTTGATTATTAGTTGAGAATTAATTTTCCTCTTATAGAAAATTAATGATCTGTTGATCATTCTCGAACACTTGCCAGCATGTGTTGTTGTCTGGCACTGCTGGTCTCAAAGCCACATGGATATGTGGTTGTCCTTTGTCTCACTTGATGTTTTCCACCACATCAAAAGTTTCTCCAACTGTTGTAAGTCTATCAACAGCTTCATTCTCTCTCCTGGGTATGGAAACAATGTTGAAGGCTTCAAAATCTTCCATAAAATCCCATTCCCTACTCTTGTATTTCTTGAGTAGGTCATTCTTGACAGCATTAAGTCCTTTGACTTGATTGGCAACCAGCTCACTATCACCAAACACTTGCAAATTCTTGATTCCTAGCTTCCTTGCCCAATGAAGGCCATGGACTAAAGCCTCATATTCAGCAGTGTTATTTGAGAAAGAAAACTGAAATATGAAGGCTGAATAATACTTCATACCTTTGGGGGACATAATCATAGCTCCTCCTCCAGCTCCTTGTCTACTCCTTGAGCCATCAAAGAACAATTGCCATACCTCATTGTCATCTTTGTATTCTAGCTTAATTAGGGAAGGAAAAGGATGATTCTTTTCATGTAGACAGTAGACACCTAGTTCAGATTCTTCTATCTCCTTATAAGGGTCAAAATCATGTCTCTTGTTGGCCCATTCATCTAGATTCAAGTCTGGAATGCATCCTACCTTGGTTTCTGCTTCACCAGTGTTTAGGAGGTCTTCTTGATCAAAAGCTGAGCAGTTGGCATTGATTGGGCTAGGCACATAAGATTCAATATGGTAATCAATAATGGTCTCAGATCTGATTGTGTCCTTCACCCCATACCTTGTTCTAAAGAGCATATGTGACTAGTCAGCAGATAGATAGCCTCCAATTTTGGCTGTGAAGTCCCTGGAAAAACACAAAGAAAAATGTGGTGGCAAGTCTATGACTGACACATTCTACAATACATATCACATTGGGGAAAGCATGTAGAGTGAGGCTCAGATCTTTGATGATTCCAATGTTCAGTTGTCACTATTGTCCCATCTAATTGTACTACTCCCCTAGAGATGACTTCATATTGGAGACCCAGTTGATCAGCTATTTTCTTGGGCATTACAGAACTACTTGCCCCTAGAATCAATCATACAATTATGTACCAACTTGTCCCCAATAATCAATGAAACATAGAAAGGGGGAGGTTTCAGGTTCTTACCTTGTTGTTCTCCATGGTTCCTCCCAGATCGAGGTGAATTGGTAAGCACCCTCTCTTGCTGATTAGGGGGTTGGCTTGAGTTTGACCAATTTTGTATGGTAGTCTACAATAAATCCTTCTACCATAGAATGGCTAAAGTGACTCCCATAGTGAAATTTTCACACTTATCCTCTTCATATTCTCGATGATATTGAATGAGCCTTCATTTTTCTGTCATTTCCCTGATACATTCTTTTCTTGCACATGGGTTGACACAATTGGTGTCTGAGTGGATTTGGGAGGTGGCTTGGATTGGCTCTGCATATTGGGAGTTACATTTGGAGCACCAGAACCTTGTGGAGTGATGGAAGGTTGAGGGTTACCTAAGTTCAGTGGTTGGCCTTCTCCAATGTTTCTCCTTTTAGACCATGTATTGGTAGCTACACTTTGCCGAAGTGGACTGGTTCATCCCACAGAAGTCTTCAACTTTCCAATTGACAAGCATAGTTTCACTTGGAGATGTCTCTTTCTGAGCTCCTTACTGTTGATCTCCTTCCTAGCTAGGTTCTTGTGGCACCATACTGGTCTACACCATCAACAGCCTGATTAAGTGCATCATTAAAGCACATTGATTGGTTATGTGGTTGATTGCATGGAAAGCACCAATCATATTCTTGTGCCACGTTGTTCTGTGCTGGAACCAATGCCCCTTGATTTTGAGGAAGTTGTATTTGGATCATAAGACCTTTAAAGGTCTAGAAGCTTGAGGTTAATTGTCCTTGGTTTTGACTATGATTTATAGTCTGAGATGGTTGTCTATTTTGTTAATATTATAGGTCTATCCTGATATTGAGTCTGAGGCTGATATGGCCTAGAGCTCTGGGCTTGCTGTCTCTTGATGGTCACCAAACTCATTCCCCAGGTTCTGAAGTTGTTTCATGACTTCCTGAAGTTCTTTTGAGGTATTAGATGATGAGGTGGAGGACCATTTCATTGGTAAGATTTGACTCCTAGGAGTAGGTACAGGGGGCTAATGTGGGTGTTTGGCTAACATATGGGCTTCCTAGCTCGAGTCATAGAGGCATGGATGGCCTAGGAGTGATTTTTCCAGCCTAAATAAAATGGTTCTCAGCCACTATGGAGATAGCTATAGGCTAAAGTCAGGTAAGGAATGTACCCCCCATTGACTGAATCATCAAAGAAATATTAGAATTTAAAGCCCTAAGAAAGTATAAGAAGGTACCTTCGTTAGTGGGCTTTACTGTTGTTAGGAATCCTATCTTAGATCCTTTAAAACTTAAGGTTGAAATCTATCAATTACTCATTAGGAGGTATTTTGATTGTTGTCAGTTGGTTCCAAAAGGACAGGTTATCACGTTTCTCTCCAAACTGGTTATGAAGAGATGTTCATCGCTGATTCCAATTCTGGATAGAGCCTGCCTCAAGGCTTCTAAACCATTGTGAAGCTTTCCCTTTGAGTGAAGAGGTGAGCAACTTGACAACAATGTCCATCTCATGAATCTCATGGATTGTATAGAAATTTTCAATATTTTGAACATGATCACTAGAGAGAGGATCTCATGATCCTAGATTTTCCCCAGAGAAGGAAAGATAAATTACTCATGCTCTTTAATGCTGCAATAGGAACTAGATTTTGTGCATTCAAGGACGTGCAAGTGGACTACTGCCGGTGAAGCACTTCATTCTTGGGAACCATAAGGATTTGGTGAAGTATGACCGCTTGAACAAGCCATCCTGATCAGTACATGAGCACCCAGGAGAAATCTTGATTGAATGAACAGTCAAGTAGGAGGAGGTGTTGATGAATCTCTGACTAAGTATGGTGGAGATCTGTCTCAAGACCTCTTAGGTTCTTCTTCCTCTACTCCCTCTCTGTCTTGGGGATAAGTCTAGATAGAAAACAGAAGTCCCTCCTCTCTAGTTCTTGACCGTGTTTGTGTTCTTCTCATGAACTTTCTTGGACTACTGAAACCAGTAGATTTGTTTCATTTGGAACCGCCAGATTTATAATTTTAAGGATTTTTAAAATCCATAATCATAGAAAATGTACATCAACTATTACTGTGATAAGATGGAGACTTTTGGTCCCACCATGCATGTCAAAACTATTAGTGCAAGATCACAACACCCCCAAATGAGTCTATAAATATGCTTTTCTAAGGTAGAATCATTTGGTGTGATCCACATAACATTGAGTCTTCCTCAAAGTGTGGGACTCTGTAAAACAGGAAGGCTCTCTAGATTAAAGGTTGGTTCCTATTCCTCTATTTAGGTGCATACGTAGAGACTTGCAGAGGGTCTGTTCTTAATCCTAATCTAAAATTTTACCAAGGAGATAGGGATAGAAGGAATATAGAAATTAAAACAAATCTAAGCTACGAGGTGATGCACCAAAGGAATGATGAACACTTATTTTTCTAATAGACACAAACCAATAGAATGCATACAATAAATAAGCATAGAATGGCTAGATATGTAATAGAAGACCAGATGAAAGAAAAAGAGGCAAGAAAAGATGTAACATTGATCACAGATATGTTTTATTTCTCTTTAGATTGATACAGTCCATTACAAAGTAGCCAAGAGAAAGAAACATAAATGTAATTTTGATGGAAGGCCTGAACCCCACATGAATCCATTTGCTAAGAGGAGAAGGGATCCTGCAAAACAAAGAATGTCCAACCCTTTACAAGAAGAATCCTGCCCCCATATTTATAGATTCAACCTGAAAGAAGAAAGAGAGAGAGAGAAAGTGGGAAAATTAGGTTGAAACTCAACCACTGCTGTTAATGCTTCTGATAAAATATTACCCCCCAAATCCACCTTTACTATGCATGAATCCTTGATTTGATGCCTTGAAAGAAGAGGAAATGGTGGAAACAGATCAAATCTGATCTAGTTGTTGAGATAGATGGATCCTGCATTGAAGGCCAGAAGACCATGTTTCCTCCACTTTTCCTTTACCTAACCTCCTCAAAATTAAAGTTTCAGGCCTCCATGGTCCATGGGCGAGGCCAAGATATTTCCAACGATGTCAGATTTATGATATTTCAAGCCCTGATTTGAAAGATCTGCCCCTTTGATGTTTGTATCGGGTCCATACAGATGGGTGGGAAAAAAAATTGAAAAATGGGTCCCCCTTTTGATATGGGACACGTGGCAGCCAGATTAGAGAAAAATAGGGCTTACAGGCCCTCAATTTATCTTTTGCCCTATTGCGCAAAAATGCAAAACTCAAAAAAAAACTCCCACAGCCCCAAGGCTCTACCTGTACACGTGGCTCTTTTTGGTTGGCTAGGAAATGTGCTTCCGTCTTTCTCTTTGTGCCTTTTGAATGAAAGGAAATTTTCACTTTTTCCTCCGACTCCCCACTTTGGCTTTGACTCGAGTTCAAATGCTGTCTTTTCCCTTTGGTAGGACTCGTGGCCCATTTTGAAACTTTTACACCTTTTGGGGTAACAAGGGGAAAAAACCAACTTTTTCCCCGACGGCCCACACTTGACCCTAGGACACATGGAGCACCTGGCGCTTGTTTGAAAACCCTTTATCTATTCAATCCTTGGAATCAGCGCCATTTGGACACTTGGCAGCTTCTGCTGGCCTGGGCTCTACATTGACAATTCAACCAACTTGCCCCTTAGAGACTAGACACGTGGTGGCCTCGCGCTTGCTTGAAAGCCCGATTCAAATTTTCCTTTGGAGGAGCATCGAGTTGACACTTGTCACTCTTCCGCAGGTTTGTGGACTTTTCAATGGTTCCTCTTATCATTTAGGGCTCTGGGCTACATGGAGAGCTCATGCTCATTTAGGTTTGCACCTTGAGAGCAACTCTTGGAGATGTGCCATTAAGACACTTGGCATTCTCCATTACACTTTTATACTTACCCAATGTTGACGCCCACCTTGTCCGCCTTTTGACCCTGTTTTGACCATTTGCTACATGGAGGGTTGGCACAAGTTTGAGTCTCCACCCTAGATTTCCCTCCCAGTTTTATGCCAAGCTAACACCTGGTCACTTCCTTTTTAGTTCAAGAAGTTTTCAACGCCCATTAATTTCTTGGGGTTTTGGACGCATGAAAGCTTCCATAGCAAGTTTGGGTCTCCCCACTTTTTGGATTCACCTTTGGAAAGTAACACTCGTTAAGACATGTGGCTTCTTTGAGGTGTAGCCCTCCTCCATATTAAGTCATTTTTGGACCTTTCCCAAACTATTTTTGAGCCTGAAAACTTTGAATCCTCTCCATTTTTTCCCCCTCTTACTCCTGGCCTCCCTGCAGCACTACCCTTTCTTCTCTGAACAGGATACTATAATTTCATTGTTGAGTCTACCTATAACTTGCAGAATGAATTTAAGACATGAAATGGATTGACAAAATTGTTTCTTCTTGCACAAGGGCATTTAATTTTCCTCAACCCCACCACTTCATCATTGAGTCCCCCCTCAACCCTTCAAATAGATTTAAGATATGGAAAAAAGATCAAAAGAACTCATTTCTTCTATTTCTTCTTGTGCAGGGTCGAATTTGACTTTCTCGGGCCTCTGTTTTCACTTTTTTCTAGTTCTGGAACTCATCTAGCTCGTGGGTCTGAATCATTTCCCTTCATGTTTTATTTATGTGTAGGGATTTTCACTACGCCAAGATTTGGGCAAGGGAGGTAAATTTGGGATAACAGTTACAACAGTAGAATTCAGATAATTCACTGTAAAATGAAAAAATTTGTCTAAGTGGTCCGGTTTTGAAATGTCAAAGTAGAGCTTAAGAAGAGAGTCGAGTGATTAGGAATTAACTTCATATGTAAGGTGGAGAATTGAGATCTTATCATAAATATTTTGTCCTATTGTTATTTGTACAAAAGGGAACCTATTGAAACCCAGTCCTAGGCCACCTGATAAGGTTTAATTATAAGGCTGTACATATCACATAAATGGTATGGAATATTGATCAGAGTGGATCTTAAGACCCCTATCTTAGAATAAACATGCAATCTAAAACATCACATAGAAACCCCCCTCATTTAGCCATATTTCTAAGAATTGAGTTTGTAGGTAAGTGTGTCACCCAAGCCAAGGTTGGTGTGTTGAATATCCATGCAGGTGTTTTTGTAAATTTCTCCCGTTGTCTTGGTGAACTATTCCTATGTCAATCTGTACCCATGGGTGAAGCTTTTAAAATTCATGACATATGAAATAATATACTTGATCATTCTCAAATAGTCGATGAATTCCTGTGAAATGTTCATCCAGATTCACCCAAAACCTTAAAGGTGGTGAGCATTAGAAATCCAAAAGTCACAAATTCCCGGTGACACCATTATCATCTAGATTTTGATCAGGTCAACCTTTTTCCACTAGTTGGATTCTCAAATTTTCTCCTATTACATATTCAGCATTTTGAACGACCATCCACATTTTAATATCCAAGGTGGAACAATAGAAATTTAGAGATTGGCTCTTGCTGAATCCTCTGTGTTGCATTTAGACCTGGATAGGTTGAATTGGCACCATGACATCCCATGCACTTGAAAGCAGATTGAAGCACACCATTCACATTGATTGAACCTCAACCAGAATTGCTAGGCAAAGCACCAATTCAGAAGTCTAGAAAGAAAAGCCACATTGTTAAGAAGATATTTTGTGGTAGGATCATTGAAAAGTTGAGTCCTTGACAATTCCTCCTTAGACAATCCCGATAGGATATGGTGCTCTATTTTGTATATCTACTTGACCTCATACTAGTTCTAAGACTGATGGCCTGATCTCTGGGCAAAGACTCTTGATGGAACTAACTCATTCAAGGTTCAAAGGTATTCATGACTCCTATAATTTTGAGGCCTTTAGATGTGAGGTGGAGGCAACATGTACTTTGAGGTGAAACAGGGGCTAATATTTAATGACATTTCCTAGCTGATTGGGCATAGAATGGACTTACACCTCCTGAATCAAATATGGAATGGCTATTGCTGACGGTAAGGCTATGACCAATTTTTCTGAATCATCAAAACCATATGGTCAATTGATCCCTAACAAAGTATAGCCACTTCAACGTTCATTTGGATAACTCCAATAATCAAAATGTCCTAGTTCCTCATGAGGTTGAATTCTATCTTCCTATCTTGTTTCTGAGATGAGTTGTTCCAACAAGGATTTACCTTTCTCTCCTAAACTAGTTGTGAAAAGCTATGGTATACACCATTTCATAGAGCAAGCACCAATACTGGTATAAATTTGAAGGCTTTAGGTGATGTTAGAAATTTCTTCAATCAAATGATGGAATTTCATGGATTTGATTCAAACATGTTGAGGTGTTATCTTGAACATATAGGAGAAGTTTATGAAGACTAATGGGATGTCTTTTTGAAAGTGCATAATAAAATGGACTATGGCCAGTGAATTTAGGTTACAGGATTTTGTCATTGCTGACTATGGAAATCTTGATAAAATATGTCATGACTCAAGACATTTTGTTGATGAATAATTTGAAAAGAGACCTTCCATGTACTCCCTCTAGTGGGGATCATTGAAGTGTAACAAAAATCATCCAAATGACAAGATATTGTCTATTTGTCTATTGCACTTTTAACTAGAAAATATGATTTTCTCAAAATTTGAGAGATGCTACATGAATCGTTAGGATTTATGTAAATAGCTAAAAACAATTAAGGTAAATCCTTTCAACGGAATGATGAGATTGACTTATAAAATTATTGCTTGAACCCAAAGTGTAAAATCTGGCAACACCCCCAAATGAATATCTATAACTTACCCTAAGGCAAATTTTGGTGAGGATCGAATAGCGATTGACTATTTCGCATAGATGTCTATAAAACATTGATTTCTAGGTACAGGTTGGCTCCTTTCATTTAGGGGCACTAGAAATTTACAGGGGGTCTATTCTGCAATCCGATACTGGGGGCAAAATTTTACCAAGGAGATCAGGGATTTTAGGACGCCTGGGGTAAACTAAATACAAAGCTACGCTATGAAACAAGGGTTTCACCAAAGCTATATGATAGACACTTTTAAAATGGTAGGTGAAACATAGAATGCATATACATTAATAATATCATTGCATATGTAGTAGATGAAGCAAAAGCTTCCCCAATCATTGATGATGTAATCTTATTAACCTAAATTAAAAACATCAATTCAAAGTAGCCAAGGGCAGAAACATATTAATTTAAGGCCTAAGAACCCCTTTGCTAAGAGGATCCTGCATATCCTAAGTGGCAACCTTGCAAATGAATCCTAGACCCATTTTATAGACTTCAACCTAAAGTGCACTTAGAATGGGAAAGGGTTGAAACCCAATGTAATGCTTCTAGATAATATGTGTGAAGCCCAATTCCAACCTTTATAATGAATGATCTTGGCGCATCTCTCCCACAATGACAAAGAAATGGGAGCAGATATTGTTGGCCATGACAGTGAGTTTTTATTTTCATTGATGTCAACTGGAATTGATAATAAATTTTTATGTCATGGTGTGAAAATCCATTTGTCCCTATGGAGGACGTTATTAAATGGACTCAAACTTTGATGGATGAAGGTTAAGGTATCGACTCCCCAGTTTTCAAGTTTTGATAAAGTCTTTTGTGGTCTCATGGTGCATTGGTGAAGCTAGTATAGCCAATTTTGAGCTTCTAACTCTCGAAGCTTGGTTGGAAAGGCTTATATGAGGTCATAATCATGGTCCAATGAGGTGTTGTAAATGTCATACATGAGTAAGAATTTAGTTAGCAACCTTAGATCTATTTCATGAGGTTTCAATGGTCAAATTTTGTATCATTCCACGCATGTTTCTAGCCCTAGAGTGCATCGTAGTAATTATTCCTTGGAGCCTGGGCTAATGATATTTGTACTAAAAAATGCATTAGTCATTCAAAGACTTGGCATAGTATTATGAAGCATGGTGGAAACCACCTTACCTGACCCTGTTTTTTTTGATTTTCAAGTCGACTGCCATTTCAGTCCCAGTTAGCAGGACAAAACTTCCTTTTAGTTGATGTCTTTCAAAAAGCACACCAATTGTGAGGACAATAAGTGAACAATAAACATTTTTGGATAAATCATAACGACTGGACAGAGTTTTATGTAGCCTATGCATTTGGGATATGACCTTAGGTGGAACTGTTCAGAGCCCAAAGATGCTTTAATGATTCTTCAAGAATTTTGAAAATCGGTTGTGGAAGTGCTAAATCCTTTGAAAACTTTGTTAAGTTTTAGTGAAATTGAGTAATTCATTGACAATTGTTTTTCTAGAATCCAAGTTAAACCTTTTGACCTCATCATTGTGAACCTCATAGACCCTTCAAATGTTTTAAGATATGGTACCTAATCTCTTTTCCAATATTATAAGTTCATTTTTTTTGGTCAGGAACTCAATCGTGGGTTTGGATTTCCCTTCAAGAAAAAATTTTCTAGGTGAGTTATGATATTAGTCACATTTTCATGAATAATCATTAAGAATATAAAGTTGTTTGAAACATTGAAGAAAAACCTTAACCAGGAGAAGCTTGTAGGAAAATGATCTTTTTAAGAGTCTATTTTGGGTATAATGAGTGTGTTTTGATTTATTTTTCATGAAAGTGGTGATTGATATGTTGTAGTAAGATCACTCCTTCCAAGATCTAAATGCTGGATGTAGTGATATATGGACCTCACCTGAATTTGATTAGTTTCTGAAGATTCCTCTAAGTTTATGGAAACGTTCTCCAAATAAGGTATTGACAAAATTGTAATTTATGAAATCCTATCAAAAGAGTTTTTATAGATGTCCAAGGTGAAGTGTTTCAGTTCATGGTGATGCTACACAAAGAAAAGTTCAATTCCTTATTTTTATTAATTGTTTTTTGGGGCAGTTTGGACAACTTGTGGTAAAAACTGAGATTTCAATTTCAGCTTCAAAGGGAGTTGAGGACTGAATTAAAATATTTCACATGTTAAGATCCTCCTCCCAAGACACCCTTGATTTCCCTAGTGGTGTATCAAACATTAACGTTTTCGGACATGGTATATAAAATTTATGATCTAATGGCGATTCGGAGGTTTAAATTGGAGGATATTTACCTCCGACTAACAGGTTGTCCAAAGTCAGTCTACATTCAAAACGTAAGCTGACAAACACCTCGACAAATCATTTGGCTAAAAACACAAAATGTGATCTCATTGTTTTCCTATTTTCTCTGTGCGAGGTATTTGATGTTTATAATCATGTAAAAATGTGTTACATGCTTTTATCAAATTGTAGAGGAATAGTTATTTGAGTACATGGAGTGTGTTGGGATCAGTACTAAGGTTTGAGTTAGAGATGTCCTACTCATTAAAGGCCCTATATATTAGAGTTGAAGGAGTTATAATAATATTTGGAAAATGGATTCATATATAATTGACAATGATATATGTATTGTGTCTTGGTAATTAGTAATTTGAGGTGGTGTCTAGGTCAATGATTTGTGAAGTGAAAGAAGGTTTCTTAAAATATGTGAATGTTCAAGACAAAAAAACGTTTTCTGAAAATATTTATGCTGGTTTGCTTGAGAATGAAAATTTATTTATGACTTTAGGTATTAACCTGAATTTAATAGGGAAATATTTTATTTCATGGGGATGGTCTAATTTGAGGTCCCTAAAATTAACTTCAAGGGTGAAAATTAAAAAATTGTGTGAAACTAGCCTTCATCCTTGATACTCGTACTTTGGTAATGATATTATATCTTCAATTTAGATGAAGGCAAGCTATCCAACTGGAATATTCATGATATTTTTGCATTAATAGAATTTCTCACAACACGTAAAATTTTAACAAAATTAACTAGAGTATAATAAACTAACTGTGATTATAAAATGATGTAGTTGTAAAAAATTTTTTGAGTCATTGAAAGCAAAGGATATTAAAGACATAATCTAAATCTTTTGTAACACAATTGATGTAATGTTGAAATGGTGAAATCCATCAAAAATTATAGAAAGGAAATCAACAGTAAATATCCCTTCAGGATATTAGGGATCTTGAGTGGCCCTTGCCCCTTCCATTCGATCAACTTTAAGACTGAAAGTCACACAAAATTTTCCCTTGGATCTACAATAGGTCTTTATTGAAGTCACAGTTGAAAGAGTATTTAGGCCTTTTACAATGAAGTTAACTAACTGAACTGAACTACAATAAATCCAAACACATTATCTTAGTTTTATACTACAAAAATCCTATTTCATCCCTTATGGGATATCAACTAGTTTATCCGTAATAACTAACATCTACTTAAATGAATGTTGACTAAAACAATGCATATTTATTTTAAGGAGATGTTTGTGGAAGTTATGTATGGAAGTAGTCTTTAAGGTGTTTAAAGTGGAATTAATGTTGCCAACTACAAAGGAGTTCTATGATTGACTCCTTTGATAGAGTCAATCACTATAAGATTATTCAATTCTTAGATTAATTATAGAGAATCATAGTGTTGATAAATCCTTAGATGTTGGCCGCATGACATCTCCCGACAACTAAAGTGGCTGAACCTCAAAATATACAAAAATGTAGGTTGAGGTAGTGATATTTTCTCATGCTCACACTGTTGTGTTGCCAATTATATCAATAGTATCTTGAGTTGTCTATCTTCTTTTGTAAATACATTCTTTAAAGGAATTTATTCAAGTTGATGACCTGGACAAGCTCAGTGTTGTAATGTGATTCCTACACTAAATTCAAAGGTGAGTCTTACGCCACTGCTCCAATTGAGTCCTGCGATAGTGAATTTTTTATGCTCTTATAACTAAACATATGATTTCCAAATGTATTATTAATGCTCAGCCAAAAATAATAAAGTTAATCCATTTTGAGGAAGCAATAATAAGATAAAAATAACGATAATATCTCCAATAATTCCTTCAAAAACATAATAACGTATTAATTATAAGGAGTCAACATTATACATCATGTAATATAATATCAAAATAATACAGAGTTTCACATGGGTTTAAACATAACAAAACAAGGATTCATTACTACCCTAGACTTAAGGTTTAACGTGACCTCCTGCTACCTATTTGGTAGCTTCACTATCCTTAAACAATTATATTCATTGGAATTTTTTTTCCCAGTTTCATCCAATGAAGTATTACAAAACCCAAAGTCATCAATGACATATTTCCTCCAAGTGTTATAATTTTTCCCTCTGGAGGTGTCCCACTATGATACTAGAGCAATTACCAATGGAGGTCAATACCACATTCCAATCCAATTTTCCTGTAGTTTGACAATAATTTTATAGAGGTCCTTAGCCTTTTAAATGACTATCGGAGGTTGATGATGGTTAAATTAACTCCTTTTTCTTGTAGTATTTGGTTCTGCAATAAGTTGATATCTTACCTGACATGTGAGGAAGTTTACATTGAATGTTTGGGATTACCTACTCCGTAAATTTTTGGACATAAGTTTTAATAATATCTATGTATCTATCCACTAGATGTAAACAATATATCTGTGACTGAAACCTATTCAATAACTGAATGGGGGCATGAATATCATACTTCATCAAGAGGACAATTATAGAATCTGCCTGAAAAAATGTGGCCCTCTAATCCCTCCATTCACCCTTGTGCCTAAGAGTAGAAATAAATTATCTTAACTTTACCTCCCCCATATAGAAATTTATGGGGATATCAATTTTATCAGGGAGGATGAATTTGTAAACATAAAATTAATCAAAGAAAATTATTTTCAACATAATTCCTGGATGTATAAGCACCCACAAATTGTTTTTCATCATTAAACTCAATGTCCTATATAGAATGGGCCCTAAATATTTACCTTTTTAAAAATTGTTCCTTCAAAAATAATACATAAAAATTGTAAGGAGGCCTAAATGAAAAGGACTTGATCATATAGATGGAATGAAAGTAGCCACATTTGCATGAATTGAGTATTTTTTGTCCTCCTTAAAATTCAAGAATCTCCTTCAAAGGAAAAATAAAACAGAGGCTTATGTAAGAAACTATTTGTATGAGAAAATCCATTTTGTTCCATTTACCTATAAAACAAAAATTTGATAAAAGAAAAATTTGATAAAACTGCCTTGAGTCTGTATGTGTCCTTGTTATGACCTTAGGCTGATGTTTGATTTCTTATTTTATTGTAATATTGCAAGAGATGTGTTGATTGCCTTTTTTCTAACCTAAAGGGTGTGGAATTGTTGATCTTTTTCTTCCAAAAAATATTTATGGGGTCTAAAGAGTTGCAACTTGACATGTCTTGGAGTTGTCCTAATTCCCTATAAGTGAAATTGTTGAGTTTATTTTTTGGCTTCCTTTGCTTTAAGACTAGAAGATGGAGATGAGTGATTATTTCCTGAGCCGATTATAGCTCAAACTAGATTGTTAGATAAGGACTAGTATACTTGGTGGGATGTTAGACTGTATCAGAACCAGGGGGAGTGTTATGTTTGTGGAGCCTATTTTCATATGAGAGCGTGGTACACCTTCTATGTGTTACACTCAGGTGTTTTTATGGCTGGTCCCACTCACTAGTGAGTGGGTCAGGGGGGGTTTGGGGGTGAAGCCCCTAAAGTAAATTTTCATGGGTTGTTTATTAACCCATGGGTAATGGGTAACCGTTATGGGCTATTTTTGGGCCCATGGTTTTTCAGTACCCATGTTTTTTTTTTCCATGGTTTTGATACCCACGGTCTTGTATCAAACTACTTAAGAAATTTTCTATCTATATGGTCTTATGCATATGATAGATAAACAAGAAACTGTATTCCAGATGTGCTTTGAATTCGGGCATGAATTATGTAGAGTTTGTTGAGCGTAGCTTCAAACGGATCTAAGTATTATATTGAGAGAGTGGAGGCTTGTAATAAAATATAAGCAAGTGATTCTTGGTAGATGTATCCCATATTGGGTGAACCACGTTAAATATTGTCTCTCTGTGTTATGTTATTTATTCTACTCTTTTATTTGAGATCTGTAATATTTTCTACATATTAGTTTCTACTGTTGTGATTCTATAAGGGATTATTCTGCATATTTTATCTCTTATTTCCTAACAATTGGTATCAGATCCTAGTTTGGTTTTCTGAAGTGTTGAATCATAGGGAAAGTTTTTAGCTTGAGTGGGAGCTATGGAAGATTATGGAAGATCTAGGGTTGATAAATTCAATGGGTAGAATTTCGGTCTTTGGAAGATGCAGATGGAAGATTACCTTTATCATAAGGATATTTATACTTCCCATTCTATCTGAGAAGGTGAACAAACCCTCGAGTATGACAAATGTTGGAATGGGATTTGTTGGATCAGAAGGCACTTGGAACAATCTGGCTGTGTCTTGCATCTTTGGTATTATTTAATGTTTCAAAGGAAAAGACTACAAAAGATCTAATGGATGCATTAGGGAAGTTGTATGAAAAACCCTCTGCCTCTAACAAGATATTTTTAATGAAAAATTTGTTTAATATGAAGATGTCTGAGAATAGTTCAGTAGAAGATCATTTAAATGATTTCAATATGGTTGTGAATATGCTAGCTTCGGTTATAATAGAATTTGATGAAGAAGTTAGGGCTTTATTAATTCTGTGCTCTTTACCTGAGAGTTGGAATAGCCTGGTAATGGCGGTAAGTAACTCGGTTCCAGCTAACTCGAAGTTGAAGTTTGAGGATGTTGTAGGGGTGATTCTAAGCGAGGAAATGTGAAGAAAAAGCTCTGGGAATCTTCTACTTCAGGGAATGCTTTGATAGTGGAAACTAGAGGGAGACAAAAGAATAGAGGAAACCATGGAAAATCAAAAGATCAGGCAAGGTCAAAATCCAAGAGCAAGATTGTATGCTGGCATTGTGGAAAGCCTAAGCATGCAAAGAAGGACTGTTGGGAGCTTCGGGATAAGAAGAAACAACAGGAAGAAAACAAGGAGGCAAATGTGGCATCGGGTAATGTATGTTAGGATGCTTTGATTCTTTCTTTGCATAATATTACTAAATCTTGGGTTTTAGATTCGGGGCTTCTTTCCATGCTACTCCACATAGGCATTATTTTGTTGATTATGTTCAAGGGGATTTTGGGCATGTTTTTCTTGGTGATGATGAGCCTTGCAGTATAGTTGGAAAAGGTTCTATTCAGGTTAAGATGTAGAATGGGAATACATGGCTATTGAAGGATGTCAGACATGTGCCTACATTAAGGATGAAATTTGATATCGGCAGGGCAGTTGGGAAGTGATGGTTGTACTGTGATATTTACAGCATAACTCTTGGAAGGTTACCAAGGGTGCTCTTGTGGTGGCAAGAGGTAAGAAGGTTGGAACCTTGTATTTAGCCACTGATAGCACTAATGTTTGTAATCTTGTGGCTTCAGATGTAGATACAACATTATGGCACTATAGGCTCGGTCATATGAGCCATAAGGGCATGAAAATAATAAAAAAGAATTTACCTAGATATACATAAATAGGTTTAGATTTCTGTGAGAACTTCATATATGGGAAACATAAGCGAGTAAGGTTTCTCAAGGTTGGACCTACAAAGAAAGAGAGTAAGTTAGAGCTGGTACATTCTGATGTGTGGGGGCCAGCTCAGGTATCATCTCTTGGGGGTTCAAGTTATTATGTTACTTTTATTGATGATGCAACAAGGAAAGTTTGGGTTTATTGTATTAGAAACAAATATGATGTATTTGACACTTTTGTTAAATGGAAAGCCTTGGTATAGAATGAAACAGGTCTTAAGCTAAAATGTCTCAGGTCAGATAATGGAGGGGAGTATTACAACAATGAATTTAATGATTATTATTCTAAGAATGGAATCCGCAGGAAAAAGATGGTTCCAGGAACTCCACAGCAGAATGGGGTATCAGAAAGGATGAACAGAACAATAATGGAACATGCTAGGAGCATGAGGTTACATGCAAGACCCACCTCTTTCTTTTTGGGCAGAAGCGGTGAGCACAACTGGTGTACTTGATAAACAGAGGACCCTCAAGTGCCTTGGATGGAGGCATACCTGAGGAGGTTTGGTATGGTAAGAAATTTGATTATTCATTTCTTAGAGTCTTTGGATGTGAGGTGTTTGTTCATATAGACAAGGATGATAGGACCAAGCTAGAGGCTAAATCAGAAAAATGTACTTTCATTGATTATGGTGGTGATGACTTTGGATTTAAATTTTGGAGTATTAAGGACAAGAAAATCATTCAATCTAGGGATGTGGTATTTAATGAGAAAGTCATGTATAAGCAACAGTTGCAGGAAAACAGGGAAGAATCCAAGAAAGAATATGCAGTGGTAGAGGATCTTCCGGATGGGAAAGTGACCCATGAATCAGTTCAGGAACCTACTCAACAGGAACCCCAAACTCCTATAGTGAGGAGGTCTTCTAGGGTAAGAAGAGAACCTGAACATTTTTCTCCTTCTCTTTATTATTTATTACTCACTGATAGTGGAGAGCCAGAGAGCTTTGATGAAGCAATGCAGGTAGATGCTAGAAATAAGTGGGAGCAAGCCATGGATGAGGAGCATAAGGCTCTCATGGAGAACCAAACTTGGGATTTGGTGAAGCTACCGGAAGGAAAAAGAGGAATTATTGTAGAACAAGTGGGTGTACAAAGTTAAAGATGAAGAAGGAGGAAAGAAAAGATATAAGGCCCGGTTGGTGGTCAAGGGGTTTGCACAGAAACAAGGTATAGATTTTGATGAGATTTTTTCTCCTGTAGTAAAAATGACTTCTATTAGAACTATTCTTGGAATAGTGGCAGTAGAATACTTACACTTAGAGAAGTTAGATGTAAAGACTGCATTTCTCCATGGTGATTTGGAGGAGGATCTATATATGCAGCAACCAGAGGGATATGAGGTCAAAGGTAAAGAGGAGATGGTGTGTAAACTGAAGAAGAGCTTGTATGGCCTGAAACAAGCTCCACGTCAATGGTATAAGAAGTTTGATAGCTTCATGATGGAGCAAGGTTATATTAGATGTCATTCTGACCATTTTGTGTATACAAAGAAATTTGAGGATGGAAGTTATATTATCCTGTGTTTGTATGTTGATGACATGTTGGTTGCAGGTAAAAACATGCAGGAAATAAAAGTACTCAAGAAACAGCTAAGTGAATCCTTTGATATGAAGGATTTGGGGGAAGCCAAACAAATCCTTGGTATGAGGATATCTCGGGATAGGAAGGAACATAAGCTGACTTTATCTCAGGAAGAGTACATTAAGAAGGTATTGGAGAGGTTTAATATGCAGGATGCTAAACTGGTTGGGACTCCTTTGGCAGGCCATTTCAAGTTATCAAAGGAGTAGTGTCCCAAGACAGAGCAGGAAAGAAACCAGATGTCCAAGGTACCTTACTCATCAGTAGTTGGTAGTTTGATGTATGCTATGGTGTGCACTAGGCCTGATATTGCCCATGCAGTGGGAGCTGTGAGTAGATTTATGAGTGATCCAGGTAAAGAGCATTGGAAAGCAGTAAAGTGGATCCTTCGGTATTTGAGAGGGACCATGGGATAGTTTTGTGCTACAGTGGATCAGACACCACTTTACATGGTTATGTAGATTCAGACATGGCTAGAGATGTAGACAACAGGAGGAGCATGACAGGTTATATTTACACTATAGGTGGGACAACAGTGAGCTAGATTTCACGACTACAGAAGCTGGTGGCTTTGTCAACCACAGAGGCTGAGTATGTTGCTGCCATAGAGGCAAGAAAAGAGATGATTTTGTTACAACAATTGCTTGAGGAGTTGGGGCATAAGAAGGAGGAATGTAAGCTGCATAGTGATAGTCAGAGTGCTATACACCTAGCTAAGAACTCTGCTTTCCACTCCAGGATGAAGCATATACAGTTGAGATATCACTTCATTAGGACAACTTTGGAGGAAGATAAGTTGAAGTTGGAGAAGATTCATACCATTCAGAATCCTACAGACATGATGACCAAGGTGGTCACAAGGGATAAACTAAATGTTCAGCTTTGGTTGGCCTTTACGGATGAACTATGAAGGGTTGAGAAGCTTGCTCAGAATGGAAATTAGTCTCCAAGTGGGAGATTGTTATGTTTATGGAGCCTATTTTCATGTTAGAGTGTGGTACACCTAACTATGTGTTACACTCATGTATCCTCCTAGGGTTCGGGCCTGGCCGGTCCCGAGCTCACCAGTGAGGCAGGGTCAGCAGGGGTTCCCATAGGGTGAGGCCCCCGAAGCAAATTTTCATGGGTGGTTTATTTTGCCATGGGTAATGGGTAACCTTTATGGGCTGTTTTTGGGCCCATGGGAGTTTTTTACCCATTATTTTGTAAAACCACCTCTTCGGTTTCCCATAGGTTTATGGGACAGTTTTTAATTTTGTCCCATTGTTTTGATACCCACGGTTTTGTAAAACTTCTTAAGCAGTTTTCTATTTATATGGTCTTATGCATATGATAGATGTACAGTTGTAAATATATTACAGATGTGTTTTGAATTCGGGTGTGAATTCTGTAGAGTTTGTTGAGCATAGCTCCAAATGGATCTGGGTATTGTATTGAGAGAGTGGAGGCTTGTAATAAAATCTGAGCAAGTGATTCTTGGTGGACGTAGCCCAAATTGGGTGAACCACGTTAAATCTTGTCTCTCTGTGTTGTGTTATTTATTCTGCACTTTTATTTGAGATCTGTAATATTTTCTGCATATTAGTTTCTACTATTGCGATTCTGTAAGGGATTATTCCACATATTTTATCCTTATTTCCTAACAATAATTGTTCTCTACAAGTTAGATTGATCTCGAAGCAATGCACCCATTACAAAGCAAGACGTGCGAACGGGAAGGAACCTATCCACTTGGTCCAAGGTATGTGAGAAATCAGGGATAGAAAGCTGTGGAGGCCTCCTACTAGTAGGTTCACTTAAAATGGGTAGCAGAGCCATAGTTTTAAAATCCACCTGTAGCATTTGATCGGTTTTCTAGTGTCATTCCCAAAGAGTTCTTCTTTTTTCGTAGACAGTTTTCCATTGGTAAATCAATATCTCTTTCAAGAATTTCAACATAAACCACAGACTGTGTATGGAACACACACTCAATCCTAATAAGGCATTGCAATATCTATAGTTGGCTCTTACGATATGTCGATATTGTGACTCTATGTTGCGGATTGATTGATTTTTGCTAATCGTTTTAACCTAGGTTGGTCGAATGTTTTTTGATGAAGAAGAAATGTAAACTAAGCTTGAGATCAAATTTGATCATGGTAACAACAAATCCCTAACATTGGGTCTACAAAATATGGAAACCATAGAATGGAAACAATAGGCCATCTCAAGTGGAAGCTTTGCATGAAGATGTCTGAATTGTTTGAGAATAGCACCATGCCTTCTCACAAACAACCTAGAAAAAAAGAGAAATTGAGCACTTTTGATTAGAAAATGAGTGTAGAGGCCACTATCAGAAGACTATTAAGGTAAGTCACAATATTTTGTTATCATTCAGTAAAATGTTCTCTCGAGTTTATCCATATGGGATGACCATTCATCTCTACAGAGGATTTACCACTAGTTGGGTGGATCACATGAGAGCCATGAACTTGAAAATTGAGATCACCTATCGCTTAATCCTGAAAAAAGGCCGCTTTTCAAAATATGTTAAACCACTAATCTTACGTAAGGGGTTAACTTTTAGGGTAGGGAAGTTTGACTTTTGAATCATAGAAGATGTGGAGGCATAAGAATGACCTTACTAGTTGTTTGAACATTGGATCTATTAAATAACCTGATTTAAGGATTACATTTCAGTGTGCACCCGTTGAATGTCTATGTCGGAAATTTCAACTTTCCATCTAATCTTGGATTTTATCTGAGATTAGGTATGGAATTCCTAGACTTAGAATCATTTTCAGTGAAATCAAATGTATTAAAGTATAATGTAGATACAAATATGTTAGACCTTTGTCATGGGAGATCATTTAAGAGAAGACAAATCCTTAGAAACATTAGTTGGGATCTAATTCAGCCATGCATTTTAGGGAAAACGCACCGACTATGTTTATCATGCAAAGTTCACCCTTTTTAAAAAACAATTATTCCATAAGTTTCTAAAGTATATCTTGATCCCCCCGGGTAGATATGGACAAGTGAAACAATTTTGATAATATGGAAACCATCCCTCTAAATTCAAGAATCAATTCTACCCTTTCATGCCCTTTTGGGCACAGCAGGAGGTGCATGATCACCATGAACAGGAAGTTGAACCCTAAGCAATATGGTAAATGGTGCACGACAGCAAGGTAGTCAAGACCTACTAAAAAATTTATATGCCCTTAGGAATATGCACAGGAATACGCATGAACAAAGCACTTGTTGTTACATAGACTAAAGTTCACCTTGGTCTTGGCACACAGAAATGGTGCTTGATCACAGGGTTCTTTCACTGAGTATTAATGTTTCCCCTTGGCGCATAAGAGGTGCCACTAAGCCCATGCTGATTTTTGGCTACACTTCTCCTTATTTTTTTTGCGCACTGAAAATGGTGCATGACATGAGTGTCGACATGGGTCAAAAGTTGTATGGGATCCATCTGCCAGAAATAAAGTGCACATGACAAGTGGCACACAGAAGAGAAGTGGCGCATGAGTTATGGCATGAGTGTCGATAGGGAGTTTTCATTCTGTGCCTTGGCGCAATAGAAAGTGGTGCATGACACAGGGATGGTAGTGTCGACAGAGGTAAAGGTTGCGCCTTTTGGCTACAAGGAAAAGGGTTACATAACAACTGAGTGTCGACACTGGAAAAAGTTGCGCCTTGGAGGCACAGGAAAGTGGCACACATACACAGAGTGTCGACATGATAGGTGGTTTCACGCCCTATGAGCATTAGTGTAAGAGGATGTTTGGTCATCTCAATAAGGGAAATTTTATGCGCCTTTGACGCACCTTCAGGAGGCATTCTTCAACATTTTGAGCGCTGACTAGGAAGGAGACCCTGACGCAGATATTCAGATGGCCATAACTTTTGACTGGGAGCTCGGATTCATGCAAGGTTGGAATTTTTGGAAAGCTTACGAGGTCCTCTGTCCAACTATGACTGGATATCTTTAATTGGGTGAGAAAAAATTCTTGCAAAAATGTAAAATACAGTTCGCCACTTTTGGGTTTGCTGGGGTTCTCACCTACCATCATTCTGAGATGATTAAATGCAGTCTGGAGGTGGTTGGGGTAGATTTCGAATTCCTCTCTTCTCCCTCTCTCATTCTTCCTATAAATTGTAAGGAGGGGCTTCTTTCTAAAATGGATGTTCATCTTTTCAGCTCTGCCCTCCCTTCTTTTCTTCTCCAGGGTTGAAAATGGAGTTCGAACCTCCTCCCCTGCTCTATAATGGCATTTTTTGCCTTTTACTATTGAAATGATGTTCTGTGCAAACTTCTGGAGCAACAAAAAATGTGTTTTGTGATGCATCTGTCCATCCTTGCTCATTTTTTGCTTGTTTTCTTCTTGCCTCTCTTCATTGCAGGTATTTGCGCATGTTTAAATGTTCATTACAGGTTTGGAGCTGTGTTCATGGAGTTTTGGAACATTTTCTGTGTGAAATCTATCCTTGGGTTTGTGATGCTTCTATCTATCCTTCCCATTGCTCACCTCACTTTGTTCCATGGTAGTTTTGATAGATGTTCAACATTCTCCTTCTCTGGTGTATCACCGTTTTAGTGTAGGCTTTTGTTCTTTTTTCCTTTTCTCTCTCTCCTCTGTCTCCTTGGTGGTTAGATTAGGATTAGATTAGCTTTCCTGCACTGGAATAGCTTATGGCAGGTAAATTAGGAGTAGGAACCAGCCTTCTCTGGAGATCCTTTCTCCGATTTTACAAGTCCCACACTTGGAGAAAGGTTTCAATGTTGTGCAATCACATTGGATGCCTGAAGATCAACCTAGAAATCTGATCAGCATCCAGGGGTGCTGTGATTTTGCATCAACAGTTTTGGCACGCCCGGTGGGACCTTAGAGGTCTTCCACTTCATCTTTTGTAGGTTGGTGTGTTCCTGTGAAGATTTCAGCCTTTGGAGGCACTTACAAACACATCTGGCGACTCCATCTGATCAACAACCCATTTCTGAAGTTGCAGACCCATTTTCATCCCTTTCATCCATTTCCATCCATCCTTCTTTCCATCTCTTTCATTCTTTTCCATTCCATGAAGTTGTGCAATCATGACTTCATTTCCATCATGGAACTCACATTTACAACAACAGCAATGTTTCCCACCTCCAACATGTTTTACAAATCCTCCAAATCAGCATTTTGGTCAAATTCAAAATCAGCATGCATACCCATATGAGCAGCAATGCCAAAATCAGTTTGGCTATGGAGCTTTCCAAGAGCAAGAGTATGCATATAATGAAGACAATCAGATGCAAGATGTTGGTCTGTTGGAGAAAATCCAAAAGATGGAGGTAAACATGGTGCAATCCAGGGCTCAAGCACAAATGAAAGCATTTGGAATCGGTTGTGGAGCACCCTGTCCATGGGTGGGACCTTTTCCAAGGCATTACAACCCTCAAGAGAAGCTTGACTTCATGATTGCAACACTGCCATTGCTTGCAAAGTGGATTGAAGGAATAGAGGTGTATGAGAGGAGTATTCAACAACCTTGTCAATGGGTAAGCACACCATCTCATTTATTTTCTTTTTCCTCCTTTCTCAATCTGTATCATCTTCAGCAGTGTCAAGTTTTAAACTCTCCATCTGCTGTCCCAAGTGTTGAATCCATTTCTCCACCTCCTAGTCTTCCACCACACCTCAATTCTTCTTTCCCTTTTCCTTCCAAACAATCATCCCCTCCACAAGAGCTAAAAGAAATACCTTCTCCACTCCAAAGAAACAAGAGGTTTCACCTCCTCCACCACCACAGAAAAATTGTAAAATCAATTGAGTTACAACCCATCCCTCCTCTTGCATTCCCAATTCCATGTGGGGAAGAAGAAATTGCAAAAATCAGCCATGAAGGACAGCAAGAAGAGGAGCCCAACAGAAAAGAAGAAATGACAGACAACTTAGTAAGATTTGGGCTGCTTAAATTTGGGATTGACAAAGATCCCCTTGATGGTTAAGCCTTCAGAAGAGGTTTGAGGTTGAACAAATGGTGGTCAGGACTGATTTTGTTGCAGAAGAAGAAGAAGTTCTTGCAGTCCCATTACTTTTCCTCTAGAGCAGCAGATCGAAGAGTTTGACTTGACAAACTTCATGCTGGAGGAAGAGTTCTCCATCAAGAGCAAGATTGTCTTCAAACATCTTCAAATTTTGAGGAAGGAGAAGCTGCTCCAAATCCAAAAGAAGAGGAGCACATTCTAGTTGTGGAGGAGAAAAGTGCAGATCCAAGGGCTTTGAGCACAAAGCAGGCTACACTGAGAACCTTCAGTTCTTCTTTCTACTTCATCTCTCTCGAGTTCTAGTGCTGAAGAGGAGTTTGATCTCTCAAACTCAATGTTGGAGGATGAAGTTGAAACCATGGTGGTCAAGTTACAGATCAAGAAGACACCATGTCAAGAGGAAGTTGAGCATTTGCAGCAGGACAGCCATGAGGCAGTTTATCTGTCAGATTTGGAGGACTGTTTTGATGGAGAAGAACCGGTTGAGTTTCCACCATTCTCTCTTTCATCATCCACATTCCAAACACTTGAGCCTGCTGTCATGAAGGAGAGCATTCATTTGCAGCAGCCTGCATCTTATAGCAGCTCTTTGGAACCAAGATTGGAAGATTTTAATCTTTCATGTTCTTCATTGGAGGAAGAGAAAGGACAAAGGAATTTCACCATTTCTTCCACACCATCCATTCAAGAGGGTCTACAAGAAGACTCCATTTTTGGAGTTGAAAATCAGAGCTATGGGCATATCAAACGGATCAGACCTTTCCCAATCAGGTATTTGGCTTCATTGGAGCCAAAGGAGAAGCCACAACCAGTCATGCTTGCTTCTAAGCATGAGGATGAGCTACAAAGTACCAAGGATCAGCTGTCATACCTCTTCAATCCAAATGCAGAGCAACTAAAAGAGGTATTGAATTTGCCTTCAGCTGATACCTTGATGATTTGGGTGGAAGACCAGCTTCTTGTTGATTTTCCACTCATCCAATCAGCCATGATCAATCCAAATCAATTGCATGGCTGCCAATTTTGAAGAAAGGAAGCTATTTTGCACAACCAGTTGCAGGGTTTGTTTAGCTCACCTTTGCTTCCAGTTAGAGTAGAGTAGGTAGGTTTGCTTTCAGTAGAAGAAGTGCTTGTGCACACTCTGCATGTTCCATTTGGAGCATGTATGATTTTCAGTTCTGTACATAGTTTTTGGTGTTGCTGGTTTTGCTCTGGCACAGTTCATTTCAGTGGCATTTTGGTGAGAACAACTCTAAGTTCAATGGGTTTCAAGTGGCTCAGAAGGGATTTTTCAAAGTTCAGATCAGTTTTCAGGCTTGCTTATGACTCCATGCCCAATGGATTGCTAAAAGGCCACTGATCTTCTACCTAGCAGGCAGGTGATCCCATTGAGTCACCAAATTGTTGTAAATATCTCCCCCCGGGTAGATATAGACAAGCAAGAGAATATGGAAATCAAAGAAAAATCCCTGACATTTAACACTTCCTTGGTGCATAGAAATGGCATGACAAGTGTCGAAGTTAGCCTTGGTGCACATAAGTGGTGCATGACACAGAGTGTTGACATAGAAAAAGTTGTGCCTTGGCACACAGAAATGGCGCATGACACAGGAGTGTCGACAAGGTAAAGGTGTGCACTTTTCAAGGCACACGGAAATGGCACATGATAAGTGTCTCAAAGGCAAAAATGCATCCGCCGAGCAATGTGAACGTGCATGTCTACACTTGGTGCGCACAAGTGGCGCATGATAAGTTTGACAAAGTAGAAAAAAGTGTATGCTGTAAAAGGCACATCTCCGCAAAGTGGCGCATAGACAAGTGTCTTGTCGACAGGGTAAAGGATGCGCCAAGGTGCACAAAGTGGCACATGACAATTGTTTGACCTGTCGACATGCGCATCAGAGGCGCAGGAAAGGGTGTGTTCCCATCGACATGCGACTGATGCACGTGGGTTGTTTGACATGAAACGGATGCGCCTATGGTGCACCTTCAGGAGGCACAACATTTTGAGATGACAGGAAGCAGACCCTGGCGCAGATATTCAGATGGCCATAACTTTTGACTGGGAGCTCGGATTCATGCAAGGTTGGACTTTTTGGAAAGCTTACAAGGTCCTCTATCCAACTACAACTAATGATATCTTTAATTGGGTGAGAAAAAAGTTCTTCAAAAATGCAAAATATAGTTCGCCACTTTTGGGTTTGTTGGGGTTCTCACCTACCATCATAATGAGATGAATTAAATGCAGTCTAGAGGTGGTTGGGGTAGATTTTGAATTCATCTCTTCTCCCTCTCTCATTTCTTCCTATAAATTGTAAGGAGGGGCTTCTTTCTAAAAGGGTTGTTCATCTTTTCAGCTCTGCCCTCCCTTCTTTTCTTCTCCAGGGTTGAAAATGGAGTTCGAACCTCCTCCCCTGCTCTGTAATGGCATTTTTGCCTTTTACTATTGAAATGATGTTCTGTGCAAACTTCTGGAGCAACAAAAAATGTGTTTTGTGATGCATCTGTCCATCCTTGCTCGTTTTTCGCTTGTTTTCTTCTTGCCTCTCTTCATTGCAGGTATTTGTGCATGTTCTGAATGTTCATTACAGGTCTGGAGCTGTGTTCATGGAGTTTTGGGACATTTTCTGTGTGAAATCTATCCTTGGGCCTGTGATGCATCTGTCCATCCTTCCCATCGCTCACCTCTCTTTGTTCCATGGCAGTTTTGATAGATGTTCAACATTCTCCTTCTCTGGTGTATCACCGTTTTAGTGTAGGCTTTTGTTCTTTTTCCCTTTTCTCTCTCTCCCTGTCTCCTTGGCATGGTTAGATTAGGATTAGATTAGCTTGCCTGCACTGGAATAGCTTGTGGCAGGTAGTTTAGGAGCAGGAACCAGCCTTCTCTAGGAGATCCTCTCTCGTTTTACAAGTCCCACACTTGTAGAGAGGTACCCATGTTGTGCAATCACACTGGCTGCTTAGAGTGATCAACCTAGAAATCTGATGGTTTAATTTCACATTTATTTTGATGACATCATCAGAACAAATACACTTTGAACGGGGTTTTGGATATTGGATGTCCATTTTAAATTTATCCATTGGTGCAAGGGGACATACGGGAAAAAAATTCTACCTTATGGAGGTTTTAATGTCACTTAAAGTGACAACTTAACTAGTTAGAAGATTTTATAACTCACTTGATTCAATGTTAGACTACTTTTTCATGAAATCTATACCCATGGAAGACTTTTGGAGGATTGATATCAGTTTTTAAATTTTTCCCAAAAATATAAGGGGGAACAAGGAACATAAAATGGTGCTCTCCTCTAGAGGACACATTTTGTCACTCAAAACTGGCTTGGGGTGTTACAAAATTTTAATCAACTCACCATTTTAACAAAATTCGATCCCCTCCTCATAAGAGCATCACCCATGGTATATTTTGGAGATATTGATGTCCATTTTTTTCTTTTACCCTATTTTTATGGTGTAACCCAACCTCAAACCTCCATAAGACATGGGTTAGCTAGTTTAAGTTTAGGGTGAGTTTATTGGAGCCAGTGAGAGTGAAAATGAATTTGAAAGAGGTTTAAATTCATACTTATCAATTTTTAAGTTTCATTGTGTTATTCAGTCCCCCCATTTCTACTGTAGAGATATTATTTTACCAAAACATCTTCATACATCCTCCATGCTCAAAAACCCTTTTCCCTCATATCTCACAAACCCTATGTTTGTTTTTCATGAGATTTTTAGGGTGATGCCTAATAGAAGAAAGCTTTAAAATTAATCCATCCTTATATCCAATAGTTTTCTACATTATTTTTAACGGAAAGAATTTTTTTCCTAAAACAAAAACTTAATTATAATATCTACAAATGTTTGGCGATTCAAATAGTTAAAAAAATACATCAAAACATCCTTATGAAGTAAAAAAAAAAATTGAGACCAATTTTATTCCGTTGTGACACAAGGAAGACCCAGTTATAGAAATAGTAATCCTTACTAAGCCTCATTGTCTATAAATAATAAGTTACGCAAAAAGTTCATTTTCAAAGTTGTCATTTCCATTTAAACATCATGGAAATTTAAAAGTTCTAAATTAATCAACTAATAACTAAAATGGATGTAAAAAATAGGGCTTACAAACAATATTAAGTGTTGTGATATTGTTAAGAAAAACATATTTTGAGACTCTCATGCTAATGAAAGAGCACCTAGATAAATTTGAACTAATTTCACAAACATCTTTAGTGAATGAAAATCTAATTATGCAAATTGTCATTCCGAATGGTATTTCTCAATGATTGAAAATCCCCACCTATAACAATGTGGTGATCACCTCTCTAGATCTAACCTCATAGGGATGGACTTGGAAAATTTCATAATTACAAATGATTGATAGTTTAATTATTTCTCAAGTGGAGGTGAAGGCCTGTTAGTTCAGTAATATTAGTCCCAAAGTGATTCTTATCTCATAAGATGGATTGAACAAAAGTTGGAATCATTCTCCATTCAATATCTTTTCTTCACCTATTTCATATGAGAGGATTTTTTCTTGTAGATAATTGTGTCTCACTTTTTTTCATTTGGTGTTAGGATCACCAAGAGCACCGAGTGCATGAAAGTTTTCTCATTTTGAACATTAGGTGCATTGAATGCAACAAATATAGAGATACATGGAAATGCTTTAAATATTAGAAGGTTGGTTCAAGTGCAAGAATGATTTTTTCTTTGTTTTACAGGCCTAATGATCATGGGCTTATAAATCCTTCTCTTTGGGTACCTGATCGGGATGGGGAAGCTGATCGTTAAGGAGAGTCCCCAAAGCGGAGGTTTGTGCAAGACTGTGTACACTAGTAGGCTTCAACAAGTTCAAGAAGTGGTAAAAGGATCACATGTTCACTTGAATGCATCTCTACAGAGTAACTCAAAGATTATTTATTCTTATTCATTCCATGTATCTTCTCTCTTTGTTATCTCTCTACTTTATAATTATCCACTATAAAGTATACTTTATGGATCTTGTCATATTCACTGAAGTTACCATTGTAATTTTTCATTTTAAAATTACCGTTTCCATTCATAAGAGAGGGTTTTTTTTTTCCACGAAGAATGTGAAATGTCATAAGTAGTGGGAGTGTGAAAGGACATGTGGTGTTATATGAAGAGACAAATATTAAATCTCTAAATTTGAATGGATTCTCCATTCGAAATGATTAGTTTTTCTTAGTTTATATCTCTATTTGTCTTACTGCAAGAAATAAATTTGAATTCTTATATCTCTTTTTTTTTTTTTTTTCTCTCCATCTCAACTTTAGTTTATGAGCATGGTTATTTACACAACATTATGCAAATAAATTTTTAGCTAGTTTTTTTTTGTTTTCCTGTTCTTGACATGGTATCTTCTCATTGTTGGTTCTTAGAAATATTATGGTTGTATGTCAATAAATTCTATTTTTATTTATTAAGTAGAACCCCTTCTCACTTTCTCCCCTCTCTCCATACACAAACGTTTCCTCAACCACCCTTTTATGTAAATGTTTAGTGGATTATTCCTGAGTCATATCTGGTTATCAAGCCACCCAAAATTCTTAGAATATTGTTTATATTTTCTGTTTTAAATAAATGAAGCTTCCCCATTCCTAAGAAGAGAGACCTCGTCCTAGAGTTTTGTTAAAATCCCATAATTTTACCTTGTCACTAATTATTTTGCCAACCTAGTGTAAAAGTGATTAAAAAAATTCCATGTGAGTAAATTACACTATTTGATTCAATTTTATTCCTTTCTATTGCATAAAATTTCACATTGAGGATAATTTGGAAAGTAAAAATTGATAAAATAAATAATTTTTAAACTTAGAAAATAGGGGGCACTAGTGCCCAACTATAGACATTACTGTATATTTGTAATTTCCTACTAGAAGTAAGTGTTAAGAAGATAGAACATATAATGCAGGTCATGGAAGAGGCCTCTTATAAAACATTATTATATGAATTAAGTTTATTTTTATTTATGTTTGAGCAGTTTGTTGATATAATGAGTGGTATTTACAAGCATGCAAAGAGTTTACAAGCATGCAAAGAGGAAATGATAATGTATTTATGTTATGTCTGTGCATGTTAATTGTAGTTAAGGGATATAGATGGAATACAAAATTGTAAACTTAATAACCACATTTATATGTGTAATTTATCACCTTTATATCAATTGAAATATATAATATGATAAAAAAATAAATTAAAAAAATCAGCAACATGTGAACATTTAGAGATTGGAGACCATAGGTCTCAAATATTTGATAATAGTAAAAAATTTTCAATTTAGTCATTGATTTGTAAAAAAATTGAATACTTAATGGAGGATTAGATAGAACATAAAATCTAAAATCAATTGATATTTTATTTGATCTTATCTGATCATTTATTCCATCTTCATTTTGATTAGAAATCAATGAATACAATTAAGATATGTTAACTATTACAAAAAAAATTGATATCAATGGTCATTAATCTCTAAATGATCACATATTGATGATTTTTGGTGTTTGTAAATATTTATTTAGATTTTAAACTTTAAAGTATATATGTCCTAAATTGAAAAAAATAATATACCATAGACAAGAATGATTAATGACAATATTTTCTACATGGATATTCCATGCTAGTAGGAAACTACGATTATGGAAAAGGACAAATGATCGTATAACTCTTTGCTCATATATAATACAAATTACAGCATTCCAACTTAGAGGGAAATTGTATCATATCCATATATCATTAACTTTGAACATCATTAACATATGGAATTTATCACGAAATTTTTTGTTGTTAAAAATGTTGGTTGAATTCAATGCATTTCCATTGAAAGATATGACTTCCAATTGATTCATAATAAATCCTTCATTTTTTATATAAATAGAAAATATGGATTATATGTTTGGGATAACAAGAAACTCTAGAAAAAAAACAATACTTAGATGGGTCAATATTATTGAAAAAATATTATTATTATCAACACTCATTGATTATTATATTGCTCGATATAAAAATAACTATGGCTAATATAGGGTTGCAATAATTGTACCAACACCATATATTATCCACACCACGTGAGATGTGGGATATTATCTATGTATGTAAGTCTACAAATAAATAAAAATATAAAAATATAAAAATTAATCAAGAATTTTACATATTAAAGTTAGTTTTTTCTAATATTGTGTTTTAAAACAATCTACTTATATGTACAAATAAAAAGTCTATTTAATATAATTAATTTATTTCTAGTAAAGATACATGATTCAAGAGCAAGTTAGAATCACATGACATAATGAGATATGATTTTATTCTGGATACCTATTGTGTAAATTTAATATCTACAAGAGAATTTATATCATCTAATAGTTTAGAGAACAATGAAATAATGACTATATTACCAAATAGATATAATTATACAGCTAAATATGTTTGAAAATAAAAATTAAAAATTATGGTCTAGAAACTAATTGATAAAATTTAGGGACAATTCAAAAATTTATAATTTTTATTAAAGGGAGTACCAATAAAAATTAAGCTTACCAAGTAAATTAAGAATGAGATAAGATAGATACTTACAAATAAAATGATGCTCTATGTAGCCCAATACTAAGAATTTCCACTTCCATTTTCAGTCCACAACAAAAGCAAATGTATCTTCCTTTTTCTATATTTATATAAAAATTAAGCTCAAATATATGATAGTTAAAAAAAAAAAAAAAAAAAAAACACCATATTTTCATGAATGAGTTGAAGAACATAGAAATAACAACATACATACATAAAAACTACATAACTTCTTTACATTGAGGATATGTATAGCTTAGCGCCCAAATCTACAATTGAATGACTTGTTCACTAAGTAGAAATTCACACCTTCTCTCAAAACAATTATTTTTATTTCCTCGAATTATTGGGGATTTCAAAAAAACTTATCTAATCCTAATAAATGATATACCTTTTTGTTCTACTTGTTTATGTCACGATGACTGGTTTTCCATTTTTCAATGTGCATAGTCACTGTGTCGCCTATGTTCTGGCTTTGTCCTACATGGACTGTATCTAGAGCATATGATGTCTATTTCAAGCGTTCAATATACTACGGGAAAGCTCTAGACCCATTCTTCCATAAGGATCAGGTTCTAAGAGATATAGGGAGCTTAAAATGCCAAATATTGACCTATGGATCAGTAGGTGAATTAGGGTGTGTGTGCATGTTTATCTTTTATGTTGTGTGTTTATGTTACTGAAAAGAATTAGGATTCGACATGCATCCTATACACCATGTGGACCACGAGTAATTTGGATCCCATGTATACAATATTTCCCATGGATCAAAGACCTGATTCAAGATTGGGTTCCCTTGCGTTATTTATTGGTAGTAAGCTTAAACATCCAACGTGAAATGAGAATTCTTTTAGTGTTTATTCTCAATTATAAATTGTATGCCTCATTTCAGAGTTTTCTCCAAAATCTATCTTATATTTAAACCAATGAAGTAATAAATGATCAAGTAGAAATATTGGAAACTTTTATATGTATCATGCCTTCTAGTATTTCTTTGCATACCATATCCCAATTGGGTAGCATATAGAAATTAACTGAATGACATATTATTGTTTGTTGAAAGAAAAAATCAGCATTATTATTGGGTTGTGAAGGTTGTTTCTTACACCATAATTAAATTATCTCATTAAAGAACTCAATCAATATATATGATATAAGGGTTTGTCACAAGATTTTATTAATTAATAATTACACATTCATAATTAGAATAATGAATTAATATTTTTAACAAGGATGAATGACAAAAATTATACCTCAAATACACAATAGCAAACAATGAATTAGTCGTATAGATGATTTTGCAAAAAATATTTTTTTGTAAAACCCTAAAAACAAAGTCATGTATGATAAATAAATGCAAAGTAACTGCTAGACAAAAGAAATAAGCCAGATAAATATGAAAACCTAAGTGCAATAGAGGGAAAGAATAAATTAGCTAATTCTTGTTATTCCTGAGACCTATATGGACTAGAATATTGATGAAGAAGAAGGGCATACTATCAGAATCACACATTATAAATTATGGAATTGTCAGATATACCAATAATACGACACCTAGACTAGGACAAGAGAACCTAGGTGCTAGAGACCTATGTACAGTTCCTGTGAGTGCAAAAGAACTTAGAACCTAGTTTTTTTGGTGTTGAAACATGGTCGTTCTTCATCACCTGTACGTCACACTATGATCATAGAATTCATCGGTAACCTACAAAATAAAATATAACATGTAAAACCTTAAAATTACATCAAATCCCCAAAATAAAAGATGTTATATGGGGATCCAGAATGACCCCAGTGGTCACCAGAATGAGTGAAATTATGACCGAGAACTAAAATATATCTCAAAATCCATGTATTTCTTATGTCTGTGTGATAGAATCATGCCCTAAAATCCCTTGTGCAAGTGCAGTTGATAGCGGATGATAGCTATATGTATCAATGTTAATAGATGCGTGGATGGTAAAATGAACTTCCCCTCCTATGAATGTATGTAGGAAATGTAATCCCTTGTCCCTTGAATGAACACTGGATGGATGCCTTTGATTCTCTTAGATGCCTTCAAGGATGCAACTTTACATAATGATAATAGATGCTTAGATCTCGATCCTTTATTTTGGTCCATTATATTTGTATTTATATGATTCCCTTTCTTTAATTTCATAATTAACAACTGGAAGGCTGAACCATAAGAAAATAAGATGCCCAAAAGATAAAATAGTCCCCAAAAAAGAGCAAAATAGAAAGAGTTCGGGGGCACCCAGAGGGGATGAGGGTTTCTAGGTGGTCACGTCCTAGCCAAGGGCTAGTATGAGTGGTCATTAAAGATAAAGTGAAAACGATCATACTGCGTTGTAGGGTGTGTAATATTGAATAGAAAATGAGAAACATAGATACGAGGCCAAAAAAAGTTGTCAATTACTAGTTCTCTCAGTTACGAATCATATGAACGTAAATATGTTGTCAGGACCTAGAAATGTACCTAAGTGCATGATTTTATGTCTACATTTTCCCCAACATTATGTTTTTGAGTGAACACTAAATAACATAACATACATAAGAGATGCATACTTGATAACCATGTAGTACGTGATGATGATAACATACCGAGGAGATAACTAAAAATGTGAAGCGATAAAAAATGAAACGTGAAAGATAACAAAGAGGAAATAAACCTAAGGGTGAATCGTATTGTGTTGTAACATGTTGTACCTATTGTTATTCTTGATGTTTCTTCTTGTTTCATATTAAGGATGGACCTATAAAAGAAGAGTGAAAGATTAGTCAAATTCATGTATTATGAAAAGGATTTTATAAGTATGTAACTATGTGAAAAAATAATTAAAAGGAAAGTGTGCACCTGATTCGTGAAGAGTGAAAATGGTAAAAAATATCCTAAAATTTTGCAGAAGAGTGAGTTTTTTGGGTGAACTCATGTCAAGAATGAGTTTTTTAGGTGATATTAAGCTAAGAATGAGTTTTTTTGATGATCTCATGCCAACAATGAGTTATTTGAGCAATCTCATGCCATGACAAAAGAGTGTTTAGGAGAGAGATATGTTGTTACTCTCCTTCCATTACTGCTTCTTGAATTATACACCATAGTATATGGTGTGATCAATTTTTTTTCTAAGTTGTATTGTATTAGTTTTGTATTTGTTTCGTGTAGAAAATGGAGAAAGAATGAATTCTTCTTGTTGGAGGACTTTCTGTAATATGAAACCTGATCTGTGAACTTCTATAAACTATGTTGATCTGA
The DNA here is from genome assembly GCA_019776745.2 of Taxus chinensis. Taxonomy (NCBI): domain Eukaryota; kingdom Viridiplantae; phylum Streptophyta; class Pinopsida; order Cupressales; family Taxaceae; genus Taxus; species Taxus chinensis. The sequence continues at coordinate 2,143 of JAHRHJ020003265.1, read as the reverse complement.
TAAAGTAGTTGTATCATTCCCCCAAAACATAAGTGCTTAGGGGAGTCCAAGAACTCCTAGGCACTAGTGTCTATATCTGGGGATTGGAGTCTATGCTAAACTGAGGACCCAAGTCAAATTCTAGGCCATTTTTGTAACTTTGGAATATGATGATTTGATGCTAAAATGTATTGTGTTATAGCTTTGAGTTGTTGTATGGGGTTACTAATTCACCCAGAATATGAGCCCCCTCATTTTGGGCGCATGTGCAACATCATGAGCAGAATGTGGCCCAAAGTAAAGGACTGTATGATGATTTGAAATGGTGTCCCTATAGGGGGATGGAATGTGCATGGTGGAAACCAAGGAAAATGTAACAAAAAAGTGGCTACATAAATGTGTTAGTAGAAAAAGAAGCAAACATGTCATAGAAAATAAGTGTTACAAGAAAATTTGCATACAAATTAAAAACCCACGAAAAGTGGCATTCAGACATGAGACATCACTCGAAATGTCATAAGACTATCAGTGCCGAAGTTTCCAAAAGCATAAAAATAATGATCAAACAACACATACGGCGTAGCTCGCAAAAAATATCATATAAGCAGAAAGAAATTGTAAATAATGTCAAGTAAAGTATCAGACAGCCATGGTCGAAAATAGTTCATGCAAGGAAAATGTTGCACTTAAAGCACCTGTTAGCATGTTATAAAGACAAAGAGTATGTCAAAGCATGAATAGATCAATGGAAAGTACTCTTCTATTAATAATATGGAGTATTAAATAATGTAACAATCACACCAATGATGTGTAAGAGTAGTAAATGTAGATAACCCCAGGAGCCTCGTTGGGACTGGTAAGAGGTACAATGCCAAGAATCATTCTTTGTTTATAGATCTGTATAAATTTTGCATTCAAAAATAGAAAACAAGTGAACATAGATGTGTATATAGGATAGATATTGACATATTACGTATCCATCTAACATGGGAAACAAATTTTACATGTAAGTATAAATAACCAAGAAGATATGTAGCCAAGATATGTAGTATGGTGTGATTGTGAATGGGATAAAATTGTATATGATGTGAATATAAAAGGAGCAGTGTGCCCTCCAGTGAATGTGTATGAGATGTGTATGAGGTTCATTTATAAAATACCCCTCGTCAATAAAGAATGAACCATAAAACAAGAGTGTCATCGAGAAATAGATTAATAGATAGAGATGATAGAAAGATAAATCATGAAGTAGAAATCATGAAGTGTTAACGAGGTGATGTTTAATTCAGATTTAGACCCTGTTATCACCGAATCACAGCACCCCAGGATGTTGATCGGATTTCTAGTTTGATCACTCTAAGCATACAGTGTGATTGGATAACATGGGTACTATCTCCAAGTTGTGGGACTTGCTACTTGAGATAGACCTCCAGAGAAAGCTGGTTCTCGCTCCTAAACTACCTGCCACAATCTACTCTAATGCAGGAGACACTAGCTATTCTAACCTAAAATTCCAAGGGACCAGAGAGAGAGAATGCATAAAATGAAAGCCTACACTAAAGCGGTGATACACTAGAAAAAGAGGGTGTGAGAGTAATCTCCAAATGTGTGAAATACAGAGGCAAAGTGCACACTAGAAGAGGTGATGACAGTTCACCATAATCCAGCAAAATGCATTCACAGCAATATTCCAAGCACACACAATGATAATGAATTCCTGCAAGAACATAATAAATAGACACGATATACTTGTAGAAGATTAAAGGGGCAAGAAGAATGCAAGGAAACACAGCAGGGGAAGATATATCCACAAACTGATATTTTATTGCTTCATGATATGCACAGTTCAATCTATTACAAGATAAGGGCCTGGATCACCATGCAAGGAGTCCACTACAAGGGCCTGCAACACACTGGCTTCACAAAGCAATTTTGACAGAGATTTTCTACACAAAAAACTCCCCTTTACAATGAGCCCAACACTCCAATTTATAAAAAAAAGAGAAGGAAAAGAGAAGGGAAAATGGAAATCCCGAAATCTGTCCTTCAACCACCTGTAAGAGGCATTAAATTGAGTGAAAAGGTTGTCCATTACTTGCAAAAGGCTCCCCATACTGTCCCATGTGATGCAACAGAGAAGGAATGGACCATGCCTCTTAATTGC